>CAJNDT010000213.1:903012-1110512 GCA_905221615.1 Symbiodinium sp. CCMP2592 | reverse complement strand
GGCCAACGGAGCGCGGGCTCCATCCTTGGCCCAAAGCTTTGGAGACCTCGACGTAGCTGCTGACGCACCTGGCTCCGGGTTTCTCTAAGAGCTCCTTTTTAGAGGGGTTTAGGCTTTAAAGCCCTAAAACCCTATTTAGGATTCAAAGCTTAGTGTGCTTCACCTGTTTAGGGTTCAGATTGAAGGTTGAGTGTTCACCTGGATCAGGGTTGCTTTCAAAGTTCCTTTATGTGCTCCTTCAAGCGTCCCTTTGAGCGTTCCTGTAAGAGTTCCTTCGCAAACTCCTTCAAGAATTCCTTTGCTGGCTCTCAGAGAAGGAGTATTGGAAGCACATGGTTCACCCAGCAGCTTTCTCAAAGCATAGGGTGGCGGTTTAGGGTTCAGGGTTTCAGGCTTTGGGGCTTTCGGGTTTACTATACTGAACTTAGAACCCTAGCAAAAATTAAAGTTTCAGCTGTTTCTTAGGGATTATAATAACCGAAAATTAAAAATGATTTCTAAGTACCCCTAAGTTTTAGGCCAGGGTATATCTGGACCACCTACATGGCAGTCCAGGATGCAGGGTTCAGAGCTCATGGTTCAGGATCTGAGGTGTAGGGTTGAAATAGGGCCTTAGGGCTTTAGCGCTTTAGGGCTTAGGGTTTAAGGTTCAGGGTTTAAGGTTTAACTGGCCTTCGAAGTAGCCAGGGGGAAAAAGTATAGACTTTGAATTAATAGTGGTTCCTTTAAGGAACAGGTGCCACAAACAGTATTCAAGTATGGTAGTCCAAACCCAGGTTACTTAGAGGATCGTTGGACTTAGGAACTAGGGTCATACTTAAGATAACTACACTTATAAATCCTTATAACCCCACTTGCGGTACGTATAACCATACTTACTAAGTCCCATGATCCTCCAAGTAGGGTTTAGGGTTCAGGGCTTTAGGTTAGAATGGTATAATAGGAATATAATAGGCCCCTAATATAATCCTTATAGTCATTATTACAGGCTGGGGCAGCTTCTAAGGTTTAGGGCTTGAGGTTTAGTGTTCGGACACAAGGCTTGTGGTGGGACCGCCGCGAGGCTTTTCGAGCCACGGGAGCTTGCCAAGTAGGTCTTGGTCCTGGGGCGCATGGGTTTAGGGTTTAGGGTTAGGGTTTAGGGTTTAGGTGTTGCAGTGCACATTGAAGCAGAGGACAAACAGAACATGACAACAACGAGAGCTCCGATCTTCTTAGTGCTTCTTGCTGGGGTACTTATAAGTATGATTTGTGTAACAGGCATCGGGTTCAAGCTTCTCGGCTTTCAGGAACTATGGCCCAGGTCATGTCTGATGAGAAACGAAGAAACGTGCTCATAAAAATCCCAGGCTCGTCGACACTTCTGGCAAGTCTCACTGTGCGCTGCATTGACTCCTCGGCAGTGGGTACCTCAAGGAGGTCCGCGGGTACGTCTTCTTAGGGCTGCTTAGGGTTTAGGGCTTAGGGTAAGAACAGAATAGGGTCCAAAGGTGTGTCATCCAAAACCTTCCAGGAACTATGCTGGAATCATATTACTACCTGTGCAAGGCCTATGTCAGGGTTGGAATCGTTACCCCCGGGAACCCTTAAGAGGCCCACTCGTGGAAGACTTGCTGTGCGGTTCAAACACCCACTGGGCACGAGCATCTCAGTGTATACTTTTGGGGTTGGTTACACTGTATCAGGAAACAAGAAACAACATGAAAAAAATATCAAAACGGAACATAACTATCATAACTCTAAACCCTGAAGAACAGCAACGCCAAACCCTAAACCTTGCAGAATAGCAGTGTATGTGTGAACAAACCCTAAGCTGAACCCAAAACCCTAAACCCTAAACCCAAAACCCTAAACTCTAAACCCTAAACCCTTAACTAACTCTAAACCCTAAAACCTAAACTCTAAACCCTAAACCCTAAACTCTAAACCCTAAACCCTAAACCCTGTGAAGAAAAAAGTTTGAGAAACGGCACAGAGCCAGTCTCCAGGCTTGCCATTGGAGCTTCCTGAGCTCCGCAAACCTGGGCTCCGGGTCGTGTTCTTTAGGGTTTATAGTAGAAACCAGAAAGTTGGAACATCATTCTCCTCATGCCCTTAAGGTAAGGTAGAAGGGATCCTAGCACTAATCCTCCTAAAGCCATGTTCCAACTTTCTGGCTTCTACTATAAGTCTTTATAGAGTTTAGGGTTTTGGTGTTTAGGGTTTAGGTTTTATATAGGGTTTAGGGTTTGGGTTCCATAGGGTTTAGGGCTTTATGGGTTTTAGGGTTTAGGTTCTACAGGGTTTAGGGCTTTATGGGGTTCAGGGTTTAGGTTCCATAGGGCTGAGGGCTTTATAGGGTTCAGGGTTTAGGTTCTATAGGGTTTTGGATTTTGCGTTTAGGGCATTATAGGGTTTACGGTTTACGGTTTAGCGCTTACGGTTTAACATCGGGGTTCTACAAGGATTTCCGAGGTTTTTGCGAGGATTGTCCGGTTTCTGTAGGATTTGCGTGTGCTTTCTCCGGATTGTTCAAGAATTGTCGCAAGAGATTCATACGGTTTATAGAGCAACAGCCTTGGCCAATTTGTTCTAGTTTCGGCTCTTCGGTGTTTATATTGTTTTAGATGTGTTGGGCAGTTTCGGTGCGTGAAGAATGTCACATGCTGCAGAAGTAACATCAACATGTTTTGTCTTCCTCCACTTCAAAACATGTCCATGCGAAAGCGTACTTTGGTTCGTGCTGAAAGCACAGCTTAATTACTGACATCACCTTAACAGCAACCCCTAAACCCAACCCCTTGCTCCAAATCCGAAACCTTTAGCCGTGAAGCCCCGAAACTTTTAAAGCCACTTAGAGGATCATGGGACTCAGTGACCAGGGTTATAACTAAGGTAACTACACTTATAATTACATACAACCCCAATAAGAGTACTTATAACCTTAGTTACTAAGTCCCATGATCCTCCAAGCAGAGCATGCTCAAGAGCCGCTTGGGAACAAGGGCCCACTTTCTGGAAGGGAGGGCGCCGAGGCTCCTTGATGAAGGTGTGGACCATTGCAGATCGAGACCTAGACAATGGTTGGCAGATTGGCGGTTGAGGGTTTAGAGTTTAGGGCTTTGGGCTTAAGGTTTAATCCTGACACCTGAGGCCCTGAATTCGCTAAACCCTAAACCCTGAACTCAAAAAGAATGGATTTTTGGAAACTTCCACCTGGAGTTGCGCCGTACTTCCTCGGCAGAGGGCCGAATCGGCGCCATGAGCCGTCGGGCCGCGTAGGGCTGCACGCTGGAGAGCAAGGGAAAGAGCTCACCCAGGCGGTCAGGTGACACCTACAGCAGAAGCCAAAAAGTTGGAACATCATTAGCCTCATGCCCTTAAAGTAAAGTATAGGGAATCCCAGCATGAATCATCCTAATTCAATGTTCCAACTTTCTGGGGTTCACTATAAACGGAGCGATTAGAAATAGGGGTTAGAGTATACTCAGAGGATCATGGGACTTATAATTAAGGTAACTATACTATACTTATAGCTACTTATAACCCCACTTAAGGGACTCATAACCCTACTTACTAAGTCCCATGACCCTCCAAGTAGGAAGCGTTCAGATTTGATGATACCCGGGAACAGGTGCAGCAATGAAGTAAACGGAAGCTTGCAATGTGCAGAAGACTGTACCTAAAGCTGACAATAGGTCAATAGGAAAGAGACTCACCGTTGCCAACTCCACCAGAAAGAAAATAGTAAATCGGTGCTGTAGCAATCGGTGGGCTGCTAGCATCTACAACATATCTACAAGAAAGATAGTACAAACCGGCACCTGCGATGCCAGCGGGCTGGCCCAGCCGTCCTCGTTTTGCCTGAGCCAGTTCTCTAAGACCTGCTCCTCTCGTGGCTTGAAGGTGATCACAACGGCCCGGCCGCCGTACTTCAGTCGCTGGAACTGGGCACTCATAGCATCCGCCAGCTGCTGCATCTCCTGATTGATGAAGTTGCGGATGCCCTGAAATGCCAGCTTCGCAGGATGCTGGCGACGGTCGTCTAAGCCATGCTTGACTTCTTGTATGCAGGTAGAGAGCTCCAGGGTGGAGGTGTAGGGCCCACAACGCCGCTGCCGCTCGAGTGCCGCCTCAGCAATCCGGTGGCAAAGGATCGGATCGTCATCCTCGCCGTTCTCGTAGACCACCCATGCCAACTCTCCAGGGGTTGCCGTCTGCAACCACTTCCAGGCAGGTATCCCGGCCTTGAAATTCATGCGAAGGTCTAGCGGGCCATCTTGGTAGCAGCTCCAGCCACGGCCCCCATCGTCAACCTGAGGCGAAGAGAAGCCTATGTCCAGAAGCATTCCCGACAACTCCAGCCCATCAGGAATGCTTTTATGGACATCCGCAAAGGGCCGATGAATCATCCTTAGAAGCTGAGTTACAAAAAGTATACACTTTTGGTTTTATAGTGGTGACATTATCCCAAAAAGTGTAAAGTGTATCCACTCAGCTACTAAGATTCCCTTATAGATCCCTGTCAAGGAACCCTTATAGATCCCTTTACAGGGAACCCTCATAGATCCCTTGAAAGGAAAACTAAGGTTCCCCTGCTAAGCATCACCCTGAACCCTATAAGCTAAGCCCTATACACCCTCTTTAAACCCTATAAAGCCCTAAACCCTAAACCCTAAACCCCTAAGTACATAAGGTATCCACTCAGCTGCTGAACCCTAAACCCCAAACCGCTACTAAGCATCATAAGCCCTATACACCCCATAAACCCTAAACCCCTAAACCCCTAAACCCTAAACCGCTACTAAGCATCGAAAAGCGCTGGTCCAGCTCTTCGAGCCTGGGCTTTGAAGTAACTAGGGAGACAAAAGTATAGACTTTTTTTCATAATTGGTTCTGACAGGGTAAAAAATTTAAAAAATTTTTTAGACTTTTTTTCATAATTGGTTCCCTTTAAGTAACTCCAAAGCCCAGGAGCTTCCGGCCCACAGCGATCGCATTGGGGTCCACGTCGAAGGCCCAGAGTCGCCCCGAGTCGGACAAGCGACGTAGAATCCTAGGCTTCCCTTTAAGGGTACCCTTGTATTATAGTATCTTATATAGTATATTATATAGTATATTATATATATGTACTCAATATATTATAGTATGTTATAATATATTATAGTATATTATCGTATGTTATAGTAGATTATAGCCCTTCTTCCTACTGTCGGGTTTTAATGAGGGAACCCGAAAAGGGAAAGGGCAAAAGGGTATAACTGGGGAACCTAGAATCTCCGTGGAGTGGCCACCACGGCCGAAGGTGCCATCGGCATAGAAGCCCTCTGTTCCATCGGGGCCCCCGAGCAGGCAGTTGATGGACTCATCCCTTAGGACGGGGATATGCCCCGTGGTGAGCTCCGCCGTGCCCTCCTTCACTGGTCTCTGACTTCGCTCGCGCTTAAGCCTTAGCGGCAGCTTGCCCCACACCGGCATGGCCTGATGGGAGCCCAAAAGGGGAGTTTAAGATTCTTGGGGTGGGTATTCCTTATTTTGAACCCTATTATGGGAACCCTAATCCCTACGAAACCACCATAAGCTAAAACCTCTTTTGGCCTCCTATGATACCCGTATAGATCCCTTTAAAGGAACCCCTATAGACCCCTTTAGAGGAACCCTAAAACCCTTTTTGGCCTCCTCCTTGCTGGTCCGGAGCTCTGGGTTGAAGTACGCAGCCCAGGGATCCGAATCCTCGGTCCTTCGCTCGGTTCCCTCGGGCCAGGCACTCCTGGCACGCAGTTGACCTGGGTTGTAGCTTTATGAATAAGTACCTCTGTAGGACCATGCAGGGAAATTTCAAAGTCTCCCAAAGTGCTTTATGAATAGGTCGTAGACTCTTATGAACAAGTACATTTATAGGACCATAACTTAAGGGAAATTGCAAAGTTTCCCAAAGTGCCAAGAAGTGACTCTGGCGGCTGGTGAGGCTGGCTCGGGCGGCCTGCTCCAAGCTTGCTCGGGTGCCCTGGTCCCACATCCCTCTCCGTGGCTCCTCGGAGGGAGCTGCCCAAACCTGAGTTTCATTTTGGAATTTAGTTTAAAATTAGGGTATCAAGGAGCTATAGTATGTGCATGTATGTGCTATGATTTCTTTATGATGGTAACTGAGATTAAAATCCTAAACAAGAACCCAGAAACTCGAGCCTGAGCTTGGGGTGGCAGGGACTCGGCGCGGCGTGCGGAAGCGGAGGGGGCACGGGAAGGCGCCCGACGCCCAGCAGGCCCCATGCCATAGGTGCCACGGTCGATGAGTTCCACCAGAGAGGTGGAGCCTGTAGGAATGCTTTGGGCAGATTTCGTTCCTTGCGCACTCTCGCTCTCCTCGCGACTTCGAGCCGTCGGCACAGGCAAAGCTACGGGCTCTCTGGTCGGCACAGGCACAGCCCTGCGCAGCGGCGCAACCGGCGCTGCCTCCGTCCCTCCGCAGCGGCTCGGAGCTGTGGCGACCGGAGCGCTCCGATTGCTCTCTGTGGTGCGGCGGTCGGATCTGTTCGGAGGCGCATCCTCATTGGGGCTCGATCCTCGTAGAGGTCGCTGCGGTCTGCTGGGAGCACGTCTGGAGCTTGTCCCGCCCAGGCGTTTCCGAGGCTCGCGGAGGAGCACCAGGGACGACTTACGTTCGGGTTCAGGTTGGCACATCTGCGCAGGGTCCATCCTCCATTGCTCGAGGTTCGTGCTAAGCCTGTCAAGCTTTAGGGCTTAAGGGGTTTGGGTGTTGCGGCTTGACGTTTCGCAACTTGGGGTTCAGGGTTTATGCGCCTTTCAAATTCAACGCAACGTTCAGCACCTGAGCCTCAAAGCCGAAGACGATCAACGTTTTCCTCGCCGCTCAGACTCGAGGGACCACAACAACACGAACACCAACCCTAATCCTGCTACTGCTACTGCTACAGCTACTGCTACTGCGACAGCAATTCCGGCTGCTGCTGCTGCTGCTGCTGCTACTTAGAAACCGTCGCTGTTTCTGCATGATGCTATGATGACTATTCAACGAGCATATACCGTCAGAAGCCAGAAGAAAACACTACTATAGGGGGCCTTAATAATTCGAACAGGGTTTTGAGGCCCATTATACTATAACTAAAATAAGGAACACCCCAAATTAGTCTTGGTAATTATGAAGGCCCCTATATTAGAGCTCGGGATGACATGAAGTCAGGTTCTGATCACGAGAACCCCCAACAAGACACCCCACACCTACACTCGTCAATGCTCCTAACCAGCTCTGCAAACCCTCACCAAAACCTCAACTACGTCTCCTAC
This sequence comes from Symbiodinium sp. CCMP2592, assembly GCA_905221615.1. NCBI lineage: Eukaryota > Dinophyceae > Suessiales > Symbiodiniaceae > Symbiodinium > Symbiodinium sp. CCMP2592. Next base: position 1,103,228 of record CAJNDT010000213.1, on the reverse strand, counting down.
CTCCTACCTCTGCTAGCCCGCAAACCCTAAACCCTAAACCCAAAACCCCTAAACCCTAAACCGCCACAACCCAATTTCAGCAGGTGCCACCCCTCTGGGATGAGGCAAACCTGGCGGAGGAGGCACGGACAGTGCAGAAGGAGGAGCGGGTTTTGAACTGAGCATGATGCTTCCCAGGGTCTGAACCCCACTTAGAGGATCATGGGACTTAGTCAGTATGCTTACGTGGGGTTACACCCCTGATCCTTTCAGTGAGCCCCTTATCCCTAAAGAGGGCCCAGCGAGGGTCGCAGTCTCACGGCTCGGGATTTGGGGTGCAACAGGGGTTTATAACTTGGAGGATCATGGGACTTAGTACCTAGGGTTATAGTCAAAGTACATGTACATATAAATACTTGTAACCCCACTTCAGGTCCTTACAACTTATAACCATACTCACTAAGTCCCATGATCCTCCAAGAAGGGCTTAGAAAAAGGTCTTCCTGGGTTGCAGCAGGTCTTTTGCGGGATCCGCAAAGGCTTTCGGATTTCGCTTTGGTTGTGTACGGCCTTCAGTGAGTCGGGTTTGTGGCTTCTGCCTTGAGGATATACGTAGGTAGTTCTCTAAGTTAGGGTCCCTTTTAGGGTCCTTTCTATAAGGGTGCCGTACTACATCGGGAACCAAAAAAGGGACCCGAATTTAGAGAACTACCCATTTAGGATCTCGTGCTGCAAAGTTTATCTAAGTCCCGAATCCCCGAAACCGGGCTCAGGGTTCTTCACGGTTCAGGGCTCAGAGCCCAGTGCTTAGGGCTTAGGATGGCTTTAGGTATCAGATTCACATTCAAAAAAACCTGCGAGGAAAAAAACCAACAACATTAACCCCATCAAGCTGCACAAAATCCCGTAAGTCGCGAAAAACCGCTGAGAAAGCAAAGGCCCTAAACACGAAACCCTATACTCCAAAACCCCACATGAAACTGCAACGCGTGCTAGGGAAACCGAAACCCTAAACATCCCCAAACCCTCAGTACTAGCAAATCATACCCTATATTTGCCTACAAACCTTGATGGGAGTTTCCGAAAAGTAGGGTACCTGATTCTGAAGTCCTTATAGTAAGGATACTACTATTTAGGGTACTAGATGTGGGCCCCCGATTTTCGGAAACTCCTTCATGCAGGCGTCCAGCAATCCTCACTCCTGATCCGCGCCCTCTCGTCTCACCAAAGTCCCGATAGAAAACTCTCCACCAGATTTATTTAAAGAAAAGCCGTAGTATAGGAACCTGATTAAGAACCCTGGGCCTAGAATACCAAAATAGTAGGATTCATTTTTATAAGGAACCCGAATAAAGGGCTAAGGTTTCTTCTAAGCCCGGACGATTGAACTCTAACTACACCCTAACTTGCCGTGGTAGGCCCACAGCCGAAAGCCCCGAAGCCAAACCCTGAAACAACGGGCCGGTCGTGCCGCTCGCCAGACATCCTCGGGCTTCAAAGTCGGCTTTGCACCTTCGGGGTTCAATGCTTTCTGGCTGGGAGTTTAGGGGTTTTGTGTTCAAGGCCTTTTGGTTTAGGGCTTTAGGGGTTTGGGGCTGTTGGGATCTGGGGTTTAAGGCTTTTTGGCTTTTGGGCTTTAGGGCCCTAAACCCTAAACCCTAAACCCCAAACCCTAAGGGCTCTGGGGCTTCTGGGATTTTGGGCTTTAGGGACTCTTCGCGCCACCCTCAACCGTGCAGGCCTCTGTCGGCCGAGCGCGGGTAGAAGGACTGCATGGCCCACACCGGGTTTAGGGTTTTAGGGTTTAGGGGTTTAGGGTATAGGGTTCAGGGGTTAGGGCTTAGGGTTTAGATGTTTAGGGGTTTAGAGGTTTAGGGGTTTAGGGTTCAGGTTTTTTTCTTTAAGTGCAATGGTTTAGGGTTTAAGGTTTAGGGGTTTAGGGCTTAGGGGTTTACAGGTTTAGGCTTTAGGTTTAGCCAGGAAAATCAGGAGCAGTCTGAACCAAAAGTCCATACGAACAAAAAGGGCCATGTACTGTGCCCCAAAATCCTACGTCTCAGGTCTCCATACAACTGCCTTCGAAGTTAGGGTTTAGGGTTTAGGGGTTTAGGGTTTAGGGTTTAGGGTTTAGGGTTTAGGGGTTTTGGGTTTAGGGGTTTAGGGTTTATGGTTCAGGGGTTTAGGGTTAGGGGTTAGGGTGTTTGGGACTCGTTTGTCTCAAACCTGTTTTGGGTTTTGGGGCCGAGGGCCGAAAAGGCTTGCGGGTTTCAGGTTTGATGGGAGGCCAAAAGGGGGGTTTAAGATTCTTGGGGTAGGCATTCCTTAAAATGAACCATATTATGGGAACCCTAATCCCTACTAAACCCCCATAGGCTAAAACCCCTTGTGGCCTCCTATGAAGGTTTAGGGCTTAGAGGAGTGGGTGCCGACAACAGCGCTCCTGAGGCGTCCGAATGCAAAGCGGGAGCCCAAATTGGAAGGATGCGTCTTTGAGGCGAAAACGATAACAACAACCCCTCCCTAAACCATGAACCCTAAACCCTAAACCCCTAAACCCACAACTCTGCAACCCTCAAAGCCCCAAAGCCTGAACTCGAAATGTGCCCAGCTTGAGCTTCGACTTCGTGGCATAAGCCCCAATGTAGGCAAATTAAACATACGGTTTGGGGGCATGCAACAGTAAAGGTGCAGCGAGGAACCCTGGGGCTTTTTGCGAGTTATTCAAGTATTTGAGCTTCTAGTCAACCCTATGTCCGAAAACACTTCTAGAACCCTTATACCTTACAGATCTCTCCACTCTTACAGAGCACCTATAGAACCCTTACTGCGTACTGATCCTAAACCCTAACCCCCTAAACCCTCAACCTTAAACCGTAAACGCAGGCTTCTATGTCAGGGCTGGAAGATCGGGAGCAGAAGACATGGATGCTTTCGTGCTCTTTGTCTTAGAGTTTCGGGCTCAGGGTTTCAAGATTTCATAATTTCAAGTACTGTAAGGTTTCTACAGGTGTTCGGCATTTGCAAGGTTTTCATAAGGACGAACAGCGTATAAAGGTTTCAAGGCTTTACAAAGACATGCTTTTCGCGCGACCATCCATGTAAGCAAGAGCCATAACGTCCTTGGGACGTGGCTGGTGAATTGCGAAAGCTCATGTCACCGGACGCGTTAAGGGTCATAGGCTGGTAAACGAATTTTACAGAATCTCTGACAAGTTGTAGAAGGGACTTATAGGACCGCGCAGGCCTGTTGTATGGTGTCATGCGGCTTCTACAACCTTGATCTGAGGGCTTAAGTTACTCGAAACGGCATATATAATCAAGAGTATGTGTCTTCCTCGTTGAAATTCATGTCCGTCGCAAGAACACAATACTTGAAGGATCGTGGAAACTCTACACCAATCCTGTAGTAAGGGTTCCGAAAGGTCTTCAAGTTATCACGAATTCCTAGAAAGCCCTCAAAACCTGTCATGTACACCGATATTGCATCAACCCTACAAACCCGTAATGTAAACACCGTAGCCTCCAACCTGTACGTTTGAACACATGTGTATATACATACCACACATCTACCAAAAATGTCTGCCCGTTTCATATGTGTTTACATGCATGCATACATACATGCCTACGTACATACCGACCTACCGACTTACCTACCTACCTACCTACATTCCTACATACATTCATACATACACCCATACATACATGCACACATCCATACATACATACATACATAGACATGTGCGAGGACCAGCTCTGGAAAACTCCAAGAAGAAGGCCATGGATCTGCCAGCGACATTCGAGAGCATGGACGACTTTGCATCCCGAGCTCCCCGGGTTTTTAAGGCTTCCTGGAAGGCTGGTTTGGGTTTAGGCTTTAGGGTTGAGGGGCTAGGGTTTTGGGTTGAGGGGCTTGGGTTTTGGGTTTAGGGTTTAGGCTTTAAGCTTCCTTTTCCGGAGTGCTATAAGGGTCCCGAAATGGCTCCTACCACGGGTTTCTTGACGGGTCCCCAAGCCCAAGCCTATACTACGGTTGATGATATAAATCCTGCATTACCTTAAGGACCCTAAGCTATGGGAATTATGGCATATTCCTTGTTATGGGTAATGCAGGATTTGTATCATCAACCGTATCCTATACTTTAAACCATTCTAGTCCCGAGATCCCAGTCTTCGGAGCCCTAGGAGCCTTAATCATTAGAGTAGGGTTTTGGGCCCATTATACTAAAATTATGTTAAGGAACCCCCACAGCAATATAGGTATTTATTCTACTTAGACTCTAAACACCTGAAAAATCTGTCCCAGACCCCGGGAGGATCCAAAAAGTAGATCTCTTAATGGGGGCTCCTATAAAGTATTCTTAGTAGTATAGGGCGCCAAATTAGGGGATCTACTTTCTAGATCCTCCCGGGGGTCTGGGGGGGAGCTCAGTGCGTCGCTGGCACGAACCGGTTTGTTGCTGGCAGAGAGCTCACCCAGGTCGGCCTCATCTTATTGGCTTTTTCAGTTTTGTAAGGGTTCCAGGAAAGTTGTATTTCATAACGATTACAGTAAGGTTTTTGAAACGAAAGAATCTTTAGTTAAGGCTCTGTGACTTCAGGGATTTTCGTGGAGGGAGCAGAGGAAGCAGAGGGCAGAGCGCAGACCAAGTCTCGTGGACGCTCTTGACCATACATCAGAGTTTAGGGTTTAGGGCTTAGGGTTTAGGGATGCAGCTCCCGAAGAGCAAGATGTCGACTGTAGGCCCAAACCCACATGTGCACGAAGTCGAAAACGAATGTTGTTTGCCGAAAACTCCCTTGAATCCGTTCTTCGCAAGCCTGGTCACTGCGAGATCCATACACTTTGTGCCGGCCGCCTTTGAGCATCAGCAACTTCGACACGGAAACAATTTGAACATCGCTGCCCGTGGGGATTAAAACGAAAAGATCGGCTTCCTCCTAGAAGAAACCATTAGGGTTTAGGGTTTAGGCTTTAGGGTGGTGGTATGTTCTCAGACCGTCGCATTTGCAGTTTCGGTGGTCTCATTTAGAAGACCAATGCGCATGGTGCCCAAACTTGTTGTCTCCATTGGAAACGAACGGTCACCTTACTGGAACTTGTTTTGCTAGGAGTGCGCAAACTTTCCGCAGAGCCGCCTCCCCTTCAGCATTTGGAGCTTTCCTTGCTGCAGTAGGCAGGACAAATTTGAGGTAGAGCTCGAGCTTGAGCGTGTTCCGCCTTGTCTTCGGCTCAAACGGCACCAAGTTGAGGATTTGTTTTACCTTCTGGATCGTCATCTGCACGGCACCAACCGCGAGCGTTTTGTCGGAATTCTTCATCTTCTTCGAAGCGGGCTGTGAGGATTTGTGAACATTGGCAGCGGTCTGCTGCCCATTTCCCAAAATGGCTGCATTTACTGTAGAGCGCGCAATTCCTGTGTAGATGCGCAAGTCGGCAATGGCTGGAAACTAGCACTGGCAAAATCTGCGGGGAGTCGCGCAGCTTCATTCTCACACTATTACGGAAGTTACAAGATCGGCAATCAATACTTGCGCAATATGGTCCAAACAAAATTCTTGTAGTCAGCCTTTGACAAAGCTACTAGACACGACCATCACAAACACACGCCGCCAGCGTGTAACATACTGCAAATTACGAGAATCTTAATCCCGAAAACCTAGCCTCCACCCTAAACCCTTTACTCTGATAGATCCCTCCTGGGACCCCTATTACAGGAACCGGAAAGGAGTTCAACCCCAAAACCCGGCTGCGACGGGCCGAACACTTCCAGAGGCTGCGGCGTGGGGCCGAGTCGTCCGCCAGGAGCCGGCCTTTGGCATTTGGTTACATATTGTAGTATAGGAGCTTAGGGTCTAGGGTAAAGCAGAAACTGTCACTTTATTGTCGTATAGTATATTAGTGGTACTAAGTCTAGTATAGCACAGTGTAGTATAGGGGTTTAGCGTTTAGAAGTAAAGCAGAAACTGTCACTATATTGGACTATAGTATATTAATGTTTATGATCGCGTACTAAGAAGCACATTGTAGTCACTGTAGTCTACGATAGCAGTCTATAGTCTAATGTATGTTATCGTATGCTGTTCGGCACTATAGTGTGTACCTGTCTAAATACACATATACATATGCATCTACATATGCATGTACATATGCACAGACATACACATATACATGCGATTACATATGCGCCTGAAAAGATGTCTACACCTTTCTAGAGGCCGATGTTTTTTTGAGTTTTGGAGGGCGCTACAGGTTTCTCAAATGGCTTTTCGATGACTTCGGGGTTCATTAGGAGGTTCTCCATGTTTGAGGAAACGGTTACTCTACGGCTTATCATAAGTATAAAGGTCAATATATGGTATACTGTTTTCTTTGCGAAACTGCTGCTGTGTTGAAAGGAACAGGGAGTGCGTGTGTTTGTGTGTATCTTTGTGTTTGTGTGTGTGTCTGCATGTCAAGGTATCCGTGTGTCTGTGTGTGTGTGTGTGTGTACATGCGTGTGCGCTCGTGTGTCTGTGAATGTGCATGTGCCTGAGCGTGCGTGTGTGCGTGCGCATGTGTGTGCGTGTGCATGTGCTGGTCTAATGTCCCGTTCTTGCAGCTTTCTGCTGTAAAGTGTGTACTGGATTGGTGGATCCTCAATAGAGGGACCCTGAATCATCGAATCTGAAATATCCCCAAAAAAACAAAACTGAACCTGGAAGAGTTCCTATAAACCCCTTATGCAGCCTTCATAAACCTTTTAAGGCCCGCACCCCCACCCCTTCGGGTTTAGGGTTTAGGGCCCTTAACCCTGAACCCTAAACCCTAAACCACCCGCCCTTCTCCTTAGAAAAGCTCCCCAAATGCTTGAGGCCAGCGCGGATGTCCCGGGGCCTTGGCACTACTTGGAGGATCATGGGACTTAGTAAGTGTATGGTCCCTTAAAGGGTTCTATAGGGATCTTTAGGGTTTAGGGTTTAGGGTCTACCTGGAGGATCATGGGACTTAGTAAGTATGTTTAGCAGCACCCATTTTACGTATAGCTACCTTATATAATTCTAACCCTGGCTACTAAGTCCCAGCCATGGGCCAATGGGGCGTGAGGGCTATTGGGCTTTCAAGGCCTCAAGGGGTTGTAATGGGTTTAACGAAGTTTGGGGTTTAGGGTTCAGGGGTTCGGTAAAGAGTTCATGAGGATGCTATAACAAAGGCTCTATAGTCGACCAGCGTTTTAGCTTCAGGGCTTCAAGGTTGAGGTTTCTGCTTGCCTAAGGGATCGAAAGTAGGGTAGAGGATTCATTTCAGTGGTTCCTCAGGTTAAGGTCAGAGTTTACAGATCTAAGATTTAAGTTCACGGGCTTCGGATTGGTGGTGTTGGGTAGTGTCGGGTTAGGGTAGGTTACGGCGTACCACTTCCGGGTATCAGTTTTGTGTTCATCTCATGCGATGACCAGGCCCATCACCGCGAAAGCAACTACTCAGAAGCAACATATATACAGCTTAAGGAAGCAATGCTCCTTTAGATCATAAGGAGAGGCCCCGAACATTCCTAAATGAAGGGCCGTATTCCTTAAACCCTAATGCGGAGTCCAAGAAATTTTCTGGAGTGCTGACTTATTGAATTAAACGGTTCTGCTCGTTTACGAACGATAAGGCCCCCCAATAAGACTTTAGGCATGTTCCTTGATTGTCTAGGCAAAACCAAGAGCACCTGAACTCTAAGACACCACGCACAAACTCCGAACTTCCCTAAGCAAAGCCCGACATCCTAAGCCGAAACATCCGCGAAATATCCAATTTAAACCTTATACAACCGTATAACACCGCACCACAAAAAACTCTCATAAGAACCTGATAAGCCCTCTAAGAAGCCTGACCTATCCGTCTGAGAACAAAGCTCGAAGTCCAGAGTCCTGCGTCGGCACTTGCATGGTTGCGTCCTGGAACACCCAAGGGTGTTGTTGAGGGCTTTGAAAAGCCTAAACCCTAAACCCCTCAGCCCTAAGAAGTTGTTGGTTTATTCGGTGCTTGGTGGGTTTAGCGTTTTGGGGTTTAGGGCCCAAAGGTTGTGTATATAACGGCTGAAAAGGGTTCCATATAGGATGTTGTAACGGTGTTGCACCCTTAATTGGGGGCAAGTAGGAGCTTTACCCGACGAAACAGTAAGGATCTCTCTACACTTTAGGATACATTCCGTATTTAAGCAGCGATGCGCTAAACCCTCAACCCTGGAAAATGCGCCGCAAGGCTTAGTTACAAGCTTCTGAAGCGCGATTCAGATTTCTAGGTGTAAGACCTTGGCGGCGTTTAGGGTTATTGGTGTTATAATGCCTAGCACTAGTATGATGAGTGCATATATCCGTATTGGTATGAGCATTAGTACTATGATTACTGGAGAAGGCAACACATTACCAGCTCCATCTTTTACAAGTTTTCGTGACTTTTCACGAGTACAACACACGGAACGTACTATGCCTGTCTTGTTGGCACAAGCTTAGTTTATGCTCATATCCGCTTAGAGGGGCGGAATAAAATAGTCAAATTTATCGCCACCTTGCTGATTTGCGGCTGACGCATCTCTTGGACGGCAGTAACGAGACATGTCCGAGCCTCTATATATATATATATATATAAAATGAGTATATATATATATATGCATATATTCCCATGAACCATACAGTATTGCGTAGTTTGTTTGGAGATAGAGGGCCGAGGATGTCCAAATGCTGTATTGATAAAACGAACACAACCCATCAAGACCTATCCCTAAACCCTCTATTCTGGCAAAAAGTCTTGCCGCCTGTGATCCTCGAACCCTTATACCCGCAGGACCCGCGGAAACCTAAATCCTACACCCTAAACTTGCAAGCTAAGCTCCCAAAGTCCAAAAGCCGTACGCGCTACACCTTTGAACCCCTGGCTCTAAAACTCTAAACCCCTAGATCCCTAAATCCCGAATAACTCCATAAAGCCTTCTTAACAGAACCCTGTTGCCTACGGAACCCTGCAGGGGATCCTCCGAGGAACCCTTGAAGGGACCCATCAAGGAATCCTTCAGATCCGTATATAGACCGAAAACCCGAAACAAACCCAAAGGAGACCCTAAAGCTTCAAACGCCCATATTAAAACCTCCTAAAACCCAAACCCCAGAAAAGCAACACTTAAAGCTCCCTTCAAGCAATGCTTGAACCCTCAACCCTGAATCATCGAATATGCAAGGAACCCTAAACCCAAAACCCTGAACCCCAAACCCCAAACCCTACCCTGAAGAACCTCAGAGTCACTCCAACCCACGGAGACTTCTAACGCCGTCTAAGGAGATCGGAACCATAACCCCAGGTGCTAAATCCCGCGACCCTTCAAGCAAGGAGCCGTAGCTGTCCACCCGAAAACTCAACAAAGGAAAACAGTTCAACTTCTCCTTATAGTACCCTTATAGTATCCTTATGGAGCCCCTATAGAACCCTTAAGGAGGCCCTTATAGCACCCTTTATCTTATAGAACCCTTAAAGGGAGCCTTTAGAATATCCTTGTAGAACCCTCATAGAACCCTTAGAGGGGCCCTTAGAGGCAACCTGAAGCCGAAACGGTGCCACGATTTTCCTCGAGAGGGAGGCGCACAAAGCCGTCTGCAGCGGAGGCCTCTCGGCGCGAGTGTGTTTGAGGGTTTGGAGTTCAGGGTTTAGGGTTTAGGGTTCAGGGTTTATAGAAATTGTTAAGGGTTTGGGCGCCAAAAATTACGTTTTGACCGAAACACATTTTGAATTTGCTGGGCTGGCTGGGCTGGGCTTCAGGCCTGGCCGGCTGGCAGCGGCTGGGGGCTGGGTGGTGGGGCTGTGCAGGGGTGGTGGCTGGGCTGGCTCAGGATTTGGGGCTGGGGCTGGGGTCTGGCTACAGCTTCAGGTTGGCTGGGGGCTGGGTGGTGGGGCTGGGCTTGGGCTGGGGCTGGGTTGGGTGATGTGGGGCCGGTGGTCTGCGGCTGGCTGGTCCAGCCTGGTTGGGGCTTAGGCTGGGCCAGCGTGGGGCTGGGGGCTGCCGGGCCGCGGCTGGGTTATAAACAAACACAAGCAATTTCTATTTATGTCTTTCTTGAGAGTTCAGGGTTTAGGGTTTAGGGTTCAGGGTTTAGGGTTTAGGATCTAGGGTTTAGGGTTTAGTGTGCTGATGAGTGTGAATATGGATTTATAAGGGATTGCATAGGTTCTTTGTATGAAACTTCATAAGGCGGTTATGAAGTTTGATGTGCGAGTAAGAGCAACTTTATTATCAGTCTACTGGGGATTGAACTGAAAGAACGTACGTGTTGCGTAATGGTTTTTAGTACCATGATGTGAAGGGTTTCGATGAACTTGCAGCCCTAAACTCCTAAACCCTATCGAACAGAGTAGGTCAAACCTTCAGGGATTGATGGTTCCCACCCATAATAAGGAATATCCCATAACTCCCATAGCTTAGGATCCTTAAGGTAATGCAGGATTTATATCATCAACCGCAGGGTATAGGGTTCAGGGTTTAAGGTGTAGGAGCTTCGACCTCGGGTCGCCTCACAGATCCTGCTGGAACTACGAACAGTTGTATGCGTATGTATACGTACATACATACATATATATATATATATATATATATATATATATGTGTGTGTGCATGTATGTACGTATGTATGTATGTTTATATATATATATATATATATATATAGATGTATGTATGTATGTATGTATGTGAGTATAAACAAAGAGGCAGATGGATGTATGGATGGATGGATAGATAGATAGCTTCATGTGAGGTGGTCTTACACCCCGACGGGTCGCTAAACCGTACACCCTGCGCATACAGGGTTTAGGGTTGAGTGTCCGAAAAACCACTACAGAATACCTATAGAGTACTGGAAGGCCCTGGAGCATCCACTCTTAAACCCGAGAATCCAGAAAAGCCCCCGTTACACCCGCAAGGCCTAAATCCAAAACCCTTACTCAAACAAATACGAAGACTTCACCGAACATATACTGCAGGGCCCCAGAACAACTAGAATAGAGTTTCGGGGTGGGTTATACTATAATTCTAATAAGGAATCCCCAAAATAGACCAAACCTGAACCATCCAGGAAAAGCCTGGAAGCCAGAGGAGGAGACCGGACGACTAGCCTGCAGCAGCCAATGCTCTAGGGGTTTGGGTGTAGGGTTTAGGGGCTTTGGGTTCAGCATCTCGAATTATAGTCTGTTAGTCTGCCTCGCAGGTTTCAAGATTTTGGTTGAAGGCAAACACGGACGGTTTAGGAGTGTTGAGGGCTGCTTAGGGCTTGGTAGTATTTGGGGTTAGTGCCCACGATGGGGGTGCACTCCCTCGTACAAAGATATAAAACAAGCTCTGACAAACGTTCGGACACAAGGTTCAAAGCTCCATATATAGGACTCCTATCGGGTCAAGACGGACTCCAGGCTGAAGAGGAACTGGGACTGAGGGCTTTAGGCTTTGGGGTTTGGGGATTGGGATTTGGGATTTGGGGCGTGCTGGTTGAAGGGCACGGGTTCAGGGTCTGCGGTACAATTCGAGATTTGGCATGGAATAGGACGCATCATCCGAAAAAGTCGCGTGCCAGGTCTGCTACCCATCACTGAGGTGAAGGAGGTCATGCGACCAGGTTTTGGGGGTTACTTAAAGGCTCATGGGACTTAGTAACTAGGGTTATAATTAAGGTAACTATACTTATAATTACATATAACCCCACTTAGGGTACTTATAACCATACTTACTAAGTCCCATGATCCTCCAAGTAGGGATGCGTGGCAACACAATCGCAATCGGTAGGGAGTGTCCCTAACCCATAAACACAAACCCAAACGATGTCAACACCCCATCGAGATCTACAAAATGACACCATACACAAACCTGTAAGGCCTTGAAAAGCAGGCGTCAGATCTGCAGAGTGTCAGGGTTTATATATCAGGGTTTTGGGTGCTGAGGGCTTTGGTTTACGATTTAGCGTTCTAGTCGGTGTTTCCGGGCCTTAGACGCCTTAGACACCCCAAACCCTAAGCCCTACACTTCGACAAGGCTGGCCTGGGCACGCTGCTCCCAGGGCATCATCGGCTTCTCTACATCCGCCTCCTGTCTGTTTCGGGGCGAAGGGTGTAGGACTCGGGCCTAGGGTTTAGGGTTCAGGGTTCAGAGCTTTGAGGCTTGCTGTTCCAGAATTTTCGGGGCGCAAGGTTTAGATTTAGGGGTTCAGGGGTCTGAGGCTTCGACATCATGACCGCAGCCACCATCACCCCACTGTCAAAACTGTCATCGCCACCGAAAGCTGCCGTAGTCCTCTCACCTTTCCTGCTCATCTTGGCCCGGCGTGGATGTTCTTCCGCATGTGGCTCCGATGGTTCCGATGATCACTAGAATGGCAGCTCATGCCGTCCTTCTCAGCTGGGTTTTGTCGCCATTGCTGCTTTTGTTGCTGATCTCGTTAGTCCAGCCTCTTTCGGACATGCTTGTGCTAGAAGTCGTCCTCTTGCTCCTGCTGTGACCATTGGCATCACCGGGCTGCCCACTACCACAACCACGGCGACGGCTGCTGCTGCTGCTACTACCATGCTGAAAGGACGACCGTACTGCAACTGCAAGAAACAAGCACACTCCGAGCGTCAACATCATCATCATTGTCGTAGTCACCATCATCCGTCCCCGTTTATCTTCCTCATCCTCAACCACATAATGATCATCTTCTTCTTCCCATACAATTACCATGCACCGTTCTTTCAATCTTGCAGCAATAATTAATATAGGAGCCTTAAAAATTAGAAGACGGTCTTGGGGGGCCCGTTGTAACTATAGTTATAATACGGAACCCCCAAAAATAGCGTAGGTAATTATTAAGCCCCCTTTTAGGGGCCCCTACAGTAATCCGAAACTCCAAACCGAGCAAGGCCTCATCTTCGTCTTCGGGCTCAGCAGGGGCCATGCCCTGCGTGCGCCTCCGGATTCAGCTCACGACACCTATGTGGCCCTGTGCCCAGAGACTCCAATACCCCTTAATTAAGGAATATACCTTAAATCATATAAGGGACCCTACTATAGTCTAAGGTATATTCCTTAATGAACGGGTATTGGAGTCTCTGGGTGTTACTAAACACATTACTGACAGCATTGGTCCACGCGATCAGCGATGTATAAACAGCTGAGCTGAATTTATGACACACACGCACACCCCTCAACGTAAACCACAAACCCAGCACACTTCCTAAATCGAAAAAGCTCCTTTCCATCCCAGCCTCAATTGCAATTGTCGGGCGTGGCCTAGCTTGCAACTGCGAGAGGTAGCGAAGATGCCCACACCCTGCACAACCCTTGTAAAACCATCGACAAGTACAGGAAACATCGTTACGATATCGCTATAGCACCCCTGAGAAAAAACCTCTGGCCTCATGTGGCGCTTTCGAGCGCTCTCCTTCGGCTTGGACGGCCGGCAAAAGTATCGCTGTCCCTTGGGCCCAGGATTTGTCTCGGAATTTATTATAGCTTCGGCACTAGCAAGTTCTAGAGGGGCCTACGAGCTCACTATGTCCGGTTCTGGCTTCCGGTAAGGCCTTTCCGACAAGGGTTTTGGGTTCGGGGTGATGATTTAACGCTCAGGGTGGAGAGCTTGGGGTTTCACAGCCATTCCTTCAACACAGCGTGAATAAGTTTGAGGTTCAGGGACTGGCGGAGTGCTTAACCGGCTTAACCCGAAACCCAAAACCCCCAAGACCACAAAACCCCACACCAAAAAAACGAACTCCACGAATCTCAATTCCTCATCACACCCTTCGACCCTTAACGCTTCGAGCGTAAGACCCGAAGTTCTGAAGCCCCGAACCCCAAAACCCTCAGCACTGACACACCAAAACCTGCATCGAAGTAACCCATGAGTCACTGGAAAAAAGTCGCAAGGAGACTGAGAAACTGCAGTGACCTCCTGCCGAGAAATAAAAACAAGAAGGACATTAATAATAATAGTAATACTAATAACAATAGCAATAACAATAACAATAATAATAGTAATAATAATGATAATACTAATAATAATAATAACAACAACAATAATAATAACAATAATAACAATAATAATAACAAGAAACACAATCACACAATAAAAGAAAACAACATTAACAAAAAAACTAAATAACAGAATTTACAAGGAACAGCTTGAAAGCCCTCCCCAGGGTCTCTGGCCAGGAACCCCACCACAAGGAGGAGGCCAACGAGACCTGCAGTGGTTTAAGCTTCGAGGGGCCCCAAACTCCTCGAAGGACCGCCTGGACTATAAGCCTCTACTTAGAGGATCATGGGACTTAGTAAGTAGGTTATAATTGGGGTTATGAGTCCCCTAAGTGGGGTTATCCTAATTATAACCTACTTATAACCTTACTTACTAAGTCCCATGAGCCTTCAAGTAGGCGACCCGTACTGGGTAGCATGATGAGGGAGACCCCTTAAAGGGTACCCCTTCCGAAACCTACTCCTGGCTCTCTTAAAAGGGACCTTATTGAGAGGGTCTATGTCCCCGAGGGTCCCCCTAATCCTAACTCCCAGTAACGATTCCTTGAAAGAACTCTTATACTCCCTGGTGCTTCGTAGGGAATGGGGGAATGGATCCCTGTAGTAGTCCCTATATAATCCCCAAGAACAGTCCCCAATATCCATTCCCCCATAGAACCAGACAGTATATCACACTTCAAGCCTGCTAGTGCCAAAAGATCCTAGTTCATGGTTGGGATAGCATTGAAAACTTATTTGTTGATTGATTCATAAACCGGGTTTAAATACCCCAAAAAATAGGAAAATGGTTACCCAACGATCGCAAAGAATCCCAGAAACAGTCGCCTAAACCCTAAACCCTAAGCCACGAGGAGCCGGCAGGCAGCTACGAGCCATCCCAAGGCGCCGCTTTGAGAGCTCTCCGGCGGCTCGCCTGCGCAGGGGAGGGGTCGGGTTTGAGGGGTCTTACAGTAAACCGCAAAAAGCTGGAAACCTAATTAAGGACAAACAGTGCTGGGATTCCCTATACTTTACTCTTAGGGATTGAGGCTATGGGGTTTCCAACTTTTGGGCTTCTACTGTAAGTTTTCTTGAGGCTTCCTCTATGAAGGATCTAGAAGGATTCAGGAGGATTCTATAAAGGCTCAGGGTACTGTGTTTGCTAAGAAGTGTTACGAGGTTTATTCTGTAGTCTTATAGGACTATGTAAGAAGGTTTTGGGGATTGAGCATTGGCATCGAGGGTTGGGGGTTTGGGGGTTTGGGTGGGGCTTCCGGGTTTCTGGCTTAGGGCTTAAGATCTTAAGGCTTTCGGTCGTTTGGCTGTAGGGCCGATGGAGTCTAGAGCTGTGGGCTTTGGAGCTAAGGCTTGGGGTGGTGGATTTCGGGTTTGGCAAAGGTCTCTCGTGCGTCTAGGACCCCTCCTTCCTACTTATGACTGAGTATCATCATGGCCATGACCAAGAGCACCGGCATCATCATCATCATCATCACCACTACAATCAACGCCATCGTCGCCATCATCATCAACAACATCAGCAGCAGCATCTTCATCAGCAGCAGCATCAACATCATCATCATCATCGTCTCCCTCCATTCCATCATTGTCGTCATCATCGTGATCGCCATGCGGTTGGGTGGCTCTGGCTCGCTTGAGAAGTGGCCCTGAACCTCTGCAGGCAAATCCCCTGTGCAGGGTTCAGGGTCTGTAGCGAGTTCAGGATTTAGCGGTTTAGGGGTTTAGGGCTTTATGAGGATTCTCGAATCGGCTCTGGCCATAGACCCCTCAACCTTAAACCCTCAGACCGTTCAGATCCCCACCACCCACGGAACGCCTTGGGCAGGATCACTGGGCAATGGTGCCAACGTTGGGGTTGGCACCTGAAACGGAACTCGAAGCACAAAAAAACAAAATGCTGCTTAAGGTTCAGGGGCTTAGGGTTTAAGGGTTTCAGGCTCGGGGGTGGCATCATAAGACTAACATGCTTTCGCCGTTGGTGCAACTGTTGACCTCGAAAGTAAGGCTTTCACCTTCAGACAATTCACGATCACCTTGGATCGCATCCGAACAGCTCGCTTGGGGCAGTAATTCATTGGCATGATCTGAGCTGCTGCCTGGTGATGCAGGATTGAGCAAATCTGCTGGCAAGCAACCTTGGGACCTTCCTATACCGGCATCTAAACGTGAGGAGCGTCCCGTGCTAACCCCCAGAACTCTGACAAAGTCTCGACGCTCACGTCGCCGATCCCGAAGCCAAAAGCCCCGACCCCCGCAAACCCTCAACTGTCAAATCAACAGCTTAGACATGAAGACGTCAGGGGTGTTCTGCAACAATAATCACGTTCTAAGCTCCAACTCTGAATTCTAGACCTTGAAACCGAAACTCTAAGTCCCAAGCCGAGACTGAAACTTACACTGAAAGCACGAGACCGAACCTCAATGCATAACCTATTTATACCTACTTATAACCCCACTTAGGGTACTTATAACCTTACTTCCTAAGTCCCATGATCCTCCAAGCATACCCTGACGTGAGCCTTTACCACCAGGGGCCCGAGGCTAGTAGCCGGAGGGCCTGGCGAGCGACGCGAAAAACAAGGATCTTTACTTCCCTAAGCCCTAACCCCTAAGCCCCGGAAGACCTGAACCCTAAGCCCTAAACATCTAAGCCCCAAACCAACAAAACCGTGAATCCGTTTCTGCAATGCTTTATGGACCTTCTGAGTGTTCTGCACGTATGTCAACGGCGTGTTGGGGCTTCATGTAGGGGCCTTAGTTATTAGGATAGGGTTTTGGAGGCTCCTTATTATACATATAGTATAATATAGCCCTATTGAGCCCTACAAATTATTCAGGCCCCTATATTAGGAGAAGTGTTTGGGATCAGTGGTTGCGAGGGAAGGCCAGGGCAGGGCACGGGTGTGGGATTGAGGATTCAGGATTGATGCAGCCGTCACTATAGGCATGATAGGAATGCAGCACAGAAAGTGACTCAAAGCTGTCGAAGTCAGGAAAACAACTTGGATTGCATCTTTAGTATGGCAACGGACACCAACCTTAGAGACAGATGACGTTAAGATCCGAGATAGCTGTGGAAGTTCCGAGTCAATACAGCGACGATATGCCCCAACCGTTTCTACACAAAACACAGATGTCTCACCATACCCTGGCACTGCAGCCACCAGCCTTACCAAAATCTTGCAACCTGTACACTGGAGCCTTCCCGGAACCCTGAGTAACAAACCTTTAGAGAACCCTCAATCCGAGACTACAAAACCCTGAAGCCACCTCCTAAGACCGCAAGCCTCCAAAAACCATCACTAAACACCCGTAAATTAATCCCAACCAATACTTTTAAACACCTTTCAGATCCAAACCCTGAAACGTACTGGAAACCCCAGAAGGGACTAGTTGAAGGATCATGGGACTTAGCAAGTAAGGCTATGCGTACCTTCTGCGGAGTTATAGCTAGCTATAAATATAAATATAAATATAAATATAAACAAAAATATAAATATAAACATAAACATAAACATAAACATAAATATAAGTATAAATAAAAATATAAATATAAATATAAATATGAGTATAAATATAAGTATAAATATAAGTATAAATATAAATATCAATATAAATATAAATATAAGTATAAATATAAATACAAATACAAATACGAATACAAATACAAATACAAATACAAATATAAATATAAATATAAATATAGATACAAATACAAATACAAATACAAATATAAATACAAATATAAAAATAAATATAAATATAAAAATAAATATAAATATAAATATAAATATAAATATAAATATAAATACAAATATAAAAATAAATATAAATATGAATATAAATATAAATATAAACATAAACATAAACATAAACATAAACATAAACATAAGTATAAATATAAATATAAATATAAATATAAATATAAATATAAATATAGATATAAATATAAATATAAATATAAACATAAACATAAACATAAACATAAGTATAAATATAAATATAAATATAAATATAAATATAAATAGAGATAAAAATATAAATACAAATACAAATATAAATATAAATATAAATATAAATATAAATATAAATATATTAATACATATATATATATATACGTATATATACGTATATATACGTATATATACGTACATGGTCACCCCCCCCCAAGATCTACGCCCGCCTCTTCCACATGATTCCGCAGGTTGCTTCTCTACATTGGTTCACTACTCATATATGCTCAGAACACCGCAAATACCGATACAATCGTGCTTTACTCCATGTGCATGCAAACCGTGCTGCTACAAGTCGCGGCTTTGATATGTGTATAAATCATAAACCTGGCGCATCTCGGCCGCGGATTTATGGTAGTTTATGTGTTGGAGAAGCTGGAACGCTGGAGGCATGCTATTTTTGTTCATATCATACTAGAAAACCTAATGTTTTTGCGTTTTATGGTGTGTTATTTAACAACAGTTGTACATCACAGGCACTGTGTATTTCTTTCGGCGATTGACGGCTGCGCTCACACATGCTCACATGTCACACTGCTACACCTGCCAAAACCGGGTTCGAAACAGTCTCTGTCACGATTCCCAAAACAAGGTATCCAGCATTTTGCCGGTAACCGTTCACATATTGCACCAGCTAAACCAATACTCAAACTGCGCTGAGCGGATCTTTCGGGTGAGCGCGGGGCTACCGGGGGTGCGTTTTGAATGCTTAATGTGAGACCGCAGCAATCCCAAAAACGGTCGATAATTTGCGTGCCGCTCTTGACTTGCATCTGGTCTCCGGTGGGCAACTTGAGGGAGTGAACCTTCGTGTAGCGCGGCTTCACCCATCGAACTTGTAGTGATTTTCGCAGTTTTCTGGTTCTCACATTTGTTACAACAAAATAAAACCCAAATGACAGCATAACGACCGGAATTCCCATCCACTTTGACTTTTATCTTCTTGTGAACCATGTTGCAATGCATCACACCGGGAACCTTGAGCTTGTAGGCACGGGCACCATCGCTATGGAGGACAAACTTCCTGTTGGCAAGATGTTTGGTGGCGATGGGTTTCCACTCCACCTTCCTCATAGCTCCTGGGCCTGGTGCTCGTTTGACGGTTTTTGCGGGATGCAAGCCAAACAACTTCAACGAAGGGGGTCGCCCGCGTTCAGCCAAACCTCCCCACTGTTCCCAAACCGTATTCTTTGTGCTTGTTGTTGTGCTGTCCGTGAGTTTTCCCAAATCCACTTCGTCCACGTCTACGTCCTCCCACTTGCCTCCGTAACGGATTTCCTTTTCCTGCAACTGAACATAACGAGCTCGAGATTTGTCGACATTTGTGTAGACCCGCTTTATGGCTTTATGGTCAAGGTCGAGGATGAGATGCGCAGACTGTGAGGAAACGCCTGCACCCGCACAATAAAGTGCCGCAGCTTGATGACGAAGATCTGTGATGGAATTTCCAGCTGCCCTTGAAAAAGATCGGGTGGAAGTCATGGGCCAAGAGTAGCTTGTTGCATCCACGATGGCCGCATCTGTACCCCCATACTGTCTTGGATTTGACATACGACAACGAACCCAAAGTGCCATGACCACACCGAGGACAATCATGACCATGCCAATTGGGAAGGATCTTGTCCTTGACGAGCTTTCTGATGAGATTGCGACCGGTCATTGACAAGAGCGTACCGAAAGACCCCACCAATCGCGATGGCTTCTGTTCTTGGTCGTTAGCACTCCGTGGCGAACATACGGTACCTTTGCATACTGCTTCATGGCTCGATTCTGCACACGGTGTTTTCCGAGTTTCGGGGAAGGACATGGTGGCGGTTTCATTGCCTTCTTTATGTTTTTGGCATCTTGCCAAAACCAAAACTCGTGAACAGGCGCACAAATCCTAACTTTCGAACTGGTAGAGTCATCCAATGAAGCGAACATGAGGAACAATCCGCGCCATGCGACATCATGAAAATAGACTGCTTGACGACGCAAAAACTCAGCAGTTTTGACTTTTCATGCTTGTGTGCCGCGGTAATGGTTTGCAAAACTGGACGGGCTTTCTGGCTGCGGCCCATGACTCGGAGCATGACTCTAGAAGCTCAAAACATCTAGCAAAAACTTAGAAAGGACAACATGATTCGATATCAACAGTTTGTTTCCGCCCTCGTTATCCACGCACTGTACACGTGTGTTACTACCAACACTTATGTACCTTTCTGACATGCTTTTCAACACATTGTTCTACATGTCGTCAACATCCATTCCTGCTTCCTCGTCTTCTGCCGCCGCAAAATCAGGATTTGGTGGCCCCATGGTAGGAGAGCATCGCGGACTGTGGGTTGACGCCGCCTGCGAATGAAGAAAACCCTCATGTTTGGCGCCCGTCCTAATATACACATGTCATGGGGCTGCATGTTGCATCACGTGGCCTATGTGCCTACTATAAACTGCTTCAGAAATAAACAATTATTGCCTCGACGATCGACTCAGGATTCGGAACTGCTGCACGAGGTAGCTCATCATCGTCCGAAACAAGATCGACCAAACCCTGTAGAGCGGGCAAACGAGGAGGGGATGAGGACAATTCCTGTTTGGCGGTGCCGTACGTCCTCTGACTTGATCTTCTTCTTAGCAGGCGAGTCCAGAGTGATCACCCCGTGGCTCTGCTGGACAGTGCCCGCTTGAAGGCGACGGATTCCTGTTTCATACCTTGGGAATAAGAAACATCAGACTCCCCAAAAAACCCATCCAAACCCCAGTCTTCTGAATCGGTTTCGGGCGGTTTTGCTTTTGGGGCCGGCCCCGGAACGGGCGTCATGAGCATCAACTGGGTGGTTAGTCCTAAATGCTAAAGCCATAAACCCCATAGTACACGACAACACCATCTAAACCAAAACCGCGTCGCAACAGTTCCTCCTTCACCACGGCCGAAGGTTGAAAAGGGAGCCTGATTTCGCAAGCACTGGTGCCAAGATCATCTCTGCGACGAACTTCACAAGGCATTTTGGGGAAGTTCTAGCCGCGGTTGTCCATGACACTAGCCATCCAAGCTCGTTCCCATTCAACATGTGCGGGGTCCGCGGGCGCACGATAACCAGTCCTGTACTGGTTATACTTGGGGCCACTGCTCTGCCGAAGTACTGATTTCGAGTCGTCCAGGAGAATGCGTTCAACCCATACCTGCTTGTCTGTAGCGGGTCTGTAGTAGATGTAGTTGTCGGTGAAGACCAAGAGACACGTCCTTTTCAGAACCGCGGTAATGTCGGAAACTCCGGTCCCCTTCATCCAAGCCGGCTCCAAAATCTCGAGGAATGTCTTATGGCTGATTGAATTGCCCGAACTCCTAGACAACGGCTCTGCTTCCGACTGCAACTCATTGCTGACATAGAACCGCATTTGCCCCTGAGGAAATTTTGCCGCTCCCCACCTCTCCTTGGTCAAGACGGTGTTGCCTACGTCACAAAACCCCTTGATTTTGCGAGGCGGTTGTTCTGAAAGGGTGCCGTCGTCGAATATGTCTGGCCTATCCTGGCGTCCTGCTTCTCCTCTGAAGAAATCAAATTCACAAGCTTCGCGATACCCGGGACATGGCCATGGCAACGATGCGGGCCAACGGAGTTTTACCGACGTTGGGGACACCGTGCATGCCGAGTGCCTTCTCGTTGAAGTGAGGAAAGAACTTCTCGAGGATGTTAGTGGGATCGACATCAACCAAGGTGAGGGGGAAATCATCGACGGGAAGTGCGGGGACAACATCCGACATCAAGTTGCGGAGTGCTTCCTTAATGAGTCGTTCTGGCCAATCCTTTACGGGGGCTTCCTTTCGTGATTTGTTGCTTTGCGATCCACCTCAACTGCTTGTTGGCATGGGAGGGTTCGGGGGCCGTTCTTTGCAATCAAATCAAACCCAATGTCGATGCCCTCTTCCGAAAGGTTCACAAAAAAGGGTGCCTTTGGTGTCACCCCGTGCAGTAGCCGCCTTCGCATTCCCTCCCCAAGAAACTTGGTGTATTTCACCATGACAAAGTTGTTTCGCATATTCTGTCTTGACTTGCTCCTTGAAGATGAAATGTTTCACGAGGTAAAACTTGCTGCGTTCTGAATTTGGAATAAGGGCCAGCTGCATCTCAACACCAACGTCGGGGTTCCTTTGGAAGCCGAACGGTTCCGGAAACCTCTGAAATGCACCATCCCTGGCGTAATGATTCAGCTCCTCCTTCTTACTATGTGAGAACTCAACCTCACCAACCACATCGAATGCATGACGCAGCCGGGGTGGAGCCGCTCCAACCGGTTGGATTGGTAGGTGAGTAGGCAGCACTGGGCCCACGGGAATGTCTACGATGTTAGGCTTTTTCATCTGTCTTATCACTTGCGAGTTCGTAGCATCGAGAGCATCCTGCAACGAGATGTCGGCACCGTCTTGATTCATGGCAGGGAGCTACACTCAGGAGAAAGATATACAATACTTGATACTCGAGATAAAGCAGCTGGCTGGCAGAAAGATCGGCGACCACAACAACCACAACGAAAATCAATAACGTGGACGGACATTAAAACTAACATGCAAAAAACAATGGGCTTCCAGGAGGGGAGCTATAAACTGCAGCGGTTATTGTACAGGACATCACGAAACACTGTACTGCTCAAAACATTCCAGAATTTCCAACCCTGAAACTCACGAAACACTGTAATGCTCCAACAATTCCAAAATTCTTGCATCTATGGCCAGGCCGGTGGCAGATTCGTTGAAAGTTTGAATTTTTTTGAGCATTACAGTGTTTCGTAAGCTTTGAGGCGTTGAAAAGTTGGTTTTTTTGAGCATTACAGTGTTTTGTGAATTTTAAACCACGAAACATTGCTATGCTCAAAAACGTTTCTTTGAGGCTGTGAAAAGTGGATTTGTTGAGCATTGCGGTGTTTTGTGAGTTTTAGACCACGAAACACCGCTATGCTCAAACAAAGTGAGCCTTGACTCTGTGAAAAGTGAAAAGTGGATCTTTTTTGAGCACTACAGTGTTTTGTGAGGTTCAGGCTACGAAACACTGTAAAAGTTTCCAACCCTGAAACTCACGAAACAGTGTAATGCTCAAAAAAAATCCAAAATTCTGGCATCTAATCAGACTTAAACCTTGCGGGGGGGTAGGGTCCCTAAAGTCTTAGGGTTTCGAACCCAAGCCAAAGCCCCAGATCCTTAACTAAAAACCAGCGTCCCATACCCATCATACAGTTAAGCACCCATAAATAAATCAACGCTTCAAGCTTTGTCCGGGTTTCAGGTTTAGGGTTTAAGTAGGGGATCGAATCTCTGCTGAGAAGGGCTCTGGCCAGGGGTGGACGGCCGTGGAGCCCTAACCCCTCTAAACCCAATCGGGTCCTATTCCCAAGGGTCCATGTAACCAAACGGTAAAAAACCTTGGGCCCAATGTACCTAAGTCTTTAAAGGAACCCTTACAGAAATCCTGTTTGGGGTACATGGACCCTCAAGGCATTCCTCCGATCTCTGGAAGCTGAGCTGCAGTAGACGGAGGAGGCAGCGCCCTGGCACGCGCGGCCTGCCATGAACCTGAGCTACGGTTCCGGTTCAGAGTTCCTTTAAGGGTTACTATAACAGGTCATGCTATAGGGGTTTAGGGTTCTTAGTAGGCTGTCTGGTTCTTAGTAGGGAATGGGTTATGGGGACTATTGTTGGGGATGTTAATAGGGACTTACAATAGGGATCCATTCCCTCACTCCCCAGTAAGCACTAAACATCACTAAACAGTTTCTAGGGGTTTACCTGTAGGCCCATACCCTACCCCCTTTTAGGGGATTTAGGGTACCTACAGTTCGAAACAACAGATCCTAACCACAAAAATAAGTATCCAAAACAGGGGGTAGGGTATGCGCCACTAGGTACCGTTCAGAGTTGCAGGGCCTATGTAACGTAATCTTCCCCGACATTGTTCAACTTACGTGTTCAGTGCCCTAGAGGAACTAGTGGTTAATCTTTGGGATTAACCTAACCTTTGGGATTAGACAGGGGTTAGATTACCCCAAACGGGTTGCCGTAAAGGTTACCTTCTCTACTTCCAAATCTTCATCATTGGGCTCACTCAATCAAGGTGGACCCGTTCTTACATCGAACGAAGAAGCAGGGCGGTCGCCGCCCCTTATGGCTTGTCCCAAATACACATTCCCAAACTAGCCAAAAAAGCTCCCGCTGTTGGGCTAAACTTTCCTTGCAACGAAATGCATTGCCAATGGTCCCTCGTTTCAGCTCTCAAACCGTTCCAATGTCAAGATAAGCCGTCCGACACCCAGCATCACTGTGACTATAACGACACCATTAGAGAAGCGTTTTTGGTTAACAACACCCTTATTTCTGCCAACAAGGATCATCCCACAAATTAGGGTGCAAAATTAGGGTCCCCTGTTTTCGGAAACTCCCAATACTGTTTAAGACTTTAGGGCTTCGGGCTTAGGGTAACGAGTCCTTGGATTATACAGAGCTCCTTTCCAATATAGTGTTGAAAGTTTAGGGTAACGGTTCCTTAGGGCTCCTCGATATAGTTGCACAGCTCCGAAACTCTTGCATTGGCCATACCACAATGAACCCGAGAGTCTCAAGCCTAATTTGCTAGACATTCCGTCAGGGTCCAAGCAGTCCTTATGTATGGGTTTTTGGTACCTGAAAAGGCCCAAAAGTCCTATAATATTGAATACTTGGACCCTTAGGGATTCATACCCTTACCACTCCGCTTAGCCCTACGCCCTATTCCAAATTTGGTTGTGGGAGCCTGACTTGCCGCATCTTTCTTTGAAGGGCCTGTTGTTCTTTGAGGGTCATGAAGAAAAGAACAAATGGTAGCAATCCAGAAAACGTACTACACTAAACCACGACGAAAGCCCCAGAACCATCATCCCAGAACATCCCGTTAAATTTGGGATTTGAGGCTGCAGGATTTAGGGCTATCGTAGGACGTAAGGCTTGGGGGTTTAAAGTTTCGGGTTCAGGGGCTTGGGGCTTACATTCTAGAGCTTGGGACTGAAGATTTGAGGCGTAGGGTAAGTTTTAGCCTTCTGGCTGTTCGGGTCACTTCGGTCAGGTTCGTCGGCATCAGGTAGGGCCCTTCGGCCTCCTCCCCGTTTTCCTTGGAGGACGCTGATTCTGCATATGTGCTGCACCGAAGGAAGAGGCTCCTGCATCTCTAAGCACTTCAATGCCTTGCTTAGAAGGCCCCCCCGGCTGCGGCAGCCGGTGCTGCCTCCGCATGTGAGCGCGATGTCGCGGTGGGGATGGCGTAGCAGCGGTGGAGCACTCTGAGGGGTTTCAGATGCCTTCGTCTTGCCCGGAGATGCGAACCAGAGCCCGTGGAGAGCCATCCTGTCCCAGGCATTCAGAAACGAGATCTGCTCTCTGAATGCGGCTAGTATCGCTCAAACCAAACTCGCCGATGGTCTGTAGACTGTAGACGGTCACGCAGCCAGGCATGGCTTTCGATGAGGATTCGTGTCCCCTTGCCCACCAAGTACAGGAACTACAGTTCTGATTTTCAAAAGTATCCCCACAGTATCTAGGGCTTTAAAGGGGAACCACATGATGAAACCCTTTTGTATCATTTAAAGGGAGCCCTTTTTGTGGCCCAAAGGGGAACCCTATGATTAAACCCTGTGGTATCTTTTAAAGGGAGCCCTTTTTGTGGGACCCTTTGGGTACGTGCATGTCCCGGCGGCAATCTCATCGATGAGGACGATGCAGGGCGCCTTCCTCGGTCTCTTGCTTTGGGCTTATAGGGCTTTGGGTTTAGGGCTAAAACGGTTTTTAGGGTTTAGGGCTAAGAGGGCTATTAGGGTTTAGGGCTCTTCTCTCTCGAGCCCTTGCCTCCACGCCCCTTTCATTTGAAGGTCAGCAAGCAATACAATTTGGAAATCCCAGAAATTGCCCGAAACAAACCGTAAACCAACAGCGCAAAACTACAAACAGCATAGTGATTGGTGTGCTGGTTTGCTGGCTGGATTAGGACTTGGATGTTCCCGCCAGGTCGTGCATAAATCCGGGCTTTAGTTCTTTTCTCCTTCCCTAGTAAAGAACCACCGAAAACACAGAAAACATATTCTCCAAACCCCCCAACCCTCAATCGTATAAGCCGTAAGTTTCGGACTCGAAAACCCTAAACCTAAAACCCCTAAAACCCTAAACCCCTAAAAACGCTAACAAACCCTAACCCCCAAGTCGTCTTCGTGATTTACAAAACTGCGATGTATGGTCTTATATGTAAAATACACGCAGAAGTATAATCCGCAGTGTATTCCCATACGAAGTGAAACGAACCATATCGTTGCAATCCATATAGGATGGTTCCATATAAATCAATCTGCGAATATTCGAAGGTCAGTCATAATATTGCAAAGTTCTGCAAAGTACTCGCACTCTCTTCATTTTGCGTGAGCGACGGAACAGGGGAGATCAAAAGCATGCAAACCGCTAACGTCCGTGGCACACAACGCCCTTTCGCAACGAGCCACAGCTCCACAGGACCCGTTTGCCCCCCCCAGGGCGGGAGGGTGGGAAAATTCGATTCTCGGTTGTGACTGTCCTCCGGGCCACAACTGCAGGTGCAAAACATTGCCAAGTGTTCTGCAAAGGATAAGATGCAAAGAACTCTCACAGCATGAAAGGCTCGACGTGAGAAAAGAAGGTCTGCGCCTCACAACATGTAAAATGTTCAGCGTGAGAACAATTTTTTCTACGGCAGTTTTGTGTCGCTGTTTAGCGACTATAAATCAAAGACAACATGATCACATTCGTGAAATAGTCGTCTTCGTGATTTACAAAACTGCGATGTATGGTCTTATATGTAAAATACGCGCAGAAGTATAATCCGCAGTGTATTCCCATACGCAGTGAAACGAACCATATCGTTGCAATCCATATAGGATGGTTCCATATAAATCAATCTGCGAATATTCGAAGGTCAATCATAATATTGCAAAGTTCTGCAAAGTACTCGCACTCTCTTCATTTTGCGTGAGCGACGGAACAGGGGAGATCAAAAGCATGCAAACCGCTAACGTCCGTGGCACACAACGCCCTTTCGCAACGAGCCACAGCTCAAGGGCTCCACAGGACCCGTTTGCCCCCTCGCAACGTCCGAAGCTCAAGAGAGGTGAAAGGCAGGAACTGGGCCCTTGAAGTGGCAGGTAAGAAGGCTCCAAGGTAGAGCACCGACGTCTAGGCACCTTTGAGCGACGATCCTCACAATGCCGTCAATGTTGATGACACGACCTCCTACCATCATTGCTGCGGCCATGCACTCGCCACGGCTAGGCAGGTCAGCTATGTTGGAAGCTGATGGCACGCGTTCTATCCAAGTAACAAGTCTGTCTCTGCACTCGCTTCCATATAAGGCGTGAGCCAGTGCCAGCAGCGCTCTCACTGGGCTGCTACCGCGGGTCATGCAATATCTAGCAGACTCATTATTGACGAAGAAGAAAGCCCGACGGCCCTTGGCGAAAGATGCTGCGTAATCTCTCGCAATCACCATCGCGAAAGCCTCAGCCTGTGCAATTATCTGATCTTCGGTGTCATGATGCCACAGCTCAATCAAGGAAGAGGGGATTTGGCCTCCTGCAACTTCACGCCGCCCTGAAGCAGGATCAAGGACCACTAAACCCCAAGTTGCAGCCCCTTTCTCGTAGGCAGCGTCGGTGAAAATCACGAGGGGCCGCAAAACTCCACTCAAGCACATTGTCTTTGGCGTAAGTCTTTTGAGGTAAGCCCCCAGCGCCTTGACTTCGTCTTGTGTCCAAGTGCGGTTTGCGTAAACGAAGTTAGACAAGGCACGGCACACAAGCTTAAGCGACCTACCCGGCGCAAAACCAACCATGAAGTTAAGCTGCCCTTGCAACGACTTGGCATCTGCGCGAGAGATTTCGCCACTCACACACATCTGCTGCGCAACTCGCAGAAGCTTGGCGACTCCCGAGGGCTTGTTTTCCAAAGCAATGCGGCCCACATGAAGCGACTCAAGCGAGAGCTGGATTCCCAACAAGTTAAACTTGTTCGAGAACGGCTTGTCTTTTTCGACGTCTCGACTGTAGCGCCACCCGAGACAGTCGAGTAACGCTTCGATCGATATGGTGCATAGCTTGGCCGTCAAGGACGGTTCTATCAACGGAAAATCATCGTAGAAAACCCCACCGACCACCCCAAGGAGGGTGGTCGCTAGGTGGAGTAGACTGCGGCTGATTCGGTTGAAGCTGTAAACCGCTGCACATGCCCCGAAAGGCAGGGAGTTGCTTATGAAGAAGTTGTGTGCGTTTGTCAGCGGATCGCGCACAAGAAGCACCGCAAACCGGAGGCTTTCCGCTGACAAAGGCACTTGCTTGTAAGCTTTCTCCAAGTCAAGGCAACGGCCTACCCAGGTGCAATCGCGACCGAAATCAGGGCTGATCCTTTTCTGGAGCCGTTCTCCGCTCCGGAGGAGAACCGAGACAACACCCTTTTCGTTCACAGCATTACAGATGAAGCGGCACAAGGTGATGAAGAAATCGACGTCGTGCAAACGCAGACGATCAAGGGAATGAAAAGCTGCGTTAATGCCACTTTCGCGAAGATCATCAATCGGCCTAAACTTCTGGTTATCCGCACTTCCTTGGACGATCAGGAATCTCCTAGTGCAGCAGAGGGTTTCCTCACCCAGTGCGGCACGGACTTGCTCTTCAGATTGGTATGGCCCCTTGAGAAAACCTTTCTGCACCTCCTGAAGCGTGCACTCCAAAAGCTTGCCTGCAAGATCATCCGGGTCGTCATCGGGCGGCTTCTGGAGGGCGTGATTCCGCCACACAGATGAGTCCAGAAGATCTTGCACAGAAGAAGTCGCAGGGACCTCTTTCCACTCGAAGAGCGGTGACTTATCTGGTTTGCCGACGAGGTTCACACCCTCCATGAGCTCGCCGACTGAAACATCCGGGAACCCCGTCTCCTGCAACAGCTTTCTCCAAAGCAGTATGCACTTGCCTCTCAAGACCTCTTGAGCGTGCTGGGGTAATGAAGCGTGGAATCTGGCTTCTTCCGTGGCGAGCTCCTTAGCCATTTGATTCACCTTCTTTGTTGCATTGATGCGTTTTTGAGCAACCGACGAAAGGCCTTTGGTAAGAAGATCAAAAATGTTCCTCCTGGTGTTGTCGTCGATTGCTGATGCATCGTTAAAGGGATGATCGAGCTTGAGGGCTTTGTGAGTAAACTCCTGCTTTGTGTGAAATATGCCGAAAGTTGAGCAGCTTCCGTCCTTGCCCCCGTCACGAACAAGCTCGCGAAACTCACCCTGAGCAGGCCTAGAATCCCTAAACTCCTTAAACTCGGGGATGAGCTGCGGTGCACGGCGTGTTTGTCGCACCGTCGGCCTGGGTAAAGGAGCAGGACTACCGGGGAGGGAACCACTAACTAAGCGGCAGAATCCACTGCACAGTTTTGGCGGGTACTCGGCTTCCGAGGCTGTAGCAAAACTCCAGCGGCCTGCTGAACGAGCTACTGCAAAGGGCAGGTGGGCATGTTGCCCATCACACTCGCAAGCCAGTGGGCACAAGGCTTGCATGGAAGTGAGCAGCCGAGAAACCTTGTCACGAGCACCGCCCAGCATGCACTGCGCGTAATCCACATGATGAAGGTCATTGAAGAACGATGCCAATGTTGGTGACCTGTGCTCACGCGTGAAGTGGGCCAGCACCGACCACATCCAGCTTCGGACTGGATTCTCAACTGAGACATGCCAGCCTTTCTCGTGGCACAACGCAAGCAACTTCACCGTGAACTTGGCAAGAAGATTTGCAGATTGCACTCGAGCCTCATCGCTGTGGGAAAGATCCGGCAGGCCCAAGACATGATCGCTGGAGCGCAGTGGTTTCGGCTGAGGCGCCCCAGCTGCCAACAAGTGCGCAGGCAGAGGGCGCTCTCTTGCACGGGAGCCCGTACCGCACGGCAGTGCGATGTGCATCAACATGACTGGTGATTGCAGAAGGCGCTGCACCAACACATCCTGACACTGCTTGACTGTGAGATCCAGAGTCCACACCTGATGCAAAGGTTTATGCTTGTTGCGAGGGCCATCCACGGCCAAAACCTGAAACCCCGCGGCTGCAAAGGTTGAGGAAAGCCTTGCACTTCCAGCAAAAATCTCAACGAACATTGGCGCTGGCGAGCTTGCAACCGAGGTAGGCTGAGGGGGCTTGGGTGGAAAACTCGGTGTGGCAACACCGGAGGCTGAAGCAGCATGGAGAGGCTGCTCACGCGGCTCAGGCAACTGGGCAGATTGGCACTGGGCTCCAGGCGAAGGTTGAGACAGCGGTAACGGCGGGGAGGCGGCAAAATGCCGACGGGGCCTGGCTCAGGCGTTGCATCACAAATGGCCAAAACGCGTTTCTCAGAAGGGCTCGTCTCATCAAGATCTGGCGTCCAGTCAAATCCGGACTGCAAATGCAAATTGTTAAATCCTGGCCTCGAGAGCCTGAAACCTAAATTGTTCAAGAAATCTCTATCCTGGGCACGTAAGTCACAGGCACCACGAGTACTGAAGGCAACTAATACGATGCGCTTGCCCTTCCACTCGCACACGTCATGCTCGCATGACCTGGCATCAAAGTAGACTGGGCCACCCTCGAATGACAAGAGTTTCGGAGCCTGAGCATCAGCAGTGAAGCAACGAATCTGGCCACCTGAGAACTGTGTTAGCGGGTAAACGAAATTAAGCGAATTCGGAAGATTGTTCGCATCTCTGTGACGGCATACTCGAAATTGCTCAAAGATGGCGACGGCGCCGCACACGAAATCCGGTTGCGTTTCGGCATTCACAAATGCGCACAAGGTCTTAGTGAACTCGGGATGCAAACGGCTATTTGCCCTCAACCCGACTGACGACCCTCTAACAAAAGAACCCGTGGTGAAGCAACGGCCCTCGGCAGCCTGCTTGCCCTCTGGGAGCGGGTCACCGGGGATACTATGGAAAATTGAAAGAATGTTCTGCACGGCGGTGGCGTGCTTGCACGCCGATGCATCCAAGGAATCTGAAACCTCGAGCGAACCGAAGGGGCTGCAGAAGTCACCCGTTTGCAACGGCGGACCCTCGCACTCGGCTGGCAGCTTCACTCGCGAGGGCTGCGAAGCCCCAGGCAATCAGGCAGTGAACGAGTGAGGCTTGAAGCACCTCCAACAGACGTGTCGGCCACGGCGGCAGCGCTTGCCGTCTTTGGCAAACTTGCAACCATCCTTATTGTAAGGGAAACAAATCGGGCAGCCATCCGGGTCTTTGCTTGAACATCCATCAGGCAGCACATGCACCTGCGGAGGCGGCAGCACCTCGACACCTTGCTGTTGTTTGCCACCTGTCTTACCTTTGCCATCTTTCCCCTTGCCTGTTTTACCCTTCTTGCCTTTAATCCCTTTACCCCCGTGAGTCCAAGTTTCATAAGGCTCGGTCCGGTAGGTGTTGCCAGTGTTTGCGGCTCCGGGAATCACACAGACCTGCACCTGGGGGGTGATTTTTCATGGCAAGAAGTTGCCGCTCCATCGGTTTGGAGCCATCCGGCCTCATGCTAAGGGCACCCCTGGTCTCTTCAGCAATTTTGAGAAAGAGGACCTTGTCAGCTTCTTTGACTTGTCCCATCGTGATGCAAATGCGACCTGGCACCGGAGGACGGGAAAGCAGGGAAAACATTTCCTCATGATAGGCCTCCATCACAGCGAAGGAGCACAGCTGTGCCAGATCGTAACACAAAGATCTGCGCTGTACTGCCTGACGCACTTGCAACTCACCTGTCAAGGAGCATTGGGCGTCCTGGAGCTTCTTGTTTAAGCGCAGGTTTCCACTGTTGCCGAAGCTGATAGACAAATCCGACTTGTTGGAGACGATCTCTTGAGCACGACTTGTGTACTTCTCCCAAGGCAGCCAGATGAGCTGCTGATCAGTGCCCTGCTGAAAGACAAGGTCGGTCACTCGGTAACTTGGTTCACTGTCGCTTAAGAAGTGGACTCCATTAAGCCGTTTGCGTTGCTCTTCGATCCGTGTAGTTCGCTCTGCGACGGCCAGTCGCACTGGCTCGGCTGAAACAATCGTTCCTTTCAACCTTCTGTTTGAGCTCACCCATGCCGGTCGTCGAAGCCTCGTACCACAGCCTTCGAGTCACGAAGAGCTCCTTCTGTGTAAGTTCACGCTTGACCACCTCCTTGAGGGCGTCGATCAGAGGCTTCTCATCTGAGTGGCCCACCTGGAAAGGAGAGATAAACGCTAGCGTTCCCATCGTCGTGACCCCGCCGTCCTCAAGCAGCTTGAGGAAATCTGGCGCTAAACCTATTTCAAGCGCCCTTGCATGAAAGGCAGCAGCTGAGTCCAAGGTCGAGTGGCCAGGACGGGGGCAAATTCCTTAACAGTTTGGAATGTTTGAGCATTACAGTGTTTCGTGAGTTTCAGGGTTGGAAATTTTTGAATTTTTTGAGCATTACAGTGTTTCGTGCTCCCCATGCCCCAAGAACCACGAAAGTGTAGATCTTGGGCGGGGGGGAGAGCATATATGGTGCCGCGTCGCCACGTCGCAGGCCCCCCCCCCCACCCCCCATGGCATGCCCCCCCCCCCCTTGCCCAGGCCAGGCCTCTCGTCCCAGCAAACAGTCATCCACGCAACTCCCCCCCAAAACATACCTCTCCTTATAAAACGGGGAGAGCGGGAGGGGTAACCAACAATCCATAGAACCACAAGACAGAGAACCACAGGGCCCCTTCCCCTTCCCCTCCCCTTCGACATACAGATGAGAATGATGGCGATGATGTTGTGCCCAATGATGTTGATGTGCTGTTCCCAGTGTGGCTGTTGGTGGTACCTTTGCTCTTGTGTTGCTCTGGGCTTCGGCACCTCATGCTCATTGCTTTATTTAGTGTGAAATTCGTGCTTGGCTTGTGATGTTCTTGCGAAACTGTATCGACCGTTGTCATTCCAGGCCAAATTGTGGTTGGGTTCGTTAAAAGTAAGTTTGAGCACGAATTTGAATGATTTTCATTCGGGACTCTTGAGCAAGGGACCGGAGGAGAGTGCGGATGGGGATCATGACCACCATCTTGGTGGTCATTATCATAACCAGAATATTCATCTCTGTCATTGGCTTTGGAGCTCAGGGCACGTCGGAGTCCAGTCGAACTGTATCACATCCTAAGGCCAAAACCCTGCGCAGCCGGACGCCCAACCAATAGCCATGGAAGGGGGCACAGCTGACCGCAGCCACAGGGGGGAGGGGAGGGGGGAGCCCACACCACAGCGAACCACAGGGGGGATACCATGGGGTGGGGGGGGGAGGGGGGGGCCTAGCAGCGCTGCACCCTTTATGATCCTGCTTCTCAGTTCACCGACCCCCCCCCCAATGGTATCCCCCCCCCCACACTCCCCGAATCTGTGTGTGACTGTTTTTCCACACGAGGGCTCACACGCCAACAGGAGACCCAAACCACACAACACCACAGGGGGGAGTGGGGTAACCAGCCTAAGCAGACCCCCACTCCCGAACCACACCACACCACAGGGAGGGGGAAGCAACCCACAACCACACCACACCGCGGACACCACAATAAGGAGTGGGGTGACCAGCCTAAGCATGCCCACTCCCGAACCACACCACACCACACCACAGGGAGGGGGAAGCAACCCACATCCACACCACACCACAGGGGGGCAGGAGGAACCATTGGGGGGGGAGGGGGGGGGGCCGGCCGAACCGGGATCATATATATATATATATATATATATATGTGCATATCTAGTTACCTGAACTATGACCCTAGTTTCTAAGTCCCATGATCCTCCAAGTAATTAGCTCCAGCTTTTGCTCCAGAATCCTAGGTGCCTTCAACAGCCTGCGCTGTGGTTGGCGGGGCGCACTGCTTGGGGCCGGACACTGCCTTACACGTGCCATGCTAATTACTAGGGCTTGGGGTTTAAGGCGTCGGGCTTCGATTTAGAGTATATGATTTGGGGTTTAGGGCTTAGGGTTTAGGGCGCAGGACTAAAAGCTTAAGGTGTCGAATATACTTCTATATTGAGGCAATTAGTGTTTGGGGTTTGGGGTTCACGGTTGACTCAGGGTCTAATGGCTTCGCTTTTATGATTTCGGGTGTGGTGCATAGATGCATTTCAACAATAAGGATCAAGAACGGCATCAGCTGTCACGAATAAAGGTGGGGATATGAAGGCCAGCATGATTGAGAATAGTAAACGAATATACTGGTTAAGAGCTACTCCGACTCCATTGTGTCCTGTCTGTGGCTACACGATTGCCTCGGTAGGGTTTAGGGTTTAGGGCCAAGTCTCTGGCGAAAAACGGTTCTGTTCTTCGTGGCGAGAAACTGAGATGGTTGTCGTGGTAGTAGATACATGTAGTGGAACCCTAACGCCGCACCATCTTGAACCCAACGACCTTCAATAGTCAATGTTCACACAATCCTGAATGTACCCACAACTACCCAGGCTGCGCAAATCGTAAATCTTAACCGCTACACTCAACTGCATGCGGGGTCTAATCACCACGAACATCTGAAACCGCCTCGAACCCTTCTTAAACTCGGCTTCCCCAACCAAAACTGAGCCCTTCTGAAACCCTCATATCCCGAAACCCTGTTGAAACCTGCATGCAAACCTTCATCCCGAACCCTAAACCCGTATGAGATCGCATTGAACAACACAACAGCGTATCCCCAGATCCTACAGCCATTAGTTCCCCTACGAACCACCACCCCAAGACAAAACTACGTAAACCCGAAACCCTAAACCCCAAACAACTCTAAAACCCGAAATCCTTGAAAACTAAAAGGTTTCAAAACCCTAAACACCTTTAAAACTCTAAAAAAACCAAAAAAAAAAAAAAGGTACAAAAGGCCGGGCCTGTGGGGCGGCAACGAGGCCTTCTGCCTCCTGCCCCAACCAGCAGCCATGGTTGTTCGTGTACCTTGGGGGCTTTAGGGATCCTTTATTTTTTTTTTTTTTTTTGGGGGGG
This sequence comes from Symbiodinium sp. CCMP2592, assembly GCA_905221615.1. Taxonomy (NCBI): domain Eukaryota; class Dinophyceae; order Suessiales; family Symbiodiniaceae; genus Symbiodinium; species Symbiodinium sp. CCMP2592. The sequence goes on along the minus strand of CAJNDT010000213.1, from coordinate 1,068,234 downwards.
GGGGGGGGTTAGGGATTCTTAAATTTTTGGGGGGCTTTAGGGATTTTATTTTGGGGTGGGGGCTTTAGGGATTCTTTATTTTGGGGGGGGGGGGGTTAGGGTTTGGATGTGCTTTTGTTCGAGTACCATGGGGCCTTTACTTGGAGGATCGTGGGACTTAGTAAGTAAGGTTCTAAGTACCCTAAGCGGGGTTATAAATTATAAGTTACAAGCGCAGATACCTTATTTATAACCCTAGCTACTAAGTCCCATGATCCCCTAAGTAGGGTTAAGGGTGAAGGGTTTAGGGCTTATCAGGTTTCTAGAGGGGTTCTAGAATAGGATTTTCTAAGGCCCTACAAAGCCCAAATGGGTTGTAAGTTGGGCTTCCCAGGATTTTGTGCCGAAGCTTGTCAAACTACAGGGTCTGGGGCGTAGGCGTAGGAAGTGGGGTTTACGCAGGTCTGGAGTTTTCGAGTGCGGGTTCAGGTTTTTGTGTGCTGTTCGGAGTTGCACGAAGCTAGATCGCAGCTATAAGTCGGCATAGGGACACAGCTACCTTGCTGACGGAGGCATTCAATTCCTTAACCTGGGAGGCGGATCCTTGGGTTGGTGGTTCTTGGTTGTGTCCTAACTTGTCCAATACTTTGAGTTTTCTTTAGCTGCCCTGGGCGCGGACTATACAACGTCCCTCCCGTTGGCGACGCCAGATGTTTCTGGTCTGGCTTAAAACGCGAGCCCACCACTCTCTGTCTGCTGCCACTTCCAATATCTTATGTTTGATGTCTCTGTCTATTCCAGCCCCCGCGAAGAAATGGTCATTGAAAATGGTCGTGGCGAGACCGAGCAATCTGTTGGGGTACTCAAGGTGATCCTTTTGTGGGTGTTTCTCCAAACGGATCCTGAATCCACAACTCTCCTCCATCCAGCCTTTGGCTGCTTCTTTGTTGGTGCGCTCCGCTAGCTTAGGGTTTAGGATGAGTTCTCGCTGATGGCCTTGCTCTCGGCCCAGGTGTCTGCGCTGATCACCGCCCAGAGCCTCTTCGTGACCTCTGCGGCTCTTTGCCCACTCCGTTGCTGCTTGTGCCGCGGAGCGATCGAGGTGCTACGCCCCTCCCGCCATGAGGAGGTGAACGCCCAGCCCCTTCACTAGGGGCTACAGCAGTGCCCCCAAACGACAGGTCTGAACCCCACTTCCTGATGCCGGACTCTAAACCGCAATATGGCGGGCATTAAATTGAATACGAATGGTACATGACGCTGAACACTAAACAATGGACTTACTCTTAAACCCGGAACTCTGAACCTGCATCGATCCCCTGAAAACCCTTCCGACAAGAGCCCCACAAGGCCCACCTGCAGCCCTCGAACCCCGTCTACTTGGAGGATCATGGGACTTAGTAGGTATGTTATAACCGGGGTTATAAGTCCCCTAAGTGGGGTTATCCTAATTATAACCTACTTATAACCAAGTCCAATGAGCCTTTAAGTACACCCAAACCGGATGCTTGAACAAAGTGCGAACCCTGGGAAACACTTGACAAAACGACTTATGAAGACAACCAAATGCAAAGGAAACCTCAAACCCAAACCGCAAGTGAATATGCCTCTCTGGGGGGATGTCGGGCTCAATCAGCTCCCTGCGAAGATGCTATAAGGGCCTCATAGACTTATAGGGTCTTATTGGGTGTTGAGGCTTAGGGTTTAGGAGGGCCTTACGAGGTCTTGCTGGACTGCCCGGTGCTCGACGAAGCCGGGCGGCCAGGTGAAGTGCTGGCAAGTCGGATTGCTGGCACAGAGTGCCCTGAGCTGTCTCTTCGTGCTTTGTACCCAAAAAGCCCAACTAAAGAAAAGAAACAAATTACAAGGCGCTGAGTCTGAGAATCTAGGGTAAATTCCCTTGGTTAATTAGGGATTATTGGGCTCACTGGGTACGGGTTCTGGAAAAAGGCTTTGGCGGAGATGTATCGGGGATTTGTGACGTAGCTTGCTGCTGTAATGTGATGTATGATGCAGGGCCTCGGAAAAAGAGAATAAGGTTTCGGAGTATAGTGTAGGACAATTCTGCAGAAACTACACAGGGATAGCTTTCGTTCGAAACTGTCACAGCCCTTCAAGCTCGACGAGTGGGACGACCGTTGTGTTGGGCCATGACCGTCGCTGCTTACTCCCAAAACTGTGCAAAGCCATTCCTATGCTCGAGATTCCCGACCCCAACATGAGCGGGGTTGAGGATCATGAATAATGAACAACGGCGTTCCCCGGCATATCCCCCGCACCCACTTCAAGATCCTACACCCGAAAGTGTAAACCCAGGAACCCCTCATCACACGACCTTTCTCTCATCCTGTAGAGAACCCAACCCTCAAGGGAACCCCCAAAGGATCCCAAGCCCATAAACATGGAACAAGAGTCTGGCAAGCAGAAGCGTCGACCATGAAGGCACCGTTTGGCAGCCCTTGCACTGGCGGCGCAGCGTCCCTGTACCTGGGAATATCGTGCTTAGGGATTGAAGGTTGTGGTGGCATGGCTCCAGCATGTTCAAGCTACAGTTTCGGATTTAGGGTTACTTCGTCAAGGTTCACTTGAATTTAAGGCTTCCGCACCGTAGAAAAACTAAACAAAACTACGGGCCCCTTAGAAGCAGGGTATAGGACTTTGGGGTCTTTCGGGGCCTACGCCCAAGGCCTCAATCTCCCCCTCCCCCTCCCCCCCAAAAAAAACTACTACACAGCACTGAAAACAGCTCGGGATGTCGGACTGAGGGCTCTACAAGAAACGCCTCTGCAAGATGCTTCTAACTTGAACCTTGGCAAACCCTCATATGGAGCGCTTATCTTACCTTTGGTTAGTAGGGAATGGTGGAAGGGGTATAATTATAACTACTATTACTACCATTCTTCCGTTCCCTTACTAATCAAAGGTAAGTTATGAAACCCTATACCCATGCTGCAAAACCACCTATGAAACCTGACAAACTGGATCTCCTATCAAAGCCTGAACAGAAACGCACGAAAACCTTGCCAAAACCCGGGTCCCTTTTTGGGTACCCTAAATATTAGGTGCCGTATTATCATAGGGACCCAAAAAGGGATCCTAATTTTGACAACCACCCAGATTTAATACATAGGAAGCTGCCCCCACCCTGTAATAGTGAAAACCTTGTGATGGGAGGCCAAAAGGGGGGTTTAAGATTCTCGGGGTAGGGATTCCTGAATATGAACCGTATTATGGGAACCCTAAGCCCTACTAAACCCCCATAGGCTAAAACCCCTTTTGGCCTCCTATGATACCCTTATAGATCCTTTACGGGAACCCCTATAGACCCCTTTAAAGGAACCCTCAAAAACCCTAGCCCCCATAGGCTAAAACCCCTTTTGGCCTCCTATGACCTTGTGCCAGAGCCCAAGTCGGCGCACGCTTGGCCAGTAACCGAGCAGACCGGGTTGCCGTACGCCCGGATCATCCTCTGCTGTGTATCGTTATGGGCATCCTTTGGGGGGGTAAGGGTTCAGGGCTTAAGGTTTAGGGGCTTAGGGTTTAGGGGTTAGGGGTTTAGGGGTTTAGGGGTTTTGGGGCGTTAGGGTTTAGGGTTTAGGGCTTTGATATTAGGTGTGAGGATCAGGGGTGCCCTGGAGGATATAGACCCTCTCAATCAGGTCCCTTGTCAGAGAGACAGAAGTATGCTTCAGAAGGGTCCCTTGTGGGGGTCCACACAAAACTGTCTTCTGGGCTCTGTGTTTTAAGACCAGATCGTTAAAGGTTCTATAAGGGACACGGTAAGGGTTGCCATATTTAGAACAATGAGGGTTTCTACTGGCCTTTGTAAGGCTTTCGCACTTTTGGGTTTATATAGGACTTTGGTTTGGCCGCTTAGGGTTCGAGTCATGCAGTATTCCCACGTGGTTTCTTGTTCTGAGTTGCGAAATATCGGGATAGTGAGGCTATCGGGCACGCATTGTGCGCGCTTTGACCCTGATCCGACCTAAACCCTAAACCCTAAACCCTAAACCCTAGCTGCAACTCCTGCAGCCTGAATCATCCCAAACGAAAGACCACGACTTTCGCGTGCAGGGTCATTGCAAAGCGTGAAGTTCGACCCCTTAAACCGCGAAGCCCAGGAAGGTCGAACCTGACCACCGAACCCCGGGTCTGATTGGGAGTTAAGGGTACCTTAGGGTTCCTTTAAAGGGGTTACTGTAAGGGTACTATTAGGGTTCTATTGGGGGGACCCTTTAAAGGGATCCATAAGGGTTCTATAAGGGATCTGAAGCCAAACATTTCAGTTGATACAAGGGTTGCTGTCAGAGTTACTCATAAACCCTAGACTTTAAACCGCACACATGCTAGCCGTAAACAAACCACACGAACCTGCGCCCCTACTGAGCCCGGATCGTCCGCTGTGACCGCTTGCATAAGCCTTTAAAACCCATGAACCAGGGTTTAAACTTTTGGGTTTAGGGTTACTGCAATTGCAACAACAGCAACACCAACAACAAGAAGAGCAGCAGTAAGGATAGTGATACGAATGCCAACATCAAAGGAAGTGTTCAATAAATACTAAAGGAGCCTGGTGGTAATAGAAAGAGTAATCGTACTAGTAGTGGTAATGGTAATGGCGAGAGAAATGAGAACAGCACAATGGTACTAGTACTAGCAACTGTACGACCAATACTCATGCTTGGTCATAGTAGTAGCTAGGGCACGAGTTGCAGTAAGAGCAATAGCAATAGTAAGAATAAGAGCAACAGTAATAGTAAGAGCCATAGCAAGAGCAGAAGTTGCAATAATAATCGTAGCAAGAGCAAGAGTAACGGCAAAAGATGTAGTACGAATAATGAAACTGGAAATGGCAGCCGCCAAGAGCCATCGCACTAGCAACAGTTGCTTCGCAGAAAAAGTAACCCTAACTCTAAATTCCAACCCCCGTAAACCGTGAACCCAGAAACCCCCAAACCCCTACACTTAGTCCCTCAAGGCCTAAACCCAAATGTAACATCGTCTGGAGCTTTCCGGCTGAGGGTGAGACATCCACGGGGCGATGGCAAGGCCTCACGAAGGGTTGGCAACAAACGCTCTCTTTGGTTTAAGTCTTAGGGTTTGGAGGGTGGGGTTTAAAGTTTAGGGTCTGGTGTTGGAGGTTTGGGGTCTTTGCTGAGGGTACAAGTATGGAACTTCCAGGGGTTCAGGGGATCTTCTAAGGGTCTCTCAGGGCGTCTCCAACCCGGATATATATATATACACACATATGTATGTGTATATACATATATATATACATATAGTTGCATCAATCTAGTTGGCAATGCCAAACGCTGCAAACACTTACATCTAAGCCTCCGCAACAGCTGTAAACCCAATGACTACTTTGTAGGACTCATGAATGTCCTGCGAGAATCCTGTTGAATTATCTCCATATTCAAGGTGTTGAGCTTCCCAATGTGCTGATCTCCGATACTGTTCCTGAAGCGTTAGGATTCTAGACCGAGGAACCAATTTAGGACGGGTGTTACAGGGGCTGTGCAAGCTTGGGATTTTGGGAGTCGGCGCTTTTCAGACACGCAGTTTGGGCTTGAGGTGCTTCGTGGCTTTGCAAAAACCCTGAACCCTAAACTACAAACCCTCTATCTAAGCCTTTGAACCCTATAAACCCCATAAACCCTTGAAGTCCTAACCCCCTGGAGACTTGCTACTAGCTGGAGAAGGGGGTTTCGGATTTGAGTGTTTGCAAAGCCTTGTCCTTCTTCTCCGACCACCGGGCCCAAAAAGATTCAAACTTTCTGTGGTAGACCTTAGAAGCTGCTCCCACCCTGTAATAGTGACTATAAGGATTATATTAGGGCCCCATTAAAACCCTATTATCCACTATTACAGGGAGGGGGCCCCTTCTAAGGTAGACCAAACATACAAGGCCAAAGACTTCAAACTTCTGCCAGTGGCTACGTAAGTCGTTGGCTATGAACCCTACGAACTCTATGTGCCCTATAAACCCTACAAACCCTATGAACCCTATTAAAGCCCTGTAAGCCCTATAAACCATATAAACCCTACAAGTGAAACCCCGGGGACTTGCTTCTAAGTTAGGCTTTCTGGCATGTGTACATTGTTAGGGGTTGGGTCTACCGCTTTAGGGGTTAAGGGTTTAGGGTTTAAGGCGGGGTTTGGGGCTTAGGTTGTAGGCTTTAGGAGTTCCGGCTTTAGTGCCATAGACTTTATTTTTTGTGCTTAAATCTCGCACCGAGACTGTCTCTTTTCGTGGGCTTAGGGCTTTGTGCGCCAAAAGCAAGCGGGTTTAGAGTTCAGGGTTTAGGGTTAAGCCCCACCTGGCCATGCTCGACTCCAACCATAGCGCATTGGGGCAAGAATGGAAGCTCCCCTATGGGCTCGCACTAGCACACTGATCCAGAGACTCCAATACTATCCCCTACTTGACTTAGGGGCCCCCCGGTTCCGTAAACGTTGCACGATCTATACTGCAGGCTTGTACCAGTTACCAGTGTTCCTTAAATGAACCCTAAACCCTAAACCCTGGAGTCTCTTTCAATGGGGTCAACGTGACCTTGCCACTCAGGGCACGAGGAAGTTGCATGTAGGGGTCCCCTCGATGCAACGGTGTTGCACCCTCTGAAGGCTTCGCACCCTCTGAAGGCTTCGCGCTGCCGTTTCGTTGATCTGTAGGCTTCTTTAGTGCGGTAGCAGCAAGAACCTTAACCATACACATGTGTCTTAAAGTAGCAAGCGAGTGAGGGATGCAAAGAGTATGTCTGTGCATGTCGGGGTCACGTTGCTTCTGGTACGGCGTGTTGTCTCGGCCCCTGGCTCAGCATCAAGTTCTGCGGAGTTGAACGGTACGTCACTGCACTCTACCACACTGCAACCATCACAACACCTTCCTCTGCCGCACAGCATCAGGCTGTAATATGCTGTGCCAACCGGCTGTGCTGGGCGATGCCATGCTGAAAACCAGTGAATATGATAGTATGACGAACTTTGACCACAAAAGTTAAAAACCAAAAAAGATGTATCTGTGCTGCGATGCAATTAAGCTTCTTCGCTTGTTTATACTCATGTATATGTATATGCAGATATCTGTATAACTTTCCATGTAAGTGTCTGCCTGCGTGTGTGTAAGTATGCATCTACGCTCCAAAGAAAGCCGGGCATGGATGCATGCAAGCGTGTTTACGTGCATGTGTGTCTGTATTCATGCATGTACACATCATGCCTGTATGTTTGCACACGCACGTAGCTATGTGCAGATACTGTACTTCTCCTCTTGCCTGGCCGGTTCGTAGGACATGCTGGTGTCCCCAAATGCGCGGCCGTATGCGCATGCATATGAATATGCATGCTTATGTGTACATGTACCTGTGTGTGTGTATACATGTGTATATATATATATATATATATATGCTTATTTGTTTATCTTTTTTTGTACATGCATGCATGTGCACGCATGTGCACACGTTGTAGGTTTGTGCATGTATGTACATGTGCGCGTAAGTGTATATCTATATGTACGTATGCCTGTGCGCGCGCGTATGTGTGTATGTATGTATGTATGTATGTATGTATGTATGTACATACGCATGCAAAATATGCACATGCTATGCGTTTATGTATGTATGTATGTATGTATTTACATTAAAGTAGATGACTATCTATGTGGACTTATGTCCTGGTATGCTCATGACGTAAGTTCGTGCAAGCGCATGTCAATGAGAGTTTCGCCATACCACGTCGGACACGGGCGGCTACTGTCTTCGAAACCAACAGCACTTCCAGACACCCCAAAATTCAATGCACCTAAACAAACACAAGGTTGTGTATAAATCATCCGCAACTCGTGTAAGCCGATAAAAGAGGGATATGGGTTTGGCAGCTGCTGATTCTTGACTGTGCCTGTGCTAGACGGACTGAGTAAACTCAGGAAACAACCCCTCAATTTCAATCCCTGAACCCTTGAAGCACAAACCCCAAGCCCCACCCCTACTGGAGTGCCTCGCCCTCACGAACTGCAGCCCAAGAAGCGTTCAATACCGAGGCTGCGATAAGTGGACTAAGGTCTTGGGGTATGCTGTGTCTACGTACGTCGGGATCACAAAGGGGCGTTTTTCCATGGCCCAAGCCCCTGGAGGGACCCTTGATGGGGACCCCTACCCTATAATGGGCTATATAATGGGTATATAATAGCTATATTAAGGGTACATACCTAGGGGTCCTTATTAAGGGTGCCTCCTTTAGCATTGCAACAGCTGCGCATCTCAAGGCAACTCTTTTCCATCTCTTCGCATTGGCTCAGCTTGCCCTACTACATTTCCCAGAGACTCCAATATCCCTTGTTTCAACAACTCTAAACCGTAAAACCCCTAGGCCATGCAGAGCTCTTCGGTCTCTGGGGATGTCAGAGTCTCTGGAAAGCTTAGAACACCCCTCACCCCTTAACAATCTTCGATGCCCTGTCGCAACATGAACATCATCAAACCCTAACCGAAAACGTCTCTAGGTTCAATTATACTAAGGAGGTATTCACCTCAGTATGTCCGCGGCTGTGGCTTTGCAGCCTTACCTGAGCAGCACGGAACATCATCAAGCCACGAGCCCTGAAGCCCTGTAGCTTTAAGCCCTGATCCTTAAAGGGATCTATAGGGTTCCTTAAAGGGATCTATAGGGTTCCTTAACGGGATCTATAGGGTTTAGGGTTTAGGGTCCACTTGGAGGATCATGGGACTTAGTAAGTAAGGCTATAAGTACCCTAAGAGGGGTTATAAGTATTTATAGGTGTAGTTACCTTAGATATAACCCTAGTTACTAAGTCCCATGGCCCTCTGAGTAAAGCTCTCAGCTTTGGGCTCAGAACCCTGGACCCTGCGCCGCGAAACCTCTGTCCTGGAACACCGGAACCGAAGGAGCTCGAGGGTTTGGGCTTCGGCTCAAGGATTTCAAAGTCGGTTTAAGGCCTTGGGTTTGTGCCTTGAGTGTCTAGGTTGCCTAAGGCTTTTAGGCTTTAGGGTTCAGGGTTTTCTGAGTAGGATTTGCGATTTAGAGTTTGGTTGGGGTTTCGGATTTAAGGCTCGGCTGCAGGATGCAGGGTTGGGGAACACAGCTACACTGAGGGCCCCACATTCCATGACGACTGAGTAAAGTCTCGAAGTCGCGAAACCTCGGCATGTCGTGCCTAAGCCTTACCTCGGAATTTATGGTTACAGTTTGGGGTCTAGGGCTTTGGGTAGTGCAAGCCGGTCGTTTCAAAACGATTCAGTCTTCGATGACATTTCTAGGATCCCTCGATCAGCACCCTTGTCACGGAGAAGGCGTCTTTTCATGAGAGGTTCTACATGAGCGGTTCTCAAAATTATGGTCCCTTGTTGGGAACTTATTATAATACGGCGCCTATTATTTAGGGTACCCAACAATTTTGACAGCCACCAACATGGTAACCCTCCCAGCGGATTCGGCATTTCAACCATCCTCGACCTGCGATCCGAGAGTACAATGTTTTGCAGTTTAGGTGTTTAGGTTTCAGGGTTTAAGGTTTAGGGTTCAGGGTTTAGGGTTTAGGTTTTAGGGCTTAGGATTTAGGGGTTTACAGTTTAGGTTTTAGGGTTTAGGGTATGTTGTGGGAGCTTGCGCCTCGGAGAAAAGCCCTGGCTCTGTTGCAACCGACATCTGCACCCACTCCAAAAAGCAAAACCCTGTACTAAACTGCAAACCCCTACGAACCCTTTCAAACTGTTACGCTTGGCATGCAGTCTTGTGCATTCTGCCATTCAGTGGCTTTTTGTTAGGATTGCTTTCAGAGTCAAGGGTTGGGAATACAAGTGGTTGAAGAGTTAAACCCTAAACCCTGAACAGCAAACCCTAAACCCTAAACCCTAAAACCCTAAAACCCTAAACCCTGCATCTTTCATCCCCTGGCGGTCGAAGGGTCTGAAACTAGGGCCTAGAGGTCTAAGGGGTAAGGGGTTTAAGGTTTTGGGCTTAAAATGGATCCTGCCGAGTCTTGCCGGTTTTTTGGCTTTACTTAAGGATCATGGGACTTCGTAACTAGGGTACCGGTTTTTTTTTGGGCTTTACTTAAGGATCATGGGACTTCGTAACGAGGGTTAAACTTAGTTTAGAGTAACCGTACTTATAACTACTTATGACCCCACTTAGGGTACTTATAACCTTACTTACTGAGTTAAGGATCCCTTTAAGGAACCCCCAAAAGGATCCCTTTAAGGAACCATACTCACAAACCCCCATGTCCCTCCAGCCCTAAACCCTAAACCCTGAACCCCCAACCCTGAACCCTAAACGCCTGAACCCTAAATCCGAAACCCCTAAGCCCTGGTCTAAGACCAGGACAGATCCGATCGGTCGTGGCCGAAGATCAGGCTTGCCTCCCTCAAGGTCTCCTGGAACATGGGGCTTAGAGTTTCAAATTCCCTTTAAGGGTTCGTTAAAGGGGTTTAGGTTTTAGGGTTTAGGGTTTAGGGTTTAGGGTTTTGTTGATGCGGTGAGTCCCAGCCAGTTGAGAAGTTTGATGTGTGCAGTTAGCAGCTTGAGCGAACTGTCTGCATGTATGTGTGATCAAGGGAAGGCTGCGGTATGTTCCCCTTGGGTCACCATGCGAACAGTTTTTTACACGTACAGCCGGCAAGAGCTGTAGCAAAGACAACGAAGCATAGCATCTTGTACACTTAACTATGCTCAGACTTTGCAGTCACAGATTTGTGTTTAGCGGAAAAAGAGGTGTGCGCTTGCATTTGAAGTCATGGCCGCCTACAATTCGAGTGATGCAGCTTTGCATCAGCAGGTTATGAGCCCAAGCTCAGCCGACTGCGCGACTGAATGGGACAGAGGGGCCGCAGAGAAGCGGCCGTGAGGGTGGACGTGGATCCACCGGAAATGCAGCCCCGAGAGCGGAGGGAACGAGTGCTGGACGTGAGCCTCTGGTCAGTTCGGAGGTGTCTCAGCCCCTGGATGCTCCGGCGACTTCTGCGAGTCGACCACCGGCTTCAATGGAGGCCACAGCCACGCTGGGCCAGGGGGAGGCAATGATGCCACCCACGATTCCTGACATGGGTGGCAGACCTGGAGCTGGAATAGCGGCGGCTGGTGAGGAGTCGACGGCTGCTTATGACTTCTTTACCCCGCGTTCACGGGGAAACGGAATGGCCACCCAGAACAACTGGATGGGCGTCGTGGAAGGATTGCCACGATGGATGAGTCGTTTGGGTTCGTACCTTGCGGTGGGCCACGATCAGTTGGCTCCAAGTCCTCTCACTGGAGAGACGCCTCCTGGCGGAAGGTCTTTCGTACTGAGATCTCCGCAAAGGGCAAGACCTTTGACCTTGCCACGACCGAGTAGTCCTCCTTCGAGCTCGGTGCCGGCAGAAGCAATACAACAGGAGGTGCAGAGACAGCTTTCTGGGATTCGGGTATTGCTGGAGGAGTCGGAGGGCCGTAACCAACAGTTGCAGCGTGAGTTAGATGAAGTTCGGAGAAGTCGGGATGCTTTGAGGGCGGCCCCTACGCTGCCTCCAGGGTATCCATACATGTCAACTCCAGCATTTCCTGGAGGGCAATCAGGTCCCGGCGGGCTGTTGGGTGATCCCGCGCCAGTTCCATCAGGCTTTGGAGGGCAATCAGGTCCTGGCGGGCCATTAGGTGATCCTGCAGCTGCTCCATCAGGCTTCGGAGGGCAATCAGGTCCTGGCGGGCTATTAGGTGATCCTGCAGCTGCTCCATCAGGCTTCGGAGGGCAATCAGGTCCTGGCGGGCTATTAGGTGATCCTTCAGCTGCTCCATCAGGCTTCGGAGAGCAATCAGGTCCTGGCGGGCTATTGGGTGATCCGGCAGCAGTTCCATCAGGCTTCGGAGGGCAATCAGGTCCCGGCGGGCTATTGAGTGATCCCGCAGTAGTTCCAGCCCTGGCGGGCTATTGGGTGATCCGGCAGCAGTTCCATCAGGCTTCGGAGGGCAATCAGGTCCCGGCGGGCTACTGAGTGATCCCGCAGTAGTTCCAGCAGGCTCCGGAGGGCAATCAGGTCACGGCAGACTGTTAGGTGATCTTGCTACAGCTCCCCTGGGTCCAACTGGTCACTTCAGCTATGCTGGAGCGCTACGAGAACCTTCTCTACTACGACCCGGTCTTGGAAACCCTCAAGCAAGCTCAGGGTCTGCTATGAGAATGTCACCTAGCCCAGAGAATCCACCTGAGCCTCGAGGTCTTCTACGATCACTGCTTGGAGGCGGAAGAGCTCGCACACCTTCGCCACCACCTCAGGGGCAAACCTCACAGGCCGAGTCTCCAATGTTGGAGGCAATAGCTCGTGGAATGCAACAACTTCAACAACTACAAGCTCAGGCATTGACAAAGGGCACCGGCACGGGCGCGGCTGAGGCGCTGAAGGCGGGAACTACCAGCCTTACTCAGCTCCCCGACCATAAAGGAGGGGCAGAGGCATCACTGCGATTCAACGATTGGTTGGAAATCACTACTACAGCGATGACGGATGTGAGCGAGAAGTCTGGCCAGTGGTGGAATGCAGTGTTGATGGTGGTTCGCGCGGCCTACAACCGATGGTTGGCCGCCTCTCATTTGGAGAGACTGACGATCAGCCCAGAGGGAATGGACGGGCTTTGTGGAGACCCATGGAGCAGGATGAATGCGCGAGCTTGTACAATGTTGCTTGGAGCTATGTCACCGGAGATAAAGGGCGACATGGTGGCGCAGCAGCTGACGCAGCGAGCACCAGCTATGCTGTTCAGACTGTTTGTGTGGTTTCAGCCAGGAGGTTCTGCAGAGCGGCAGGAAGTGTTGAAGCGGCTACAGTCACCCCAGGACTACCTCGTGGGCGACAGCGCTGAGGCTATCCTTGCAGAGGTCAGGAGTTGGCCTCGATGGTTGAGTCGCTGCCGGATGATGGGGATGACCCCGCCGGATCCTTTGGTGATGAGTCGGGGTCTACAGGCCCTCACGGCCAAGCCGATCAATGCATCAACTGACGCGTCGTTCAGAACAAGTATGCTGAGGTCAACATACCGGCTGGATGGGCAACCTACACTGGAACAAGTCCAGGGATACCACAAGCACTTACAGGCGGAGTTGGAGGCGATCGTGGGCTCTCAGCGGACTATGTCGTTGCCTACAGCGGGAGCGGCTTTGAGGGCGGTGGATGGGACGTCGCCTACTACCTCTCCAAAAGGGCCGAAGGGTCGCGAGAAGAGCCAAGAGCTGTGCAGATATTTTTCGAAGCCGAGCGGTTGCAAAAGGGGAGATCGGTGCGTCTACAGTCACTCAATGAGCGGGATGGACAAGGATGTGAGATCTCGCAAATGCTTGAAGTGCGGGAGTGAAAGCCACCGAGCCCGTGACTGCAACGTAGGCAAGCCAGGACAACGACCCAGCCACACGGATAAGCCGCAACCCCCAACTGCGACACCTACCCGGAGCTTAGCTACGATGTCAACAGCTACCTCTATGGGATCCGCGCCTGTGCAAGGTACTCCATGGACACTCGAGACGCTCATTCAGGCCGCCCAGCACGTGATCACCTCGCCATCACCCCAGGAGGGCGACAGTTCGCCAGAGAAGACCAAGGCAGAGGTGAGGGTGCTGAGCTTGAGAGATGTTCGGGTGTCGGCAATGGATCGTTCAACTACGGCGCTCTTAGATTCGGGAGCCACGCACTGTCTGAGGAATGCATATGACGAAAAAGAGTGGCTGGAAGCTGACGAGGTTGTGGTGCAACTAGCTGGGAACAATTCCCTGACGATGAGGCTGAGCGCAGGAGGGTCTTTGTTAATGCCGCCCAGGATACCAGCTACGTCCAGTACAACCCGAGACCTGGGAGGACAAACCATTGTTCCCCTCGGCGAGCTCGTGAAGACCTTGGGGTATTCCTTGGATTGGTCTCAGCGGGGATGCTTCCTTATTGATCCCGATGGTGTGTCTAGATCTCTCGGAGTATGCGGAGGGTGTCCGTTGTTAAAGGAGGCTGAGGCTTTAGCCTTGATCTCCCGACTGGAGGACCGGAAGCGCGAGATGTTGGAGAATGCCACGACAGCGACTCAGGACACCGTGGAGGCAACGGAGATGATGATGAACAAGTCTTGGAAGACTTACCTGAGGTCCTACGTTGCCGATGGAGGAATGGAGGCAGGACTACGTGCGATCAGGGATTGCCCCATGCTGTCAGAGCTACCAGGAAACTGCGTTGATGGTCTTGTTCAGGGAGACGTGATGAAGGACGGCTGGAAAGTCTTCAAGGACATTGAACACCTCACAAGATCCCAGAGGAGAAGGCTATGGTCGGCCAGGCGGTGGATTATTCACCTGTACGCTGGGACTCCCGGCCACTTTCAGATGTACCAGCTTGATGAGGGGGACACAGTTGTGGTTGAGCTGGATCTTCAACGAAATCGAGGTCATGATGTGGAAAGGACTTCTACGTGGAGGTGGTTGATGTGGGGCGCAATGCAAGGACGAATAGAAGCGATCGTGGGAGGACCCCCAGGTCGAGCGCGCCTGGGAACGGAGCGCCGAGGCGCTGTGGAATGGGACAACAAGTCCCTGAAGGCGGTCACAAAGATGATGCGGCTACATGTGGTTGCTGAAGAAGGGCGAAACCTGAACGCCCGCGGAGCAGATCGAGGACGCCCGGTGGCATTCATGATGGAGCATCCGTCACAGGATGCACGGGCGCAAGGGGCAAGGAGGAGATCCTTGTGGGAAACTTCCATGTGGGAGGCTTTCAAGGAGGAGTACGACATGACAGAGGTGAAGTTCGATCAAAGGGCTACGGGGGCCACGGGATCGTCACCTACTACCTTGGGAACCAATATCTACTACCTCCAGGGTCTACATGGAGAAGGCGAGGGTGGAAGCGACCATGAAGAGCAGCGGGACTTAAGTGGCGTATGGTCGTCTGGATTGGTGAAGGCAGTGGTGCTGGCCTTGAGTTTTTGGCGGCGACTACCAGCGACTACCCCACGATTGTGTCCTATGTCACCAGCCCAGTGGAAACGTCACGTGGACAGTAACCACCTCGACTACAACAGGGAATGCTTGACGTGTGTTTTGTCCCGTGGCACGGGACGTCGCCACGCCCGCGTCCATCACCCGGAGATGTTCTCACTGACGGTGGACATTGCAGGGCCGGTGAAGCCTGGCTTGGACGTTACTTCAAAGGGAACTCAAGGGAAGGGCCTACGCTATCTCCTGGTGGGCAAGTACACGCTTCCGAAGGAGTTCGTCAAGTCCTACAGTGGAAAGAAACCACCGGACGATGATGGGCTACTTGATCCCCTGGATGTTGAGGACACTAGTTCAAAGCCAAACCAGAGCGAGGAGCTTGAAACACCTTCTCTACTACCACCGCGTGAAGAGGGGGAGTCCGGAGCGCAAGGCGATCAGCCAGACCAGAACGAGGAGCTTGGAACACCTTCTCTACTACCACCACGTGAAGAGTGGGATCCGTTTGTTATAGAAGATGTGCCAGGTGAGCAGGGTCCTCCAACCACCGAAGATGTGCCAGGTGAGCAGGGTCAAGACGATGAGCATGATCAAGGTGTTTCGTCTACCGACTTCATCGGTGCCACTACTCAGCAAAAAGAGGGCATGAAAGACTATGAGTGTTCAGAGTACGAGCCGTCGGTAGTTGGCGAGGATATGAATGAGGCTGCGGATGATGAGTCACCAGGACACCCTAGTCAAGAAGGGCCACGAGTTTGTCGTCCGGATTGCGAAGCGCCTGAGAGCACAGTCCTTATGTTCGCAAGGGCCCTGAAGTCGAATGCGGGTGTTGATGTGAAAGCTGCAATCCAGGATATTGTCCTCTATCTCGACTCCCACGGCCTTCCTGTCTACAGGTTCCACGCTGACCGAGGCGAGTGCTTTAGCCACAACATCAGAGGATGGCTACGAGATCGTCACATCAAGGCCACATGGTCGGAGGCTGGAACACCCCCAAGGAAACGGGCGAGCAGAGGCAGCAGTACGATGGATCAAAGATCGAACAAGGACTCTGTTGCTGGGAAGCTCGCTACCTACTTCTTTGTGGCCTACGGCGGCGGAGTCAGCAGCAGCCCACCAGCGTCCCAGGGTGTTTGGGTGGAAGTCCAAGCTCATGGCCCCATATGGAGCACCGGTCTTGGTGAAAGAGAAGGCGTTTGATGCTCAAGGACCTAGACGAAGAGATCGAGCGTTTGAAACACGATGGATCCGTGGGTCCTATGTGGGACTGAGCAGCCTTTTGGAAGGGGGTCACGTTGTTTCTGTGCCAAGCGCCGAAGCAAAGAAGGGCCACTTCCTTCATACCTTCCACATCAAGGCTCGGCTCTATGATCCGGGTCCACCACTGGATGAGCTGGAGGTTCCAGAACCCCCAAAGCCGAAAAGGAAACTTCCTGTCAAGACGCCGAGTGAGCAAGTGGAGATGCGAGCAATGAGTTTGTCCCAGGAGGAGGTAGAGTTGTATGCAATTACCAAAGCACAGCTCATTATGGAAGATTGGGACCCAGAACAGGCTCGCAATTTGATCGGCGAGCTTGCGGAGGCGGAGTTCTTTGAAGAGAAAAAATTCGGGGTCTACCGGCATGGAGGTAGTGTGGGGTGGATGAAGGGACTTCCTGATTATCCAGATCTTGGAAGGTTGATGGCAAAGCTGGTGTTGCATCATTGCCCGGAGGCGACTTTTACGTCAATCATGGTTTCAACGAACTTCGACCGCGGCTACCACAAGGACACCAACAACGACAGCCTCACATGCAACTATGTGGTCCCAATCAAAGCGCCCCAGCGAGGAGGAGCACTATGGGTTGAGCTACGACCAGGTGATGTAGTGACTGGTGAGGTACTACAGCGTCAGGACCCACAGGGGCGAGTTCATTATGGACAAGTCTATGATATGAAAGAGGGCCAGCATGTGGAGTTTGACCCACGGCGTGCGCATGAAGTTCTACCATGGGTAGGGACGCGTATTAACCTGGTGGCCTACACGCCAAATAGCCTGGGAAAGCTGTCATACGAAGATGTAAAGAACCTCGAGGACCACGGTTTCCCAACACCGCTGTCACAGTTACCCGAGTACTTCGTGAGGGACCAAAAGGAGGCAAAGTGCGTGGAGAAGCTGGAGGTCCAGGAGGAGAATGCGGGCAACAGTGACGGAGACGCAAGCCTGAGCGATGATGATTGGGAAATGTTCGTCGAGGCGGAGCGCGGCAAGGTCAAAGTGGGATCATCTACGAAGGGAAGCCGGCCACAGCGTCAGCCAAGGATGAACAAGACGGAGGTCACCTACACAAAGAATGTGGAGATGATATTGTCGGACCTTTCGGAGCCCCTCAAGGTGACCTACACTGTGGATCCCAAGGAGGCGCTGCAACACCTGGATAAGTGAAAGGATGCAATTGCTAAGGAGGTAAAGGGCGTGAGCATCGCTATCCAGAGGTTGCTTCCGGGAACTCCAGAGCGTGCTACGTGGCTGCAAAAGAAAGGAGCACAGCGTCTACCAACGAAGCTGGTGTACACCATAAAGCCGAACGATGGAGCGGATCCAGCAGACAGGACAACATGGTTTCGGAGGAAAGTTCGCCTAGTAGTTTGTGGCAACATGGCAACGAGTGCCTTCTCCGACTACTACTGTGAGGCGGCCCCAACTGAAGCGGTGAGAGCAGGATTGGCAATGTCAAGGTCGCGCCGATGGCAGGTCGCCTTGATAGACGTTGTAGCGGCCTTCATCCTCACCCCGATTGGCGAGTCGGCTCGGGATCCTATCATTATAGTGTGCCCGCCAAAAGTGTTGGAGAGGTTGTCTCTGATATTGCCCCACGAACTTTGGGGACTTGTCCGAGCTCTATACGGCCTAAGGGAGGCGCCAATGCTCTGGTCGTCGTACCGGGACAGGACATTGGCCAAGATGGTGACGCCATCCGGATGGCGTTTCAAACAGGGACGCACAGTGACATGCTGGTGGATTGCCACAGACGCAGCGGGAGAGCTGAAGGCATTAATCATCATCTACGTCGACGACATACTTATTATTGGAATGGAGAATGCCGTGATGGAGGTGGCCACCCTGGTGCAAGGAGTGTGGGCAACCAGTCCGCTTACCTTTCTACGTCCAGGAAACCCTCTTCGCTTCCTAGGGATGGAGTTGACTGTTACTGATGATGAGTCGATGATATTGGTGGGTCAACAGGCCTATATCGAGGAGCTCTGTCGCAATCATGGAGTGACGAGATCAGACAAAATCCCAGTGGCAAAGGAGGCAGCAAGCTTCAGCGTCGTGGATGCCGACCTCGAGCCAGACGAGAGCGGGATTGCGCAGGCTCAGCGAATAACAGGCGAGCTGTTGTGGATTTCTCAAAAGACTCGTCCCGACCTTTCCTACGGATGCTCACTGCTGTCATCCCTTACACTTAAGGCTCCTTACAGAGCTGTGGAAGTGGGAATGAAAATGATCAGGTACCTGCAGGGCACGAAGGAGTGGAAGATGGCCTTTCAGGCGACGGACAAGATCCTCACTATGTACCCGGACGCAGCCTTCGCCCCAGAGAGCGCTAAGAGCCACACTGGTTGGATGGTGGTGTGGGGAAAGAACCCCATAGCATGGCGCTCAGCGCGCCAAAGTACGATAGCCCTATCTACGGCAGAGGCAGAACTCACCGCCATTCTGGAAGGTGCGATAGCGCTACTGGGGATAGAGTCCTTGCTGGTGGATCTCGTGGAAGAGGTCGAGGAGAAGAAGGTCGGATCAGACAGCGTGTCTGCGTTGACCATCAGCGCTGGAAACGGGTCGTGGAGGACTCGACACCTCAGACTTAAGTCGGCCTGGCTAGAGGAGATGATAGCAGCAAGAGCTATTGATGGATTTCATGTTCCTGGCTTAGTTCAACCAGCGGACTTGTTGACAAAGGCCTTAGCGGGTCAGCGCATACGAGATCTACTACATCTGTGGAGCATGGTCGGCGACGGCATCCCGCAGAAGTGTGCAGTTGTGAAGAGCAAGGCCGTGGTGTCGGAAAAGGTGCGGGTGGCGACCATATGTTGTTTGATGGTTACAATGGCTGCTGGACAATCAGAGCGCGAGCCCCGCATCTCCATAGATTGGGACATGGCAGGGATATTTATGGTCCTTCTGATGGTTTTGGGAAGTTTGGTGATTTGGGAAGGGCTGAAGTGGATCGTGGCGGAGCTTTCGCAGGAATGGCTGCCTGGAGCTTCTCAGCGGAAGCTGAGGAAACTTCGGAAGCTGAGGGATGCCACGACATTAGCGATTGAGAGGGAGTTGGAGCGCATGAGCACGGCAGGTGGCACAGAACCTACGGCGGGGCGGACCCCCGCTACGGCAGCTGGCACAGGACCTACGGCGGGGCGAACCCCTACCACGGCAGCTGACGCAGAGCTTACAGCGAGGTGGACCCCCGCTACGGCAGCAACTCCAAGGAGATCCTCAATCTTGCAGCCGTCTACCATGAGACCTACGACACCCCCAAGGCCGTCATCCGTGGGAGATAGAGAACCGCAGGAAGATGACCAAAGGAGGCAGCTGCTGCAATCCCCCACATTAAGTCAGGGAAGTGATGATGGTGCAGAAGTCCGACGGGTCTGTAATGACCTAGCAGGACTTATGAGGTGCGAAGACTTCGGGAAGCCCTGCGAATCCATGGCCTTCAGACATCCGGCCTAAAGGGCGACTTGAGTGCTCGGCTAGGCGGAGCAATGACCTCTATGTACGGTGGGACAAACCTGCCGACGATTAGACAGTATAAGTACCTCCTGTGGCTTTGGCGCCACAGAAACTTGCAGGGAAAGACGTTGCTTTCATGGTCCTGCATCGCGGACCGTCAAGCTGCTTCTCGAACTATCAACAGCTGGGATCGTTTGTAAAGAAGCCTGTCTGCTCCTCACGAAGCGACAGAGGAGGAGTGTTGATGCGGTGAGTCCCAGCCAGTTGAGAAGTTTGATGTGTGCAGTTAGCAGCTTGAGCGAACTGTCTGCATGTATGTGTGATCAAGGGAAGGCTGCGGTATGTTCCCCTTGGGTCACCATGCGAACAGTTTTTTACACGTACAGCCGGCAAGAGCTGTAGCAAAGACAACGAAGCATAGCATCTTGTACACTTAACTATGCTCAGACTTTGCAGTCACAGATTTGTGTTTAGCGGAAAAAGAGGTGTGCGCTTGCATTTGAAGTCATGGCCGCCTACAATTCGAGTGATGCAGTTTTGCATCAGCAGGTTTAGGGTTTAGGGTTTAGGGTTTCAGGGTGTCTTAAAAGGGTTCCTGGAATATGGAGTCACCTGATCTTTCGGCTTCTCGGGATGGCCTCGCTCACAAACCTCCTTGCGAAGGCCTATACACTCAGCCCAGCACAGGCACATAAGAAATTCAAGCTTTAGCCAATGTACCATCCAATTTCAAACCCCAAACCCTGACCCTTAAGTGACCCCTTAGTAGAGCCTTTTGTTGAGCCCGAACATGATTTTGGCTTTACCGGGACGCCCCCGAAAGCCTGAAGAACCTGCAACAAACTGCCGCTAACATTCCCAGCCTCAAACCGCAATGGTAGCACCCTGAGCAATAACGCTGAATGAAGATGCCTAGACCGCAGACCAGTAAGGATGCAGTCCATCCAAATACCAAAATCGCAAAACCCCTACTCTGCATACCCATGGAGCTATGCCCTGAATCTTAACACCTAGATCTTGAGTATCAAGATTTACAAAAATCCTAGAATCTCAACACCTTCGCCCGAATATGCAGTGTCCAGAGACTCCACTGCCCATCAACTAAGGAACCCACTAAGGATATCTCAGGATCACATTCAGGATCCTTCCATGATTGCATGTGCATTCCCCCTAAACCCTAAACACTAAACCCCTAAACCCCTAAACTCTAAACCCTAAACCCCTAAACCCTAAAGCCTAAACCCCAAACCCTAAACCCTAAACCCCTAAACCCTAAACCCAAATTCTCCAAGCTTCGGTCCTCTCTGGTTTGCTGGTGGTTGTTCAACCGCTTGATGCTGGCCAGAAACTTATTGAAGTCCTGCCCCGGGTACTACAAGGAAACTGTTGATGATATAAATCCTGCATTACCCAGAATAAGGAATATACCATAATTCCCATAGTTTAGGATCCTTAAGGTAATGCAGGATTTGTATCATCAACCGAAAGCAAGGATCTAACATCCGTGGACTGTATATTTTAACCTCCAGTCTTACTGTTCGGGATCTCGTGTTTGGTGGTTTATGGGCGACAATATCTTGGAGGTTGATGCCCTAAACCCTAAACCCTAAAACCCTGAACCCCTAAACCGACATGCCTCTCATCGAAAAGGAAAGGCGCGTGAAATACGCAGAGTCGGATTCGGAGCTCCATCGGCCACGTTTAGGGGTTTAGGGAGTAGGGATCATGATTTTGGGTTTAGGATTTTGGGTTTAGGGCGTTTGGGTTTAGGGTTTAGGGGTTTAGGGTTTAGGCAACAACGGATGGCCATCACCACCCGCTAGACGCGAGACTCTCGTGCAGCGCGTGAATATTGAAAATGGCCACCGCCAACGAAGCACAGCTGCAGCTGACTACTCACTGTTGCAGCATGCCACAGAAGCGTGCTAACATGCGTTGGCTGCACACCTTGCCGCCGGCATGCTAACGAACTGAACCAACCTGGCTTGCAACTATGCGCGGGCAGAATGCTTTTCAGGACAGCTCAATGTACGTCACTTCTCCAGATTGACGCACACCGTGATGTGGTGGATGGGCGTATTCGTTTTCTGCTCGGGGGTATCATATCCCCTTTGATTCTGATGAAAATAGGTACAATGCTACATTCGTACAGAACTACAATAAAACCACAAGGTTGGCTGCCCCCCTATGACAGGACACGGTATTGAAACAGATACTGAAACATTGCACCACTACACGACTGTGCGCCGATACCATGAGGCTTCATTGCAAACCATTGCGAATCGATGCTGACGACGACCACGACGAGGAGGCTGAAGATGATGCTGACTCTATACGCTAAGCTCCGATGGCGATGATAGTGATGACTGTGATGACCGTGTGAAGATAACGGTGTGGATGAGAATGACGGCCAGTAGGATGACAAAAGCGAGGAGCATGCAAACGGCTATGGTATGCAAATCGTGAAGACGACGCTCTGGACAAAAAGCAAGAACCGGATGTTAGGGCTGTGAGCATACTTGGGGGCCGTGGGGCTGCTCAACCGTGTCACCTCTGCTTGGTTGAGCTTTGTTCATGTTGCTGTTATTCGGTTGATGATATAAATCCTGCATTACCTTAAGGACCCTAAACTATGGGAATGACGGTATATTCCTATTATGGGTAATGCAGGATTTATACCATCAACAGTTCCACTATCTTCGCTGAACTCTGGCATTCTATCGCCCGGACCCAAAGGGGCACTGCACCAGAAGAACTCTACACCTTAGAAGGGGCCCCCACCCTGTAATAGTGGTATAATAGGAATATAATAGGGCCCTACTATAATCCTTATAGTCACTATTACAGGGTGGGGGCAGCTTCTAATCTACACCGGATCGTTATGCTTCGGCTTTAGGGGTTTAGGCATCTAGGGGTTTCCGGGGTTCGGGGTTTAGGGGCTTACAGGCTTGGGAGTTTAGGGTTCAGGAGTTCACGGGTTTGTGGGGCTAGGGTTTAGGGGCGACCGGGTCGAATTACAACCAAACGGGTGAAATTACAACCACACGGGGGAAAACACAACTGCATCATGCTTGTGGGCTTGCCCAAACGGGAGAAATTACAACTGGCTATTGCGGTGCCTTTCTAAGTTTGGACATTCTCGGCGCAAAACCCATGGTACAGCCTTAAGGCCTCAAGACTAGTTTTGGATAACGGTGGTTGTGATTCGCCCCTTCTCTTCGCGCCCAAGCACCGTTGGTGTCCAGGGCATGTAAGCAATACTTAACATGATTATCCCGGTTTGTATGCTTTCGGGCATGTAAAGGAGAAGGGCATGTAAGCAATACTCAACATGATTGCTTCGGTATCCCTTCGTGCATGTAAGTGAGAAAGACATGCAGGCAATACTTAACATGATTATCCGGGTTTGTATGCTTATCCAAGTGCTAAAGTCCTGTAGACATTACTTTAGTGATTATTTCGGCTTGTATGGTTTTCGGTTCTGTTAATACTACAGACCTCCAAGGAAAACCGTGATGACCAGGATCTGTTTCCACTCAACCGCCTTTGCGCTGCAAAAGAACGGTGTCGGAAATGCTCAGCACATCACGCACAGCTTGGTTCGCATACACATCTGTGGTTTCGAGCTTACCGTCGGGCAGGAAAGAACATGCCTTCAGCATATGATCCTGCACAGCAGCAGCTGGAGCACCGAAAGACTGGAAAAGCCTGGAAAGCTCCGTCCCCAAGGTTACACTAACATCTTCTACGACGATCTTGTTGACGGGATCTGTGGTTTTCAAAACTGGGTTCCCATCCGCTGAAACACTGTACAGAACACGCACGTTCAACACGGCCGCTGTCTGGGACCCTTCTGCATCTCTGTCGCTAGGCACTATCTGTGGTGCGGCATTCCATGTCGTTTTGCGACGACAACGTCGCAGGTCGTGCAACACGGGAGGCGCCGATGTTTTGTGGCCTGCTGCCTTCACAGTGGTTTCCTGACCCATTGCCTTGTTCTTGGCCTTGGCCTTGCGAAGCTGCTCGCGCAAACTGGTGATGAGGAGATCCTTGTCATCTGCTTTCAGCGGCACGGATCCGCGGCCAGGTGCCTTGGGCTTGTTACCCCGGCCGAAGGCGCCCAATGGAGTAGAGTCCAACTCATCTGGCACCTTGCATTTTCCCAAGTGCATGTTCAAGGCCAGCACGTGGAAGCACCGCTTGGCAGCTGGGAACGCCGGACATGTGCAAAAGGCCTGGTCTCCTCGAAGCCTTGGGTTCTTTATATAGAATGTTTAGACAAGCAGGCCTCACATGCGTTGTAATTAGGGTTAAGGGTTGAGGATTTAAGGTCAGCCAACCATCTTATTGTATCATAGATGGCCAAGAGACCCAAAGATGCGGTGTCCCGACCCGCCATGGAATGTAAGCAAAATCTCCACAGTGGTTTCCTGCCCGCCTTCCTGCGCCACGAAGGCACGAACAACCCGTTCAGCTTGGCGTTGACTCAGCGGTCCACGGTGGCAGACACCAGAGTCGTCCCCATCAGGGTCTTCCCCACGTGGTAGGCAGATGTAGAACCTACGGCGCCAGCTGCTCGAGTACTTCCCAAGTCCCAACCCTCGGCCCTATAAACGCCTAAAGGTCTCAAGCCCCCAAAAAAGAACGACATGGAACTTGCACCAAACCCCCAAAATCTTGACTTGCACAGGTACAAGGAGCTTTAGAGTGTCAAGAGTGACGGATCGGATCTTGTCCGTGCCAAAAAGACTTTGAAATGAGGCCGCCTTCTGCCAAAGCTGAGCGTCCACATGCCGGGGAGCCGTCGGATCAAAATGAGCCTTTGTGGCCACCTCCACTTGCTCCAGCATGAAGTTGAGCGTCTCGCCCACACTGCCGACTACGTTGCCAGCGTCCTGCCGGGTGTACTTGATGGTGCTCTCTGCAGCGTTGTTCGTGGAAGGCGCAGATGCAAGATCTGCAGCGACAGCCAAATGCCAATCACCCACTTTGTCCAGCCATTGCCGAAAGAAGCTGCTCACCCAGTTGTAGTTGCGACCAAGCTTGTCCTTCCACGCAGTCTTGCCTTCCAAACCATCTTGACACCACTTCGCCTTGACCGCATTGGCCCTAGAAACGAAATCCTCCTGAGATTGTGCCTGTCTCATGAGGTCAATGTGCAGGCTGATCTCCGACCATGCCACTTCTTTCTCATCTTTGCTGCCTGCGACAAGTGTACACTATGCTGAGCGTCCTCAGAAACCTTGCTCGATCCCAGTAATCCGAAAGACCGAAACCGCTAACACCTCGCAACGAAAGTCTTATAGGGTTTCGGGATGTTTAGGGCTTAGGGTTCAGGGTTTCAGGCTTGGGGTTTGGGTTGGCTCGCCTTTGAAGCGCTTGTAAAAGCTGTCTCGTGCTGCGTGCTTGACATGGAAGTAGCACATGAGATTCGTGGCATCAAAAGCTGACTTGAGCGCAGAACGGTAGGCTGGCTCCGCATCACTCATCGAAAAGGGTGCCGACACTTTGCTCTGCGCAAGTCTCGCAGTTGACTGAGCAAATGCTGTCAGTGTGGACACCATCCGTTCGGATTCCATGTCCGACGTCAAGGCAAGGGCGCAGAGCCCGAACTCCCCAGCGGGGTTCAAGCAACCCAGCACTGTCAAGGGCCAGCCCAGCAGATTGAATTTGAACCCGCCATCAGCTGCCACGACACACCCTGCAGCACAAGCTCGAGCAAAGCGGCGCTGCAATGCCGGAGTGGTTGCAAGGATGCTGATCTCGGACTTGGGGCCCTTCCTGACGATGCTGCTGTGGCACCAGTAAGCCTGCGATTCTACTTCGGGAAGCTTGTCGCACTGCTGGACTGCTCGGCGCAAGTCTCCGACTGTGCGTCTTCCATACCATGAAGCACAGAGCCCCTTGCGCAAGTTCTGCACTTGCTTCAGCTGCGCCTTCTGCACGGGTTGTTGTTTGTTCGTACGCCCTGACCTCAAGGCCAAACGCGGCCGCGAAGTGGCTTTCTGCGCAAGAGCCGCCTCCAGCACCTTCCGCTCTGCAAGGCTTTCGAAACCACGTGTCCCAGTTGTCTTTGCACCAGCTATGTGAGATCTCCAAAGCGATGCATGCTGGTAGAGCTCTGCTGTCCCATCCGCCTGTTCCTTCAACACTGCCCTCCACGTGCAAGGTGGTGTACTCTGAGCCAGCCTGCACGCCAGAAAAGTAATCTTGCCATCCTTCTTGATGGCACGACCACAGTGTGAGCGACAGTGCTTTCCTGAGCCCAGGTCTTGTAAACCCGCAGATCTGCTGGCATAGCTGCCTACAAAGCTATCATACAATGCCGCTTGGAAGGAACCTGGTGCAGCTGCTCGCCCTGCTGGGCGTTTCATGGCAGCTATTTCTGATGAACCTGTAGCCCGAAAAGGTCACAGCGAAGTTGTCAAGGAATCCTTTGGCATCCCACCTTCAAAATCCGACTCCCGAGCCACTCAACAAAACCCAAAACATCCCCAAAACCCTTAGCCCCTTTACATCTACTCAAATAAAGCCTCAAAGACCCTTTACATCTACTCAAAAAAAGCCTCAAAGACCCTTTACATCTACTCAAAAAAAGCCTCAAAGACCCTTTACATCTACTCAAATATAGCCTCAAAGACCCTTTACATCTACTCAAATAAAGCCTCAAAGACCCTTAAAGCCTCAAAGACCCTTTACATCTACTCAAATAAAGCCTCAAAGACCCTTTACATCTACTCAAATAAAGCCTCAAAGACCCTTTACATCTACTCAAATAAAGCCTCAAAGACCCTTTACATCTACTCAAATAAAGCCTCAAAGACCCTTTACATCTACTCAAATAATCAATAAAGCCTCAAAGACCCTTTACATCTACTCAAACAAAGCCTCAAAGACACCAGTTGTATTATGACCCATCTGGTTGTATTTTCCCCTATCTGAACCAATTTTTAAAGATTTCAGTTGTATTATTACCCATCTGGTTGTATTTTCACCCATCTAGTTGTATTTCGCCTTATTCTCGGGTTTAGGGTTTAGGGTTCAGGGTTTAGGGTTTAAGTTCAGGGATTTAGGGATGAGGCTACTAGGGGTTTAGAGTTTCCGTCAGACTTGAAGGTTCAGGGGCAATTACGTACCTTACTCGGGAGTACTGTAGTACCCAGACCTTCCAAAATCCCTTAATTAAGGAATATCCCTTAAATTTTAGTAGGATCCTTAATATGATTTAAGGTATATTCCTTAATTAAGGGATTTTGGAAGGTCTGAGTAATCACTGTGGGTTTTGGTTTTTCTTTTGCACCGGAGGGCTTAGGTTTCAGGCTTCAGGTTGTAGGGTCCAACAAACGCGGTCTCAAACCCTAAACCCTGAACCCGATATCCTGAACCCTACACCCGAAACCCTAAGCCCTAAACCCTAAGCCCTATATCCTGAACCCTAAACCCGAAACCTACAAATATCCAAAATCCCAATGGATAGTTGTCAAAATTAAGGTCCCTTTCTGGGGGTACCCTAAATAATAGGTGCCGTGTTATAATAGGGACCCAAAAAAAGATCCCTAAACCCTAAACCCAAAAAAAGATCCCTAAACCCTAAGCCCCAAAGAAAGATCCCATGTTTGAAAACCACCCTAGGCCAGGCTAAAGCACCAGTCAGACCGACTGGAAGTCTCCGGCTTGAAAAGCCACTAGCCACCACGGCTTACTTAAAGGATCCTTATTAGGGGGTCCTTAAAGGGGTCTATAGGGGGGTCCTTAAAGGGATCTATAAGGCTCCTTACTTAAAGGGATCTATAGGGCTCCTTAGAGGGATCTAGTATAGGATTCCTTATAATTATAATGGGATCTATAGGGGTTTAGGGTTTGGGGTCTACTTAGAGGATCATGGGACTTAGTAACGGGGGTTATAATTAAGGTAACTGTACCTACGACTACTTGTGTCCCCACTTAGGGTACTTATAACCAAACTTACTAAGTCGCATGATCCTCCAAGTATGCCCAGACCAACAAACGGAATGTCAGAGGCGCGCAGCGGAATCATGTTTTGGCTCCACTGCACAACACAGTGAAATCTGCGACAAAAAAGCCTTTAGCAATGTCTGTGAGTGCGAATTTACAACTGTTGTCACTGTGGCCATTGTAAGCTGACACCGTATACAGTTACCTTAATTATAACCCTAGTAACTAAGTCCCATGATCCTCTAAGTAGATCCCAAACCCTAAACCCCTATAGATCCCATTATAAGGAATCCTATAGTAGATCCCTTTAAGGAGCCCTATAGATCCCTTTGAGGACCCCCTAAAGACGCATGACTCAGGGCTTTCCTTCGTAGGCCGCCTTGAATGATCGGTGGTGGCGTACAAGCTTTACATGCAGCCTTGACCGTGCCTTGAATCTTCCGCAAAACCCTAAACCGCAAATCCTAAACCCCAAATCCTAAACCCCAAATCCTAAACTCTAAATCCTAAACCCCAAATCCTAAACCCCAAATCCTAAACCCTAAACCCCAAATCCTAAACCCCAAATCCTAAACCCCAAATCCTAAACCCTAAACCCTGAATCCTAAACCCTAAACCCCAAACCCCAAACCCTAAACCCTAAATCCTTAACCCTCAACTCTTCTAGAAAAGCTGATCATCCCTCGCAGAAACCTCAAAGAAAGTGGAGCCATGGAGACGAAACCACAAACCCTGGGTCCTTGTTACTTAGAGGATCATGGGACTTAGTAGAAAGGGCTCCTTAAAGGGCTCCTTAAAGGGATCTCCAGGGTTTAGGGTTTAGGGTCTACTTAGAGGATCATGGGACTTAGTAAGTAGGTTATAATTGGGGTTATAAGTCCCCTAAGTGGGGTTATCCTAATTATAACCTACTTATAACCTTACTTACTAAGTCCCATGAGCCTTTAAGTAAGGAACGTAATTCAAGCTATCATACTTCAGGGCTCCTTTAGGGGATCTATAAGGGTTCCTTAAAGGGATCTACAAGGGTTCCTTTACCTTCAAGGGTTCCTTAAAGGGATCTATAAGGGTTCCTTAAAAAGGGATCTATAAGGGTTCCTCAAAGGGATCTTTCAGGGATCCTTTAAGGGAAGGAAACCAAATTATTTACTGTAGAACCCTATTTTGGTAGCTTAAATTAAATGCCTTGCACAGAACGCAGTAAAGCTTCAGCTACGATCGATGTCGATGTTCCTGCACGCTGTGTGTCACAAGAGCTTAGGATTCTGGAATTCGGATTCAAAATTTAGGATTTGGGCTCAACATACAGAGCTTGGGATACAGAGTGTCAAAGTCTAGGTCGTAATTGATATCGAATCGAAGCCGCTACAGACATGTTTACCAGGGCCCGTTTGAAAACCCTTAAACACTCGTTCGAGATTAATGCTTCCAAACTCTTGTGAGGAGCCCGCATTCCTTTCCAAAATGCAGCCGTAATGTCTTAAACCGCCAAGCGCTAAGACCGAATGACCGGGCCCACCCCCAGAACCCTAAAGCCCTGAAGCCCCAAAACCTCATGGTGTAGGGTTTAAGCCTTTTGGGCTCAGGGTTTGGAAGCCCATCGGATGAAGCCTCTGAAAACCCTGCAAAACAATTCTGAACCCTTCTCAGCAACTGCTCAGACCGCCACAAAACCTGTAAAACCGTGTAGAAAACCCTAGCGAAAACCCAAGAGATTGCCTTGAGAAAACACAGAGATGTGGCTATACTTACACAGAAACTCAAACCTATAGTCAATACCACATATTCATGCTTATACTTATATTGGCACTCACATGGAAAGCCATATCTGCGCTATGTTTATGCTTACTAGACATGCTTGCATTCATTACTACACAACCCTGAACCCTAAACCCTCAACCCGGAATACTAACCTCTCAACCCTCAAACCCTCCCTCAGGAAGGGGCCTTAATAGTTAGAATAGGGTTTTCGGGCCCATTATATTGTAATTATCCTAAGGAACCCCCCCCCCAACAAATAGTATGTAATTATCCTAAGGACCCCCCCGCAACAAATAGTATTGGTAATTATGAAGGCCCCAAAAGAAGTGGCCCCCGAACCCCCGAGAAGACCCCAAGCCCACGGCGCCTCAATCGGCAGCTTCGACCGAGCCAGTCTCGCGACAAAGGTGGGGGGAGGGGCCCAAGGGAAGACCGAAAGGGAAGACCAAAGGGCTTCGGGTTCAAGGTTTAGGGTTTAAGGTTTTAGGGTTTTTGGGTTTTTTTTGAGCACCTTTTTCCATCTGCAGATCCAGCTACGTCCGGAAGCCTCATCTAGGAGGCAAGTTTTGATGGCGTCACTTGATTGTGACTCCATGCTGTTGACAGACAAAACAACCCTCAGAGATCCATGTGTCAGGTACTAAAGGTACATCAAGACCAAGGTTACACACCATTCGTCACCATCTCCCTGACCTTGTACCCTTCACTCTTCATCCGATTCGCCCAAGCCATCAAAAGCACGATCCCACATTTCTTCCGAAGCCGTCCTGACAGCCCTGTGCTCGGTCTCTTCCGTTTCGTAGAGCACGGTCTCTGCCACCTCGTTGGGCTCCACCATGGTGTCTTCCGAGTCAAGTAGCCGCTGTGCTTGCATGAGATGCAACAGGTTCGCCCCTCCTCGACTCACCACCTCCCCATCCGTGATTTCTCCAGCTTTCCATGATGCATGCAAGCGCTCGTCGTCTTTGAACTGGAGGTCGCTGAGGGTGCCATCCTCGTGGTCCGCGTGGTTGTCCAAGGCCATGCTCCCTTCCGGCTCCAAAGGAACCGTACTCATCTCATCCATTCCCCTCTTTCTCTTCAGTGGCGCCGGTTCCCCGATGTTTTCGGAGTTCACCTCATGGTTGTTCTCAGGCATCTTTTCCTTCTGACTTGTCGAGAGCCGGACTGTCTCCACGTCATCCGGACATTGCTCGTGTTCCACAGACAACCCCAGGCGGAGTGCAGCGTTGGCTTGCCCGATTGAGGCAAGGGGATGCGAAGTGCACGGGAGATCCAGCCACCCTCCTCGGTCACCTGCCCACTCATCGTCACCTGAAAAAAGCTGCGCATGCGTTTGGACCCCGCATCGGCCATTATCGTCGCCCACTCCCAGTCCTCCCACTCTTTGAACTCGGCAGCACTCAGACGCCTTTCAGCATGTACCACGTGGTCTGGGGCGTCAAGGAGGTTCTCTTGGTACTTGTGGAACTCGGCTTCTTCCCGTTCGTGTGCTTCAAGTTCCCGACGGGTCTCCACTCCGGACTCGTGGGAATAGGCAGTCCCACCATCGCAGCTGCCAGTTCTTGATTTTGTATTTTCTTTCTCTTCGTGGTTCAGGCCATCACGAAGTTGATCCACTAGTCAAGCTCGACCCTCGGCCTAGCCTAGAAATTTTTGTTTAAGATTTGTGTTTTACTTTGTCTTGCTCTCTTCCTGGCTCTATGCCATGAGGAGCTAGATGTGGAGGTACAGTAACCAGGAGCTTTTCTCCAAGGAGTGGCTCAACCGGTTGAAACAGAAAGTGCTGGAGAAAGAGTTGAGCTTCGACTCGAACATCATCTTTCAGCCTCTGGCTGAAACCCTGAGCTGCCGCAGCAGGTCCTTGAGCAGGTGCCGGCTGGAGCGGAGGCTGCGCTTTAGCTCCAACCTGGCCTATTCCTGCAGCAGCCTTGGGGCCATTAGTTGGTGTTGCTGGGGCTGCTCCTCCAGGTGCAGCTGGGCCCGAGCCTCCTGGTGCTCCAGGTTGGGCTGGAGCTCCACCCCCACCACCGCCTCCTGCACCTGCTGGACCACTGGACCAGGTCCCCCACCAGGTGCTCCACCAGCGGCAGCTTTAGGTGCCGCAACAGCCTTAGCCTTGGCCGTCGGATTCGCATTGGCAACAGCAATCGGGTCCATGCCATGGTGAACGTTCGGGGTGAACGCCGGGCCCCCGGCATTGGTGCAGTTCCTCAACAGCGCTATGATGGCGTCGTTGAAGGACTGCGCCCTGAGGATGCAGTTCGCGTCCCAGTTCGCGTACTCCGTTGCGACGTTGGCCGCCGTCCTGATGGCGGAGAGCGGGATGTTGCGCGGATCTGGCCCGACTGGAGTGGCAGTCTCAGGTATACCTTGTAACAAGGTGGTCAAGTTCTTCGCGTTCGTGAAGCCGTACTCGTCGCGGAACTTCTGGTCAAGAATCGAAAGATTCTGGACCAGCCCACGATTCGTTTTTGGATCTTTTGCGCTGCCTTCCCAAAATGTGCGGTCGATTGCCGAGATCAACGTCTTGCTGTCCTCGGTCCACCAGAGCTGGGAGAAT
The DNA here is from genome assembly GCA_905221615.1 of Symbiodinium sp. CCMP2592. Classification (NCBI taxonomy): domain Eukaryota; class Dinophyceae; order Suessiales; family Symbiodiniaceae; genus Symbiodinium; species Symbiodinium sp. CCMP2592. The sequence goes on along the minus strand of CAJNDT010000213.1, from coordinate 1,036,296 downwards.
TCGAGGCAGATTAACGACTCGGGCACGGACGTCCCGTTGATGATCGTGTAGGTGCTCCTCAAGAACTCGACCGAGCAGCGGAAGCCCACGGCGATCTCCGGGAACGCCGGGGCGATGTTGACGATCGCCGGCAGCCCCCCCGCCCCCACTCCCTCGGTCTTCTCCGGCATCCTGCCGACGATCTGGGCGGCGGTCGTCGCCATCGCCTCGGTGACCTGGGCGCCCGGGTAGTCGCCGTCTGTTATCCTCTGGCGCAACTTGCCGATCATCGAAACCACGCGGCGCTTGGCCTTCGTGATCGAAGCCGCCGTTATGATGATCGAGAACACGCCCTGGGCGTACTGGTTCGCGCCGTCGTCCCCCCTGTCGCCCAAGAACATCCGGAGGATGCTCAGGCGCATGGCCCTCGAGCTGGTGCCCACGCCCGCGGCGTACTCGGGGTCGGCGGCGAGCTCCGCGACGAAGATGTTGAGGTTGGCCCACAACCACTGGGACTGGGCCCTGGTCTCCGGCCAGGTGCTTTCCATCGACTTCACCCCGGTGATGATGATCAGGAGGATCGCAAGGTTCATCTTCGTCATCATCATGACAGGATACGGCGAGTTGAAGGTAAGCCAAAAACGTGATGAACGTCGAGAGAGATGCTTGAGCCAAAAAGGTTTTAGGGTTTTGGGGTTTAGAAATTAGGGCTTAGGGTTTAGAAATTAGGGCTTAGGGTTTAAGGGTTTAGGGTTTAAGGGTTTAGGGGTTTAGGGTTTACGGGTTTGGGGTTTAGGGCTTAGGGCTTAGTAGGGTTCAGGGTTTGAGGTTTTTGGGTTTAGGGTTTAGGGTTTTGGGGCTTAGGGCTTAGGGTTTTAGGGTTTGGGACTTAGGGTTCAGGGTCGTGTGTGCGAAGTCAGACGCCCAGAACATTGTCGTGTGCTGGGCATTGTGCTTGCTAGGTGTGCGGTGAGTCTGGTTGTGTGCTGTTTAGCTGTATGACTCAAGAGCCTAAGCTCTATCTGAGAGACGCAACCGTAAAGCGAAAGACATTAAAGGAGACAGATTCTTGTAAGTCAATGTTCAGATCATCTCTTAGCTATGGAAAAAATGAGTGAAGCTGATGAAGCTTCGGGGATTCTCACGGCGCGGCCAAACCCGCAGCACGAGGGTTTAGGGTCCTAGAGGGGCCTGGACCCAAAGGGGAAACGAGGGGTTCGACTGTACTGACTATCGCTTCAGTGATTCTCACGACAGTAGCTGCTGTTGCTTCGGTCATTGTCACGATTGTATTGGCGATCACCTCCGGTGATTCTCACGAGGGTTTGGGGTTTTAGAGCTTCGGGTTTAGGTCCAGTTTCCTATAAGGGTTCTTTGAAGGGATCTATAAGGCTTTGGGTTTAGGATTTAAGGCTTGGGGTTTGGGGTTTGGGGCTCCAGAATTCGGTCGTGCATTCGTCAGTCAGTGTCAGGCATCAGGACTTCTGCCTTCTCAAGTGCATAGGACTAGGCTACCTTCTACGGGTTGCAAGCGTTTCAGTTGAACGTGCCGATGACAGCATCCAATTTAGTAAGGTGCTCCGCAAGTGTTTGTAGTCATGCTACACGAACGCGTGCAGCAAGCTCAACTGGGCGGAATGCCGGCGACCGAAACGTACGGTACAGAAAGAATTCTTTACACAGAAAAACAAAACGGGTTCAGGGTTTAGGGTGGTTGTACATAGGGCCTCTGAGAAGCCTTCCTTAGTACCTTCAGAGATCTCTTAGAGAAACCCTAAACCCTAAACCCTTATAGCTGCTTTAAAGGAGCCCTTAAAGGAGCCCTTAAAGGAACCCCTAAAGGAGCCCTTAAAGGGACCCGCCCTTAAAGGAGCCCTTAAAGGAGCCCTTCAAGGAGCCCTTAAAGGCGCCCCTTAAATTAGCCCCTAAAGGAACCCTTACTTGGAGGGTCGGGGGACTTAGTAAGTAGGTAGTAAGTAAACCTATAAGTGCCCTAAAGGGGACCCTAGTTGGGTAAGTCCCCAAAATAACCAGTCACTAAGTCCCCCGACCCTCCAAGTACAGGAGCCCCTAAACCCTAAACCCTAAAGGAACCCCTAAACCCTAAACCCTAAACCCTAAACCCTAAACCGGAACCCTTAAAGGAGCCCCCGGGGGCGCCTGAAGAAGGCCTTTCCGTCCACCACCGGCGAGCTGGGCCCTGGGGGCTGCGACCTTGGCGCCTCGCGCGGGGCGGCGGGCGCCTGCTCGCTTAGAGGATCATGGGACTTAGTAAGTAGGTTATAATTGGGGTTATAAGTCCCCTAAGTGGGGTAATCCTAATTATAACCTACTTATAACCTTACTTACTAAGCCTCATGAGCCTTTAAGCGGAGAGATTTCCAAGGCTTTTAAAGGTTTAGGGATGAGGGTTTAGGGGTTAAGGGTTTAAGGAAAAGGGTTTAGGGGTTTAGGGTTTAGGGATGAGGGGTTTAGGGATTAGGGTTTAGGGGTTTGGGGTTTAGGGATTAGGGTTCAGGGTTTAAGGGTTTACGGTTTAGGGTTTCCGGGTTTCCGGGTTTCCAGGGCTTAGGGTTTGTAGGGCTCCTTTAAAAAAGGAATTAAAAAAAGGCCTTAATAACTAAAATAGCGTTTTCGGGCCCATTTTTCTACAGTTATTATAAGGGACCCCCCCAATAGTGTTGGTAATTATATAAGCCCCTATAGCATAAGGTTCCTCTGAAGGATCTACAAGGGTACTGTAGGGTATAGGGTTTGGAGGTTTTGAATTTAGGGTTGGAGGATCACGGGACTTAGCAACTAAGCATCTTAAAGGGATCCTTAGAACCTTTCTTAAAGAGATCCTTAGAACCTTTCTTAAAGGGATCCTTAGAACCTTTCTTAAAGGCATCCTAAGGGAACTAAAGAGTTCTATGAAGGGGGATCATGGACTTAGTAACGAGGGTTAAAAGTTATACGTACCCGAAGTGAGGTTATAAGCAGTAATAAGTACAATTTCCTTTTTTAACACGAGTTACTAAGTCCCATGATCCTCTAAGTAGGGCTTAGGTTTAGGGTTTAGAGGGTATAGAGTATAGTTTTTTTTTAAGTGTAATGACCCTTTGTCCACTCCGCAGGAGCAGGTCTTTCCTCCTTGCGCAACACATACAGTGTAATGGTCAAAGCCATCCGGTCCTGTGCGGCATTCTCCATGGGCACAAGCCTGCGGGTCAAAATCTGCTGGCACACTTCGGGACTCAACTCGCGCCGCAATTCTGCAAGGAACTCCACTGGCTGACCAGTGACGACCCCAGTTGAGCGAAGTCGCTCGCAAAGTGCCCTGTGGCCATCAGTATCCGGGGGGCCGGTTGCCCTGGCATGGGTTTGCGCTGGAATGAGCATCCTGATCCTGTAAAGGACATCGTCCTGCTCTTGTTCTATCACTGGCTGCAAGAAGGCCCTCAAAGCATTCGCATTCTCCAATGCAACTTGGCGCAAAAGCTGGAGTACCGCGGCCTGTTCCACTGTGCTCATCGGTTTGATTGTCGCCATGAGCTCATCAAGGCGGTCCAGCAACTGCGTTGAGGGTGTGCGGGCAAGGACTGTAAGGTCCCTGCACATGTCATTGACTGCAGGCGGTACTGGAGTATAGGGTTTAGGGTGTAGGGTTTAGGTTTTACAGTTTAGGATTTCGGGCTTAAATTTTAGGGTTTAGGGTGTAGGATAAGGGCATTTTAAATGCATTCCAGGGCAATTCAGGGCAAATTGGGGCGAGTTGAAGCATTTTAGGGCTGCTTTACGACTTGCATCTTAGTTGAGATCTGGGGTTTAGGGTTCGTTCTCAAGCGTTCCATTCAGGATTCTATAGGTAGGAAGGGTTCAAGGCTCTGTGATTGAGGAAGGTTTCGGGACCTTTGTTGTGGTTTTATTGAGTTTAGATGAGCTTTATGGGATTTCATAAAGGCACAGACAAGAAGCTTCTGCCCTTTTCCCCCACACCCACAACCAGCAAAACAAAAATCACTGTTCCCGACACCCGCAACACCCCACTTAGCACGGTTGAAGATGCCACAGAAACACCCAAGTCCCGGCGTGTAGACGAAGCATATATCACGCAACAGCTGACCAAGAAGCCCTATCACTTAAGGAATCTTGCAAACCCTAATCCCTGAAGCCTACATCCCCGAATGCCCAAACCCGAAGCCCCCAACCCTCATCCCTAAACTTTAATCCCTAAGCTCTAAACCCTAAACCCTAATTCCCGCCAAGTCACTTGCCCACACTGCTGCCGAGCGCGCACTCTTTTTGCCTTGGCGTTGCGTCAACCGAGTCGTTAGTAAAGAAGAGAGCTTTCAGAGCTCGCCATCGATCGGTGAGAGGGCGAGCGAACTTGATACTTCAGGCATGTCCTCAAAGACAGGCGGGATGCCCTCAAAGAGCATCGGAGCGGCCCGGTCGCTTGAGAGGCCACCCTTCAAGCCGGTCGTGAGGTAGCCCAGAAGAGCTTAACCTTCAGGTCTGGCGGCGGGGAGGTGGTGGAGAGCTTGAGAAGTCGCAGCAGTAAGGGCCCGGCGTACATCACAGGACTGTCACTTGGATTTCCTCCGATCAGTTCTGCTGGAATGCTGCATCATTCCCGCCAAGTCACTTGCCCACACTGCTGCCGAGCGCGCACTCTTTTTGCCTTGGCGTTGCATCAACCGAGTCGTTAGTAAAGAAGAGAGCTTTCAGAGCTCGCCATCGATCGGTGAGAGGGCGAGCGAACTTGATACTTCAGGCATGTCCTCAAAGACAGGCGGGATGCCCTCAAAGAGCATCGGAGCGGCCCGGTCGCTTGAGAGGCCACCCTTCAAGCCGGTCGTGAGGTAGCCCAGAAGAGCTTAACCTTCAGGTCTCCCGCCCCCCCCTCCGAGCGGGCGCCTCAAGTTGAGCAGAAGAAGCAGCCAGGTGACAGCGTCAGCAAGCAAAGGGCGGGTTGGGTGGGGATTACCATTGCCACTGCCTGGTGAGGCCTGTGACTGCACAGGCGGTGGTTGCCCCACTGCTTGAAGTAGTGGCGGGGGCGATGGAACCAGTGCCGGAAGAAATCCCATCTGCACTTGCAACCACTCCACCAGTTGCTGCTCAACTTCAGCTGCTGCTCCCACGACTTGCAGCCAAACTTCTTGAAAAAGACTGGAAACCAGACTGGCCACTGCTCGAAGAAGAAGACGAACTGCGAGAGCAAGGAGCAAGGCGCACAACCGTGGGAAAAGTAGCACGACCAAGGCGGCCGCGATTGTCCTCCATCGCAGCTGCGGCATATGGCGCCGCAGTTGCCCCACGTTGAAGGTCCACAGAAAGTTGGCTGCCGAAGGCGCTGAGGCTTGCGTGGGCTCCAAAAGAAGAGGCCTGGGCCTATGGGCCCCCGGGCCTCTGGCGGGAGTAGGCGCCGCTACACCCGAACAGGCCTGCAGCGCTTGCGACATGCGGGCCAAGACACTTGTGAACTTTCTAAGGGAGCTGCCCGCTCGCCAACGGGCTGCCACCTCACGTCGCTGAGGGTCTGCAAGAACTTCAGCTGCTGTCAACCCAGCGTCCACTGGAGCGTCACCCAAGTCTGTAGCTGCCCGCTGCACCGCCTGTAGCAACTGATCCGCCGGGACCGCTGCCGCATTCATATCTTCAGCGGGAGCTGGGGCATCAGGCGATCTGGCCATGCCGCGCCCCGCACCCGCTCCGCCACTTGACGAGAGGGCACGCGACGCCGGCGCACGCTCGAGTCTGAGCACTTTGCGCCGGGTAGATCGCGCTCTGTCGGCTTCCATGCAGCGTCACTCGGTCCACAGCTGGAGTAGTCTGCACGCCGCCCATCCAAGGTCCATGCCACCCTAGCGCAGACCTGGAGCAAGAAGCCGCCTGAGCCTAATAGAAGGCGGTGCATCCAACCGGTGAGCATGTTCATGTATGCGAAGCAAAAGCTGTTTGGCCGCATCAGATGCTTGAGCTACGACTTGCACCGACAAGGCCTCCTGCAAATAGTGTTGTAAAGTCTCAGGGCGGCTCCATCGGCCTGCGAACTGCAGTTGCCCTAAGTTGCGGTGCCGCCGGAACTGGTGCGTAGCACCACCCCCTCGCAGTGACCCCAGTGTGTAACCGCACTCACCCATACGAAGCTCACCTAAGGCCTCCTTGAACAGAATAGCCCAGCGACGACGGTTGATAAGTAGGACTCGCTGGCGGCGCGGCCGATCCGTGACCCACCAACGGAGCCACATAATCAGCGACTGCTCTTGCACTAGGGCGAACTGTCGTGCCCAAACTCGCTTTGTCTTCGGGCTTCGGATCCCTACGACCAGGCTGATGCCCTGACCAAGTTCATCAGCCTCGGGAAAACAAAGGTCTGAGATTTTCAATTCGTCCACCTCCCCAGGTCTAAGGAGGCCTTCAAAAGCCAACCAGCAGCCAATCATCACTGACCACCACTCTGCCCGCAACCTCCCGTGATAACTGAAGCCCTGAGCCAAACAAAGCAACAATACCGCTGAAAGTACATGGTAAGCGATCGGCACCCGGGTTTTAATCGGTTCCATTCGCCGCCAGCCCCGCAATTGAATCCATGTGTTCTTCAGGAGCGGGCCTGCTATGCTGAAGGCCCTCTGAATGCTGAGGACGCCCAAAACAACCCAATAACGACGCTCTCCACGCTCATAGCTCACTGCCACCGCCTTTTCAAGCCACCTGTCCACCGTTTGAGGCGGGGAAGAGGGGGATAAGGAGCCACCCACATCAGAGACTACACCCAACAACCATTGGCCAGCGTCCCTGAGATTTCGCCTGTACTCGGCAAAGAGAGCCGCACGCTTAAGCGTGCGTCGTGACCCGCGGCCACGCGGCATGATGCCCGACGACCTCCTCGATGAAGCCGGCGGGAAAATCCCCAGCTATCTGATTCCGTGCCACCCCGCCAGACACGCCATGCTTGTGAGTTCCGGGGCCGGGGCAACGACGAACACTGCGATGGAGCCAAGGAAAGTTCGAGAGCAGGGTTGTGGGGCGACGTGCGGGTGGAACGGACCCACCCTCATAAGCACACATGTCTGCCTTATACACAAAGACCCGCTCAGACTGCATGAAAAGCTCGGTGGTCCTCATCTGCCAGGCCTTGCTGAGCTGCGGATGGATCAGGATGAAATGGCCACCTTGTTCCATCACCTGCCGGGCCAAGTCGAGGACACGGTTCCACAAAAGGTTGTCACGAGCAATCCTCCACACGCTTGAGTCGCCCTCGGGTAGACCACGAGGTCGCCACTCACCTGTAACACAGGACTTGTGCAGAGTAGAGAAGGTCCGGAGAGGCGGCGCCAACCAAAGCCACCGGACCTCCTTTCTTTCAATCAAGTCGTCAATGCGCTCGCTGAAGACCTCCTCATCACGGTAAGCGTTGACCTCAGAGCACAGTAAGCACTGGTCACCAGTCCAAAGCCTGAGCCAATCTCCAGGCCAGGGGGGCGACGCATCCAGCGCCACCCCGAACTTCTGCATCCACTCCTCAGGCAAACTCGGGCTCGGGAGAGGGTTGAAGCGCGACGGGTGGTCGGCGAGGTTCGCACAGGTCTCGATCCACAGCAGTGCGAGAGTCACGTCGGCAAAGATCAGAAATGGAAGTTGACCCCTGAGAACTCCGTTTAACTTGAAAGAAGAGGAGCGCCCCTTGCTCACTGAGCCCACCACCACCAACGAATCATTGAGGGCCACCTGAATGGTGCCCGAGTTGTTGAAGTCAGCTGTGAGCTTCACAATTTCACGGCGTAGGGCACGAGCCTCCTGCAAGTTGATGTGAGAAGTTCTCCGGAAAGAGAAGCTCCCGACAACCTCCCACGGGAGGCTTTCTGAGATGGCCGCCGCAAAGCAAGAGTTCTCAATTGGGGCCTCACCCGCGAGATTCAAGTTATCGCGATCCAGCCTGACAGGAGAGCCACGAAGTTCTGAACGCCTCCAAAGTTCACGGAGCAATGAGGCGCTGACCGTCGCCCGAACTGCACCTCCTGAAGTGGGCGTGGCATCAGTCGCTAAAAGTGAAGAGTGCAATCTCTTTCGCATACACCACTGGGCCATCGGGAGATGCAAGGCCACTGAGCGCAGCTCGTCCAACACAAAAGCCGGGAGCCAGACCTTCTTGCCTGGCACCAGTTTCTCTACAAAGATGTACAAGTGGTGGATCAAACTGAACATCTCGCGCCTATACTGGAAAATGAAGGCAATGAACCCCAGGAGTTTCTGCAAAATCTCTTTGCTGGCTGTTCCTGCATGCACGGTCTTAGCAATGAGGGACCACACTTGTTGCCGCATTTCCAATGGAGCGCCCACGGTGCCCCGAATCCCATCCACTTCGGCACCCCAAGCTTTGAATCTGGTAACTCCCCGAAAAGCTTTGTGAGTGGCTCGCTGCAACCCCGCCTTTTCGTAAGCGTCCTCAGCCACAGCCGTGTGCACCATGTCCGGATCGTCGGCCTGCAAAGGAGGCGGCTGAAAGGAGCCATCCAGGGGGATCACCGAGTCTAAGGTCACACGTAGCGTCACCAACAAGTCATCAAGATACACGCCTTCCCACAAGTCAGCCTCGGGGACAAACTTGCCATAGGTGAGCTTGTTCTCCGGCCTAAGGAGCCCGAACTTGCGCAGGATGGCTTCGTGTGTAGCTTGCGCGATCGAGCATCCGTTGCGATCCCCCATCCCCAAAACTCTAAAACACAATCTATAAGCCACTCCAGGAGTGCCCCCGTGCTTCTTGACCACATCTGAAGACACCCGGCGCCCCACTGAATTGAAGCGCACCCAGCCTGGAGGGAGTCGTAACATGTAGTAGAAATTCCGGAGATCATCGCCTGAGCCACGCAGGTATTGGTCGGGACCCAGGAGCATTCTTGTAAAACAGGCTCCACTCGGCAACTCCTCCCACGCCAACCTCGGCATAGTGCTGTTCTCTGGCCGCCGGTCGAAGATGAGTCGGTCCTCCGAGTCATTTTTCCCAACACAGAAAAGGCCGCCCACAAGAAGCTTGCCCTCGGAAGTATGGGGAAGGTCCGTCTCCTTGACGAGCTCGGCCATGCCAGTCGAGAGGAGCTTCTCGGCCAAGTCATTTTCTTCATCCTCTGGGACACGGTGACAAGCAACTACAACGTCTTCCCAAAGATGCTCAGGGAGGCGCACCGCCTCCAAATCACCTACCACCGCCGCCTGATCTGAAGGTAACCACTCCAGAGGGTCAACACGACCCGCCGCATCAGGAATCGCCACCCTAGAGGCACACACAGGAAGGGCCCCCGAAGGAATCCCCGCCTCAGCCCCACCGTAGCTTGCACAATTGAGCTTCAACATGTCCTCAAGAACCGACCTTTTGCCCTGACATTCAAGAAGACCTGCAACCAGCTCGAAAGAAGCGAATTGGCTCACCTCGCCGAGCAGCTTAAGAGCGAAGTCCTGAACATCCGCTCGGTACACCACTCACGGCTCCAGTGTAGAGCTCCCCGGGCGCGGGCAGCCAAGCACCACAAAGTTTGACCAAGCCACAAACGTGTTTACGAAGGCTCGGCCCCACCATTCACGGGCTTGACCCCTATCGCTAACAACCTCCGTAAAGGCCACCTCAGGAAAGGGCAAAACACAAGGGAAAAGCGGCACATCGTTGCCGGCCCGAACCAGCAAAGTACCTTGGACGCGTTCCAGCCAGGCTGCATAATTGATAAAACGTGAATTCCTTCCACGCAAGGCCGGGTGCTTTAAGCAAAGGGCCCTGCCATCATGCAACGACTCATCGGTGATCACTTCTTGGAGGCACCAGTCGCCTCCTCCTCGTCCTCGTGCTGGCTGTGACTTTGGGCCTCCTTGACACGCTTCTTGAGCTTCGCCAGGGAGGACATGTAGTCGGCCAGCACGGACATCTCCTCCTTCGTCCCCGCAAACTCCTTCCTGACCATTGGGTCGGGTAACCCCGTTAATAACCAAGCGGCTTGCCAATCTCCTTGGGCGAGGACACTCTGGATCTTCGCTTTCAAGTTCTGCACCAATTGGGCTGCTGCTTGGTCGGGTTTGCCTTGTCTGATCAACTCGTAGGCGGCTACATCCATCATGGCACACCGGTAGATACCCTTGAATTTGCCCCACGATTGGCGTTTCACGAAGTCTCTGAGAGTCCAGCTTTGGCCAGCTGCCACCCCCAACTCCTCGATCACCTCCTTCTCGAAGATCTCGCATACCTTGCGGGGCCGCTTCTGCACCTGAGCCTGCAAGCGGTGCAACGTGGACACCGCCCGCATCCCCTTTCCTCGGAGGTCGTCCTCGGCCTCCGAATCGTCGGAGGAGCCACCACCAAGGAGATCGGAGCTGCCGCTTGCCCGATCTCGCCGTCGCCGGCTCCCCTTCTTGTCCTTCTCGAGCAACATGGTCATCATCATGAGGGGCATCAGCTCGCTGCTGCTCTGGCCGCTGGCAAGGCTTTGGGCTAACAAGGTCCTCAAATCCGGAGTTTCCTTGATGTCCTTCTTCGGCTTGGCCTCCTTGGTCACACGAGCCCGCGACGAAGCCGGGGCCCCAGGGCGGAGGTAGGAGGCTGGCTCCCAGCCGTCTTCGTCGTCGTCCGTCTCGTCCTCTTCGTCGGCGTCTTCCCGGCCCTTCTGAAACAAAGCGCCCAGGGCGCCTAGATCCATCTCCACTCGGCTCTTGGCAGGGCGGCTGCCCTTTGTGGCCGGTCGCTCGGCCTCGCTGCTGGAAAGATTGCCCGCTGTCACCTGCTTCCATGCGGCAACCGACGCCTCCCAAGGGGGGAGGTCCTTCAGTCTCAGTCCGCTCCAATTGTCAGGGCGGCTCAAACTAATGGTGTTAGTCGGGACCCGAATAAAAGCAATCTCTGTTCCGTGGCTCTTGCCCTTCGCTTGATTAGGCACTCCAGTGACCGAAGACACCGGGGTAGCCAAGAAAGCTTCACTCCCAGCCAGCTCAACAATCCAGCCCGTCACCGGTACATCCCCAGCAGAGCCATGGCAAACGACGTAGACTACGTCTCCGCTATCCATGATCACTTAAGAGCTTGAGAAGTCGCAGCAGTAAGGGCCCGGCGTACATCACAGGACTGTCACTTGGATTTCCTCCGATCAGTTCTGCTGGAATGCTGCATCAACCCTAAACACCACTCCCCAAACCCTAAACCCTAAACCCTAAACCCTGAACCCTAAACCCTAGATCCTAAACCCTAAACCCTTTTCCCTAAACCCCAAACCCCTAAACCCTAATCCCTAGACCCTAAACCCCAAGCCGATGGATGGAAGTCGCCGGGGCTTGGCCTGCAGGGGCTGTGGGGCCACAACCGGCTCGACGGGAGCCTCCAGGAAAGGACCGGCCCAAGGCTGTTTTGGGATTAGGGATTACTTAAAGGGATCTACAGGGTTCCTTAAAGGGATCTACAGGGTTCCTTAAAGGGATCTATAGGGTTCCTTATAATGGGATCTATAGGGGTTTTGGGATTAGGGATTACTTAAAGGGATCTGCGAAGTTCCTTAGAGGGATCTATAGGGTTCCTTAAGGGAGGGATACTTAAAGGGATCTGCGGGGTTCCTTAAAGGGATCTATAGGGTTCCTTAAGGGAGGGATACTTAAAGGGATCTGCGGGGTTCCTTAAAGGGATCTATAGGGTTCCTTAAGGGAGGGATCTACAGGGTTCCTTAGAGGGATCTATAGGGTTCCTAAGGGATCTATAGATCCCTTAGAGGGATCTATAGGGCTCCTTAAAGGGATCTATAGGGTTCGCTAAAGGGATTTATGGGGGTTAGGGTTTAGGGTCTACTTAAAGGATCATGGGACTTAGTAACTAGGGTTATAATTAAGGTAATTGTACCTATAATTACTTATAACCCCACTTAGGGGACTTATGACCTTACTTACTAACTCCCACGATCCTCTAAGTAGGGTTTAGGGACTAGGGGTTACAGATTAGGGTTCAGGGCTTAGGGTTTACGGCTCAGTGCCAAAATATGGGAGTTTCCGAAAGCAGGGACCCTAACATAGCACCCTTGATAGTAGGATCCTTAGCATACTGACCCCAAATTAAGTACCCCTAATTTTCGGAAACTCGCATATGTGGACTAAGGTGTTAAGCGAACCAAAATCAGAACTATCGGATGAACACAGGAAGGTATTGTTACTTGGAGGATCAGGGGACTTACCATGTAAGGTGTTACTGATGTTCGGACTCTGGATCTACACTGCCGAAAAGCCGGGGTTTAGGCTGCACAGCAAGGTAACTTAGGACGCCAAAACCACTCAATCAAGGAACATACCTTAGATCATAGTACTAAGCACCCCAGCATTTAAGGTGCAGTCTTTCATTAAGGGTTGGAGTTTCGGGCATAGGGAAGAGAGCTCAGCCCCTGCTAGCTGAACAGCCCAGGTTTTCGGTACCGCCGGTACTATAGGGGGCCTTCGTAAGTAGACTAGGGTTTTTGGGGCCCTTTATACTATAACTACATTCAGGAGCCCCCAAAATAGTATAGGTAATTAATTATCAAGCCCCGTATAGCAATCACTAATCACAACCCGACACCCTGACCTCACTTTTGGTTTCTCATGGATGAACCCTCAAAACCCAACTAGCGCCCATAAAACCGTACTTAGAGGATCATGGGACTTAGTAAGTAGGTTATAATTGGGGTTAGAAGTCCCCTAAGTGGGGTAATCCTAACTATAACCTACTTATAACCTTACTTACTAAGTCCCATGAGCCTTTAAGTAATGTAGGAACCTGGTTGAGAAAGCTCGGGCCTTTGTTTGGGTTCCTTATATGAACCCTACTATTTTGGGGTTATAGGGCCAGGGTTTCTTAATCAGGTTCCTACATTAGAAGTCATGGAAGCTGATTTGCTGGGTTCGGTTCCCACTGTCTTTCAGGCGACACAGGAGCACCAAGTCAAGCTCCCGCGCTAAGGTTTCCCCGAACCCGAAGCCAAAGCGCCAACTCCAAGCCCAAAACGCTAGACCCCACAACACATAACACCCTAAACCCTAAACCCTAAACCCTTCATAGTCGGCCTATACAACCCAACACCAAAACTGATTACACAAGCCTTAGCACGACCTGACAATCACTCTATGAAAATCTATCCCGGAACCGTAAGCCCAGAAACCGAAACCCACTCCCCACTCTCACAAAACACAAACAAACCCTGACAAACTCTTAAAAGACCCTACTTCGACAAAGAACACACCTAGGGTCATAAAACAGTATAGCAACCCTCTGTAAAACAAAACCTTGCAAGCCCTACACCCTAGACCCTAAACCCTAATCCCCAAACTCCTATGCCTAATCCCTAAACCTTAGTCCCTAAACTCTAATCCCTGATCCCTAAACTTTGATCCCTAGCCCAAACCGTACAAGACCTAAGCCCTAAGCCGCTCCAACCTGCGGGCGAGGTCGGAAAACCTCTGAGCGCGAGGGCGCGGCGGGGGCGGGGCCTGGAGCAGATCTTGTTTGGTTAATCATGTTTGTGCTTCGGTTGATGATATAAATCCTGCATTACCTTAAGGACCCTAAACCCTAAACCCTAAACCCTAAACCTTAAGGACCCTAAACCACGTTCTTAAAGCTGGAGCCCTTAAGCCCTATACCTGGGAGTTAGGATTAGGGGGGGGACCCGTGGGGACATAGACTAAGGCCCCTTTTAAGAGAGCCAGAAGTAGGGTTCCGAAGGGGTACCCTTTTAGGGGTCTCCCCAATAATACTACCTAAATCATGTTTGTGCTTGCTTTGGGGGGTAACTGGTGCGCAGCTTTGGGATTTAAGGCATAGGGGGTTTGGGGGTAAAGGGTTTGGGGGGGGGGGGCCTGGGATCTTCAGATGGACCAAGATCATCCTGCGAAGTTTCTCCATGTCTTTGTCGATGCTTCGTAGGGCTTTGGCTTTGAGGCTTGGGGTTTAGGGCTTCGGGGTGTTTAGGGTTTCAATCAAGGCTGCTTCGAGACATGACAGGTCTGAAGCCTTGAACCCTGAACCCCGCCAACCTGTACCCGAAACTCTGAACCCAGGCCCCATCGCGCAAATCCTACACCATTGCTGCACAACCCGAAGCCGGAAAGCCCTGCTAAACCCAAAACCCTCAGCCGTTTCAGCGGCCTTAGAATAGGGACCCATAAAGCACACAAGCAAACATTAGGATAGGGATATCCCATATAAACCTGCTCCGGGTCCCTAATAGAAGAGTGTTGAACGAAGTTCTGGCCGGCCTGGGTAGCCGCCGTAGCCCAGCTCTCCGGCAGTCAAGGGCATTGTTCCCTGCCACGTCTGGTTTTAAGGTTTAGGGTTTCCGGGTTTAGGGTTTAGGGATTCAGAGTTTCGGGTTTAGCGTCCCTAAACCCTGAACCGTTAGGATTTGGGGTTTAGGTGGTGTGGGGGCCCCCGGCCCGGAAGTACTCGTCGCTCATCAAGGCTTTCAGCTCGCCGAGCTCCGCTTCCTTGTGCTGGTCGTCCTCGTGGGTTTACGGTTTAAGGTTTAGGGTTTAGGGTTGTAACAGGGCATTTTACAAGGCGCCATTTATGGGATTTCTCACATGTTTTGGAGGTTCTGATAAACGGTCATATGAGATTTGTTGAAAGTCTTAGCAGGGTTTGTTTAACACTGCAGCGGCGCTTTATTGTTGTCTTCGAAGTTTAGGCCTGACGGCTTAGGGTATCACAGGGTTCAGGGTTCATGGTCCTTGGAGCGTTGAGGGTTGAGGATCGTTTGGGGGAATGGCTATCACATCGGCTTGTAAGGCCAAGAAAGTGTGCGTATGATCTGGGAGCATGGGGTCTTGTACTTGTTAGTATTGTTAGGGGGACCCCTTAGAGGGTAGCCCTTCTGAACCCTACTTCTGGCTCTCTTAAAAGGGGCCTTATTGAGAGGGTCTATATCCCCAAGGGTCCCCCTAATCGTAACTCCCAGATGTGGCCTGCTTGCGAGGAATCATGGCTTTTGACTTGGGGCTCAGGGGCTCTTGCCAGCTTAGAGGGCCTCATATCCCCGGAAACCCATCCATGCAAACGTAGTATAGGGGCCTTGATAGTTCGAATGGGTTTTGGGGCTCCTTAATACTGTACTTACAGTTAGGAACCCCTTAAGTAATCATTTCGGCCCCTATGTTATATTAGAGGGTTGACCCTAAGCCCAAACCACATCCCTGTACCCGAAGCCCGCTACACCTGCACTTGCACCATGAATCTCAATCTCGGAAGCCTGCGACCAAACCCGACACCAAAGCTCCCTAATCCCTAAACCCTAACTGGTGCCCCTAAACCCTAAACCGCAAACCCTAAACCCTAAACCCGAACTGTTGCCACCGGAACTGCAGGAGTGACCAGGCTTTCGGACTCGGAGAGGTAGTGACAGTGACCACCGATTGGGAGGCTGGGGCTGACACTGGCACTGCTGGTCCTGCTTTCAGCCCTGCTTTCGGCGGCACTGCTTTCGGCCCTGCTTTCAGGCCAGCACTTCTGACTCTGGTCCTGCTTGCAGCCCTGCTTTCGGCGGCACTTCTGGCACTTCTGGTCCTGCTTTCGGCCCTGCTTTCGGAGGTCTCGGTGGAGGAGGTGCCTTTGCACCGTGTTGCGTCCTCCAACGGTCGAGTGCATAGGAAGCCTGGGCGGCTTCCAAGACCAATCTTCAAGTCAGAAGAAATCTTCAACTCAAAGTTCAGGACCTGCGAGCATAATATAGCGGCCTTAATAACTAGAGTAGGGTTTGGGGCACCTTTAGTAGAGTACACAGGAATCTTAACCTTATCTCCGTAGCGACCTGCACACTGCAGCCTGAAGTCCTTAAAGTGACTCTTTAAAGGAACCCTTATAGTACCCCTTATAGTAGCCCTTTAAAGGAAGCCTTATAGTAATCTTGTTGTAACCCTTTAAAGGAAGCCTAAGGCAAAATCCGGACACCCGCAGCCAACGAAGTCTCCTGGCCTAGAACCAGCACAAAGACAGTTCTTACACCTGGGGGTTGCCTCTGCCAGGGTCTAGGGCTAGACCCAGGAGTAACCTGGTAATAAAAAGGGTGCTTTTTTGGTGCAAAGGGGGTTTATAAGGGAACCTGAACCCCAAAAATGGAATAAGGGCTTACTCTGGGTCCTAGAGGGTTTAGGGTTTTTTTGTAGCTCCTCTTCTCCAGCAACAGGGTTTAGGGTTTAGGGTTTAGGGCTAGGGTTTTTCTGAGTGGGTTTATGGTTTAGGGTTACAGGGGTTACGCGATCCCGGGGGTGTTAGCTAGACCGCCTTAAGGAAAAGCCTTTGAAAGCCTTTCCAGAACTCCTCTGCAACCTGACTTAAATCCCGAAGCACCCTACAAAACCCTCGAAATTGTGACGAAAGATCCAATCTTATATAAAGAAAAACCATACAAAAAGCGTTGCTTGACCCCGAATTGATTGAACCCTTTGGTGAATCCGAAACCCTCAACCCGATCTCCTTTTTGCGAACCCGTTGTCCTAAATATCAAAGCTTCTGGACCCTAAACCCGAAGCCCCAAAGTGGTGCACACCCAGATGGGAGTTTCCGAAAAAGGGGGCACCCTTATATTAGTACCCTAAATAGTAGGATCCTTATTGTAAGGATCCCAAAAGAAGGTACCCCTAATTTTCGGAAACTCCCATATAAACCCTAAACCCTAGGCCCCTAAACCCTAAACCCCCAAACCCACATCCTAAACCCAAAACCCCTGAACCCTAAACCCCTGACAACCCTAAACCCTAAACGGCATCTCCCACATCGCCCGAGTCCTGAATTTCCTTCAGAACGGCGGCCTTCAAGCTTTCAAGCCTGCGGGGCTTAGGGTTTAGGGTTTAGGGTTTAGGGTTTAGGGTTTAGGGTTTAGGGCAGAGGTCTGAGTTCTGAAGGATTCATCTGTAGCCGAAAAGACCTACCCTTTTCAGGGCTCCGTATCATGGTTTCTATGTATGAGTTTCCGAAAACAAGGGGTACCTTATTTGGGGCCCTTGTAATAAGGATCCTACTATTTAGGGTACTATATAAGGGGCCCCTGTTTTCGGAAACTCCTATGTATAGTAGCTTGTTCT
Organism: Symbiodinium sp. CCMP2592; assembly: GCA_905221615.1. Lineage (NCBI taxonomy): Eukaryota > Dinophyceae > Suessiales > Symbiodiniaceae > Symbiodinium > Symbiodinium sp. CCMP2592. Next base: position 1,019,265 of record CAJNDT010000213.1, on the reverse strand, counting down.
GGTAGGTCCTTTGGGCCGCAGGCAAGCCTCCAGAACGGCTTTTTGAAAGGGTTTGTACGGGCCGACAAAAACATGTCAGGCCTTTGGCACATCCCATTATTACCCCTTCCTTGGCGAGGATATCTGCTTTCCACCCATGACCAGTTTTATGAGTACCCGTAGACTGCGCCCCCAGAGTGGATCATGCCTGGGCAGGCAGGTCCATACCATGCAGACGGGGCTCTCGTCAGGACGGAAGCATGGCAAGACACACAGCTTCTCAAAGGAGATGTCATCCCACAAATCTTCTTGATGAGATTGGGGTTTACCTTGCTGGAGTTTAAGATAGGTGCTGTAACACGCGGGGAAGTTTACCCGTACATTCTCGAGAGTACCAATGTAGATCCTTTAAACGGAAGGAATAAGGAACCCTACTCTATCCGACCCCCCATTTTAACCCTTATATAACTTGTAATGAACCCTCTACACTGGACCATCATAGTAACCCTTCTAATTCCCGTGAGGACCCCTTAAACGAAGCCTGAGAATCTGCTTCTTCAGCGAGCCCAGCGTCTTGTAAAGCTCCTCGCGCTCGGCTCAGAGTTTCGGGTTCAGGCTTTAGGATCTTGCGGTCTAGGGTTAACCTGAACCCCACGTAACCTACCTTTTTAAGGACTTATATAAAGAAATCATATTAGGGAACCCTAAAAAAGGTAGGTTCCTTAGGGTCCAGGAAGGGTTTAAGGGTCAAGGGTTTAGGGTTTAAGGGCTTACTTTCAGGGTTTAGTGTTTAGGGGTTTAGACGGTTTCGGGGTTAGGGTTTAGGGTCTAGAATAGATCATCGCCTGGTTCACGCCACAAGGGCTTTGATCAGGCCATGGAAGGCTGCGGGCAGGTGGCAGCAAGGAGCCAAGGAGTACACAGGTAGTTCTCCCAATTATGGTCCCGTTCTAGGTCCCCAGACCAGTATGGCACCCTCATAAGAAGGATCCTCAAACAGACCCTCATCTAGAAAACCATCCGCATGGAACCTACAACCCCCCCACTCGAAGACGCAACTTCGGCACCCTGGCACCCTGAGCGCACCACTTTCCCTCGCACAGAGTGGGGTAAGGGGTTTTAGGGTAGTGACACAATACTAACCCTAAACCCTAAACCCTAAACCCCTAAACCCTAAACCCTACTACACTGCAAAGTGAACACGAGACGTTTCCGATCCTCAACTCCCTCTCAGCACCCTGGGATCTGAAAATCCGCAGCCAGCGGGATGGCTCTTCAACTACGGTTGATGATATAAATCCTGCATGACCCATAATGGGGAATATACAATAATTCCCATAGTTTGGGGTCCTTAAGGTAATGCAGGATTTATATCATCAATTGGTAAGTCCTCAACCCTACGCCCCAAACCCTAACACCCTCACAGATCCCCTTTATACGACCTCTTGGGGACCCTCTCGCGTCCGACCCGGAGATCGCAAAGCCCACTATCCCCTAGCCCCTAAATCCTAAGCCCCTAAACCCTAAGCCCCTAAACCCTAAACCGCCCCTCAACCCTAAGCCCCTAAACCTCTGAACCATCATCCCCTGAAGCTTAAGCCCTATAGTAGTACCCTTGTAATCCCTTATAGGAACCCTTGTAATTCATTGAAATCCCGTTTAAGTTACCACAACATAGGGAAACCATATTATGTGTTGTAGATCCCGAGTATGGTAACTTCAACTAACCTCCTTAACAAGAACCCAACCTAAGGCCATGCGGGGCGCCTTCTCTTCGTCTTGCAGCTGCTCCCAGCGCTCTTTCGTTTCAACCAGCTCTACCTTCCAGATTTGGGCTGAGGTGTAGGGCTTTAAGGGATCCTTTTAGGGATCTAGAGGGTTCCTTAAAGGGATCTACAGGGTTTAGAGTTTAGGGTTTACTTAAAGGCTCATGGGACTTACTAAGTAAGGTTACAAGTAGGTTATAATTAGGATAACCCTGATCCTCTAAGTAGGGCTTAAGGTTTTTGTTAGGGTTGAGGGCGTCGGGTTTAGGGTTGGGGTAGGGTTTAGGGTTTAAGGTTTAGGGCTTTGGGGTTTAACTTGTTTGGCTTTGGGTTTAGAATCTAGGATTTAAGATTTTAGGGTTCGGAGATCTGACGGAGGATATCCTGCGGGGTTTGGGATTAGACTGGAGCTTGGGGTTCAGGGCTTGAGGCTTTGAGCTCGTGGCTCAGGGCTCCTTATGTGGGGTTCGGGGTACCATGAACCCTAAAGCCTGAGCCCTAAACACACATCGGTGGCGAGGGTTGAAGTTTATAGCTTCGGTGAGGGTTCAGGGTTCATGGCCTCAGCCTTCAGGCAGGGAACGGCCCGTGAAACAAAGCGCTCCTGAACACCGAGATGTAGAGCTTAGGATTTAGGGTTTAGGGCTTTAGGGCTGTAGGGCTTTAGAGCTTAGGATTTAGGGTTTAGAGCTTAGTAGTTAAAGCCCTCCGGTAAATCCGGCAAGCCTTGGATGGAGCATTGAAGGCTGTAGCCTAAACCAATGCCTACAGCCTGGGACCCTCTTATCGAAACCGCGTGCTGAAAGGGTTTGAGTCCCGAAATTCGGAGCCTTAATTCTGAGCTTTTAAATCCCAGATCCCAGAATCAGGAGGCAGCAAAACCGACGCGGCATGAACCCGAAATCCCTCGATCATGCCGAACCCTCCGCCTCAGTATTGAACCTGATGGAACCTTAAACTGTTTGCACTGAGACAAACCGCGATGAAGCCTCAGCCCCAAACGGTTTAGGGTTTAGGGGTTTAGGGGTTTAGGGTTTAGGGTTTAGGGTGGTTTAGGGTTTAGGGTCCCTGAACTCTAAGTCCACAACACCAAGCTCAAACACCAAACTTTTCTCCTCTTAGTTGTTGCACAAAAAGCGTCGAAATTTTTCGATCTTTAAAACCCCAAGCCTTAAGAAAAACACCCATCTCGACTCGTGTAGACCCTATTCCACCTGTATGATACGAAACAATATGAACCCCTATGAACTCAGATAGACCCTCCCACTGTCTTATAACATCCTACAGCTCCGCTGCGAAACCAGACAGTGCCCTTGTACTGCAGGGGCCTAAACAGTTACCATACAGTTATAGTGTCATGGGCCCGAAACCATATTCTACTCATTAAGGCCTTTACACTAAACCTTTGTAGTAATCCTTAAAGACCTTTTACCCTATACTAGATGGCAGCTTTCCATGCACCAGCCATGCTTCTCATCATCACCTCGCTCAGCTGGCAGCGCTGTAGCTCTGTCGGTTTAGGGGTTTAGGGAACCGGGTTTAGGGGTTCAGGGTGTTGGGGTTTAGGGTTTAGGGTCTCGGGGTTTAGGGGTTAGGAGTTTAGGGTTTACGGTCCAGGGGTTTAGGGTTTAGGAGTTTAGGGTTTTGGATCTAGGGGTTTAGAGTCTAAGGTTGACTTTCGCTTGGATCAGTGTGCAGCCAGCTTTCTCGGAAGCAAATCCTTGAGTTGTACTTCGCAAATCGACTGAACTGCTTCTTGCTCTGATTCACAGCCGGATTGCGCTGTTCGCCTGGCGCACCATCGGCGTGGTGCACGCACCGCTCGAGCTTCCTGTTCAAAGTTGCACGGACCTCATCATACAGTACGTAGTTATCAGGTGGTGGAAACACGAAACCCGAAACGCTCAACAGTCTTCTCTTTCAAAAGCATCCAAAAAGGCCCGCCTTCTCTTGCCAGTTGCTGGATCCCCTGACCGAGGAACTGAAACCAGAACCTTATCGGGGTCATGATTTAGGGTTCCGGTTTCGGGTTCAGAACCCTTATATAAACCCTCCGCTTCTGACCCTCCCTATAAGCCCTCACTAAGCCCGCATAAAAAACTCTATCCCCTTACAAATCCCTACGAAGCCCTTGCAGAAATCAGAGTTTAGGGTTTAGGGCTTAGGAGAGAAAAAATGCACCTGCAGAGCCGAGTTCTTCCGGTCTAAGGAGGCCACATTCGCTCGATGCTCCTCCGGTAGCTTCCGGTTTTATGGTTGCGGGTTTAGGGTTCAGGGTAAACCCTAAACCCTAAACCCTAAACCCTAACCCTAAACCCTAAACCGTGTTTTTTTGTTTGAGCACCTTTTTAATTCCTTCTGCAGATCCGGCTACGTCCGGAAGCCTCATCTAGGAGGCAGGTTTGGATGGCGTTCAGGGTCTATGGTCTAGGGTTTCGAGTCTAGGAGTTTAGCATCTCGGAAACCGAGCTTTGCACGTTGACCCCCAAATTTGCATGTTGACCCAAGGGATCCCAGGAGTTTAGGGTTTGTCGATGAGGGTTTAGGGTTGAGGGTTTAAGGTCTAGGAGTTGAGGGTTCAGGATCTGAGGGTTTAGAGTTGGGAGTTGAGGGTTGGCAATGAGCCAAGGCCGGCGATTCACAAGGCCTGTCATACCACCATGTTCTTCTTGTCTCCGCAGAATCCTTTCTTCATTCGTGCCCAAACCTGTTCCTTTGAGGGTTGAGGCCGAAACTCATTCCAAAACGCTTTCTGGTTCTTTTGTTTGCTTTTCCTGCCAAACTCAGCTCAGCACAGGCCCCCCACGGTCCCTCACAAGCCTTTAGAAGGCACCGCAACCCACAAACCTCTCGGGGTTTGGCCGTATTACTCACCATAAAATTTCAAAAGTGGATTTAACAGGGATTTTCAAGGGTTCTACAACGGCTCTTTCAAGGAACACAACTCGAACAAATCTACAAGGTCTTTTGAAGGCTGCGGTACAGTGGCAGTCCCTTTGGAAACAATGGCGCCCTCATCTATCTACATGAACCCCTTGCAACTGCATGTGCCAAGGGGCTTACCTGGCCCAAACCCTCAATCCGTAGAGAACCCGTATGGAAACTTTTGAGAACCCTTCCAGGACCCTTGTACAGCGCTTAGAGCCCTTGCAGAACCTTACAGAATGATATTGAAACCTGCTTACAGCTTACACTGTCAGGGGGATTTCCTTAACCTTAACCCTCCGGCCCCGTCCTGAAGCGGTGTCGGGCTGAAAGGGCGGAAGGCTAATGACTGAGGGTTTACCCGAAACACAGAAGCCCTGAAAAGCCCCAAGAGGTACCCGAAGACGATAGAACGTCCCCAATCAAGGCAATAAAAATCGAACAGGTTCAGGTCTTTAAGCTTTGGATTTAGGGGTGATAAAATTTGGACATCCCGGTCCTCGCAGGTAAGCCTGAGCATGCAGTGGGTTCTTGGGAGGTATAGGATTTCAGGCTTGTGGGTGGTCACATTTTTGCATTCGCCCACAACATCGACTGATGGTCCATGTGGGAGTTTCCGAACATAGGGGACCCTAGTATAGTACCCTAAACAATAGGATCCTTATTATAAGGGCCCAAAATAGAATACCCCTAATTTTTGGAAACTCCCATATATACATGATTCTACTGGTCTTAGCCTTCAAGGGAGCGGGGATTTAGGCTTATGATACTCGTTTCCCGTTTAGGGCCCCCGTTCATCTTCTGGCAGCTACTGGGTGCTGATGCAAGGGTGCCCTTCTGTTAGGATCCCAGAAGTGCTGCATCCATGCGCTTTGGCGGGTTTCCGTGAGCACGGTTTAGAAAGTTTAGAAGTTGGGGCTCGGGTTTTTGTTTTTGAAGTGCAGTGGCCTTGCTTCATGCGCATACAGGGCTTGGGGCTTACAGTAGGGTTTAGGGTCGACACAACCGGCGTGCTATGAACCCACACAGCCCTTCCAGAAAAGCATGATCTTGATTGCTGCTGCCCTAAAACCCGTTTTCAAACTTGAAAACCCCGAATGCCCATGACGCCCTCGCAACTAGACCTGCAAACAATAGTAGAAAAACCTTATTTGAGCTTCTTATGAAGCACTTGTAGAATGCATACAACCCGCCTCTGAAACCCTTAGACAACCCCGGATGCCCCCCGAAGACCCTAAACCCCATTCTGCACCCAGGAGACTCCATCTTCTTGATTTCCTGGTCCAGACTGTTCACCTGATGGCTTACGGTTTGAATTCTTAGCAGCTCTGGCCTTAGGTTGCACAGGCAGCAGAGTCGCAGTAGTAGTCGCAACAGCAGCAGGAGAAGACTTGACCCCAAACCCGAATATAGGGACCTTTGATATTTATAAGGAACCTCACAATAGTAGTAGTAGCAATTCTTTCCTAGACCCTAGACCCTAAACCCTAAGTTATACTATAACTCTAATAAGGAACCCCCAAATTAGTATTGGTAATTCTTTATGCCTCCTTATGGTAGCGGTGATGAAAATCCCAAGCTTAGCAGCCTTTCGCTGGAATGCTCGCTGGATAATCTGCACGCCGACCGCGATCTGATCCTTTCGATTGCAGGGGCTGGGGGCCTAGAGATATTCGGGGTTTTTGAGGGTTTAGGGTTCCTTTCAGGGCTCCTTTGAAGGTAGAGTTTGGGGTTTAGGGGTTAGGGGTTTAGGGTTTAGGGTTTGGGGTTCAAGGTTTCGGGATTTTCAGGATGCTCGTGGAGTTTAGGGTTCCAGTACGGGGCTTAGGATTTGGGATTCGAGGTGCTGCTGATCTTCAAAAGCCTAGCGCTTTGGAGTGGCTGTGTCTGGGGCTTGACACTTAGAACAGGGCTGCGAGGAGAACTAAACCATAGCTGCCACAGCTATAATAGCAATCTTAAGTTGCACATATTCTTGCAAGTAATCATCTGCCCCATCACCACTATCACCACCACGACCGCTGAGGCTCTATCGGGTTTAGGCTTAGGGTGTACTGACCATCGAGCCAAGATCAACAGTATCGTCGCGTCGCCGCTGCCAGCATCAACAACAATGCGGTGGCATCAAGGTGATCTATGGCAACAACCAAGCACAAATCAACGCACAATAACAACCAAAAAGCATCTATCGGCTACTAGCAGCAACTAACCCAGCGCCACCACTGCCACAATCACGACATCATACCAGATCAGTCTTAACCCCCAAACCCTACCCCCTGAACCCTAAACCCTACACCCTAAACCCGAAACTCGAACTGGGTGGTTGTCAAAATTATGACCCCTTTCTGGGTACCCTAAATATTAGATGCCGTATTATAAGGGCCCTAAAAGGAACCCTGATATTGACAACCACCCAACTCATGCCAGTCGTCTTCGCCTATCGTTTTCAGAACGTCGACCGTAGCGACCAATCCAAGCGAACCCGGGTTAGGGCCGAAGGTCCTAGGGGTTTGGGGTTTAGGGGGTTAGGGCTTTAAAGGAACTACAAGGGCTCCTAGAAGGGATCGATATGAGGGTACTATAGGGCTTAGGGATTTAGGGTGTAGGAGTCTAGGGCTGAGGGTCTTGGCTTAGGGGTTTAGGGCTGACCATTTAGGGTGTAATATGGGTGGTTCTCAAAATTAGGGTCCCGTTTTGGGTCCTTAGTATAATACGGCACCTATTATTTAGGGTACCCAAAAAGGGACCCTAATTTTGACAACCACCCATATAGGGTTTAGGGCTTAAGAAATGCAAAACGCTGTCCTCACTGCTCCCATACTCACCATGGTCCCTGTCCATCATCTCCCTCCACCGGAAGGCCCCGAACCCTAAAATCCTACACACAAAAGCCCACCAGTAAAACTTCTTTAATGGACAGACTAAACTCTAACCTCAAACCTGGCAGACATGCCCAAGAGTTCGCTGGAAACATGTAGAAGCTGAGTCGCAATCTTAAGTGCTAGAGTTGCAGTCTGGTTTCTGAACCCTCATCACTAAGCCCAGGTCCGAACTCCTCACCCCAGACACCCGACCTAACTTTCCAAGGAGTACATGTCATGTCCGCACAGTACGCTCTTGAGCCAGGCCTCCGTCGAGCGTGCATGCGGCTGTGCGGTTTGATTTCAGAGGTCTCCCACGACTTGGTAATCGTTGCTTCGGGGCTTAGGGTCACAGGGGTTTAGGGCTGCAAAAAAACCTTCGGCTTCAGGAAAGGAAAACTCATGATATTACACGCACTTTTTGGTAACACACGCGCTTTCTCTGTGATCTCCTCACGACCCCGCGGAAAAAGCTGTTGTGGCAGCAGTAGATGCCAAACATAGGGGTCATCGCCGCTCGAGGAAGGCTGCAACATGTGATTGATTATTGATAAACAGTGTTATGTAAAATATTAAGCATTACCAAGTATAAGTGATGAGTATTGGTTACTCTTTGTGATTATTGCAAGTTATTGTTAATTCTTATTAACTGCCCTGTATTTGCTAATTTTGGCAGTCCGGGCAGCCCAGGAGGAGGTTTGGCGGGGGTCCCTGCGGGATGTAGGGGTTTACGGAAACCCTAGACCCTAAACCCTAAACCCTAAATCCTAAATCCTAAACCCTAAACCCTAAACCCTAAACCCTAAACCCTAAATCCTAAATCCTAAACCCTAAACTGAACGTTCAGGGTCTGCGAAGCAGGGTTTCAGGGTGGAGGTTCTCGAGATGGGAGTTTCCCAAAGTAGCGAGTACCTTATTTTGGGGGGCCTTATATAAAAGGGTCCTACTATTTAGTGCACTGCATTAGGGTCCCCCTCTTTTTGGAAACCCCCAGATGACGACTTTAGCAGACAGGAGGATGGTGGGGGTCTCCAGAAAGCGAGAGAGCTTCTCATGGCGTTTCGCGTCGGTACGTGTCAGTATCGCACTCATGCAAAACACTGCACCTTTCTACTACACTCTCCAATGTAATGCTGCTGAAAGTCCTATAGTGTCCTAGTCTGCGACCCTCCAGCGAAAAGCCTGAAGATGCAAGACTCTCGAAACTCATAATCAGCCTCCAATTGCGGCACGATGCCCCTGGTCTTGACCAGTGGCCGGTGAACACTTCAAACGCACCCCGGCGAGCGAAGTGGGAATGGAGCTCATTTTGCGCGAGGGCTTCATCGTGGTTTCCCTGAGCATCTCTGAGCATTATGTAGCCCCAAACCCTAAACCCTAAACCCCTAAACCCTAAACCCCTAAACCCTAAACCCTAAACCGTAAGGAACTGGCACTTCGGAATATTGAGCCTGCACTGCAGTGTGGGACATCAATATTTAGGGTACCCAAGAAGGGACCATAATTTTGACAACCACCCATATGGGATGATGTTGGGAGTTGGAATCTACAAATGCAACTCAACCATATGGGAGTCTCCGAAAATGGGGGTACCTTATTTAGGGGTCCTTATAATAAGGATCCTACTATTTAGGGTACTATATTAGGGTCCCCTATTTTCGGAAACTCCCAAATGAAACTCAGCAATACTCTGAAACAACCATGCCCTAAACTTAAACCCTAAACATTTTCATCCTTCGCTCGCCCGAGCCAGCCACTCAGCTCCTCTACAAACAACACCCTGAACGCGAGGCTATTGGGGTTTCAGGGTTTGCTTTCAGATTTTAGGACAAAATATAGTTTAGGGTTTAGGGGTTAGGATTTAGGACAAAGTCATGTGGGGGGGCCTGAAAGATTAGGGATATTATCCTATGTTTGTCATCGGGACTATACGGGACTAATGGCACTAACTGTTTAGGCGGCTTCTATAGCTTAGGGTTTAAGCACTGCGATTTGCATGAGAGAGGATTCACTGCTTCGGATTTAGCGTAGACTCGAGAGTTTGGTGTACGATGCCCTGGGAGAAAGACAGGCACCCAACCCGCAACTCGACAACACCTTGAAACGCTTCGAGACTCATCCGAAAAGACTTCTAGCGGGTCTATACCTGGAGGATCATGGGACTTAGTAAATAGGTTATAATTGGGGTTATAAGTCCCCTAAGTGGTGTTATCCTAATTATAACCTACTTATAACCTTACTTACTAGTCCCATGAGCCTTTAAGTAAGGGTTCTATACAACAAGGTTTAGGACTTAGGGTTTAGGGTTCATTTTTCGATACAACAAGGCTTAGGACTTAGGGTTTAGGGTTCATTATTCGGTACAACAAGGTTTAGGACTTAGGGTTTAGGGTACATTATTGTATACAACAAGGTTTAGGACTTAGGGTTTAGGGTTCATTATTGTATACAACAAGGTTTAGGACTTAGGGTTTGGGATTCAGTATTCTAAACAACAAGGTTTAGGACTTAGGGTTTAGGGTTCATTAAGGTTCTATGAAGGTTTGTTACAAGCTTCCATACGAGTTCGAGGAGGCGTCCACCGGATTTTGAGGCTTAGGACGTGGGGCTTGGGTACCCTCCCACCCCAATCCGTTAGGAAACTGGTTTAGGTAATGGCAACTCTAGGCCACAAAACTGGAAAAAATCAACCAAAATCAAAGAATGCCTCAAAATCCCCCCCCCATATAATCATTCCACCAACAGCGAAACTGTAGCGTGGCGCTGCAAAGGTGAGAACAAACACTCGGAAGAAAATAAAACACTCGGAAGAAAATCAACCTGGCACATTCTCACATGATATAGTATAGTCTCATATACTACTACAGGAATGTGGCTGAGCCGCGTGTTTCCTGGATCGGGATCGTCGGTGCTTCTGACTTAGCCGGGAGAAAGGTTTAGGTTTTTGTCTTACAGGTTTGGCTTTGAGGTCCCAACCTTAAACCCTAACAGTTGGGCTTTGAGGTTCAGGGCTTGGGCCGTCTCCATGAGCAAAACCGCAAGCGCATGAATGAAACAACACATCGACTAATCACTGTAATGATATTTCTCGAATATCCGTAACCGTCTTCAAGATTGCGTGAGAAGACAAGTTACTTAGGTTTTCATAGGAGTCGTTCAGGGGCAGTCTGCAAAGGCCCAGTGCCGATTGCTTGCGCAGTTTACAAGAAGCACGTTGGCTTCTCTCGTGGCTGATATTCGCTTCTCGGGTGAAACCTCCGATGCCCGGTCTCTATCAGCGGATGCAATGATAGGGCCACGGGTGAAGACGAACAATTCAACTCTTCCACACTTGTTGCCGACATTTCGTACTACCTGTTGCTCTGGTGTTCTACTCCGTTTCAGCTTGGCCACGGTCTTTTCTGCCTCGCTGGCAGGTCTCGCAGAGCATCTGAGAACATTGTTATAGGACGCCCAGCACCTCAGCAGCAGCGCAGCAGTTTGGGGCTCTAGCGTGTAGCCTTCTAGGCTCTATGGTGCAATGAACGCTGTACCCTTTAGGCTTATACTCTTGAGCTTCAGGGTTCTAAAGTTCAGCGATACTCTCGGGACCTGGGCCGGGTCTGTCTGGTTTGGGATTTGGGCTTTTGAAGGGAGGCTCTACACCCTCAAACCCTAAACCCCAAACCGTTAACTCCAAACCCTTAACCCTAAACCGCAAACAAACCCGAAACCGCAGGGCGCCTACATCAGGGCGGCCGCTGTCTCCTTGTGTTGCATCTTCCTGGGCTGAAGTTAAGAGCTCCATCCCTTGAGAAGGCTCAGGGCTTGCGGCTTAGGATATAGGGCTTAGAGAGTCTAGGGATTAGAGCTTTACCCTTATAGGCTCTAAGGACTCATATTTTAAGGCTTTTGGGCCCAAAAACCATACTATACAAGGCTTTTGGGCTACTTTGAGCCTTAGGTTAGGGTTTAGGGTTTAGGTTATGGGGTTGGTGTGGACCTTGAACCTTGAAGAATCAAGACTGCCCTGTGTCTTGCATGGTCTCTGTTCATACCACTTGCTGCGAAGTAGCTCTGCCACCTGCGCCGCCGTATTGCCCTGGCAAGGCACAGCAGGCTTTTCCAGGCTGGTGTCGGTATCCAGACCCTTCTTACAGAATGGCTTGTTTCATTACAGATAGCATATGGGAGTTTCCGCAAATAGGGGACCTTAATATCGTCCTTTTTGAAAGACCCCCAAATAAGGTTCCCCTAATTTTCGGAAACACCCATATCATGGCAATCGAAGTCTAACAGTGAAACCCACGTTCATCGGCCGATGCTCGGCAGATTCTGACGGCACACGACTCTCCCGATTTGGGGCCCTCAGGATGGGCCAACAAAACTGTGAGTGCGTAAAAACCGGCATTGGGAGAAAAAGGGTTCAGGGTTTAGGGTTTTGGAATTTAGGGTTTAGGCCAGAACCAAAAAAATGCTTTCTCCCTGGAGCCCGATTCCCCGAAACCCGTCCTGTTGGCTCTTTGCATCGTACCCTAAGTGGGGTTATATGTAATTAAAAGTATAGTTACCTTAATTACAAGCCTACTTACTAAGTCCCATGATCCTCTAAGTAAGGTACCCTCCCCGAGACCCGTCCTGCTCGTTCTTTGCATCCTTCTGGCCGAGGCTGGCGAGGAGTCGCGCCACTTCGGTCCTTCCACCAACAGCCTCAATGGGGTAATGTAGGGGCCTCACTAATTCGAGTGGGGTTCCTTAAAAGGTTTCACGGATTTAGGCTTAGGGTTCAGGGGTTTGGGTTTAGTGATTTTAGGCCTCTGCAAGTCGAAGTTGTAAGCATGTCCAAGCCGGCAGATGGAAGCATGTCGGGTTTAGGTTTTGGGTAGCTGTCAAAATTAAGGTCCCCTTTTTGTACCCTAAATAATAGGTGCCGTATTATCATGGGGACCCAAAAAGGGACCCTAATTTTGACAACCACCCGTTTTGGGGAGGGTTAGGAGTCAGGGTTTGGGGTTGGGGGTTGAGGATTCCAGATCCTCCGACGCCCCAGTGTTTCATGCAGACAAACAAGCTCCAATATCATCGTCGTTGGCAAACCTGACAAACCCGGTGACAAACCCTAATGTAGGAACCTGATTAAGAAACGCTGGGCCTATAACCCCAAACTAGTAGGGTTCATATCAGGAACCCTAATAAAGGCCCAGGGTTTCTTAATCAGGTTCCTACATTATTATAGTACCCCTATAGATCCCTTATAGTACCCTTATAGATCCCTTATAGTAACCATCATAGAGCTACTCAAAGTCACTGAGCCTCACACCAGACTCTAGATCCGGAACAAAATCTGAAGCAAGCCTGAGCCCCAGCAGGCCCTGACTCCCGAATTCCGGACCCTGTGAACTCCGCGTCTTCAAGAAGTGCTTCAATTCTTTTTAGGTCTTAGTATAGGATAGGTATAGGATAGGTATTAGTATAGGATAGGATAGGTATTAGTATAGGATAGGTAAAACCTCGAAAGAAGGCAACCTACTCTTAACCATGATGGGCTTTGGAGTCCATGCTGAGGCTTTGCACCCAACATCCTGCAACCTTTAACCTTTAACTGCCCTGAGCCACAATCCCTGAACATCCAAACCCTTGACCCTGAAGCGTCCCAAGCCCTTTTCCGTCTTCCTGCTTTAAACATAGACCCTACAAGGTTTGTTTTTTTCAAAGTGCAATGGGGCCTTTTTCTGCATGAGGTCCAGCCGGTTTCCGGGGTCTAGGGTTTAGGATTTAGGGTTTAGGGTTTAGGATTTAGGGTTTACGGTTTAGGGTTTAGGATTTAGGGTTTAGGGTTTAGGGTTTAGGATTTAGGGTTTAGGGTTTAGGGTTTAGGGTTTACGGAAGTTTTCTGGGAAGCGCGCTGCCCAGTGAAGCGCCGTCTGCATCTCCGAATCGGTCTCAGTGCTGCCGGCACGTTTAGGGTCCCAGAGACTCCAATACCCCTTAATTAAGGAATATACCTTAAATTATAGTAGGGTCCCTAATAAAATTTAAGGTATGTTCCTTAATTAAGGGTATTGGAGTCACTGGTGTCTTCCTTAAGATTCCCTTTAAGTTTCCTCTCAAGGTTCCTGTACGGGATCTACTTAAAGGCTCATGGGACTTAGTAAGTAAGGTTATAAGTAGGTTATAATTAGGATAACCCCAGAGGACGTATAACCCCAATTAGAACCTACTTACTAAGCCCCATGATCCTCTAAGTACAGGGGCACTTTAAGTGTTCCCAGCCAGGGACCGGGGGCTCGGAGTTAAGGGCGCCGGGCTTGAAGTGCTTGTGGCGTAGACCTTTAGGTCCTTTGGCAGAAGGCGTTTGGGTCAAAACCCTAGGGTTTTAGGGTTTTGTTAGGCCTTAAGCCCTGATCCGCGATGCCTAGACCCTGAACCCCCATGACTAAACCCTCGTGCCTAAGCCCTAATCCCTGAACGCCACGCCCCTAAATTCCCTGAATGCAACATACACTCACCAGTCAGCTTCCTACCGGCCGCAGCGTAGAAGGAACCCTTGGGGCTTCGGGGTCTCCTTTTCGGGTTTAGGGTTTAGGGTTTGGGGTTTAGGGGGTTTAGGGTGTAGGGTTTCGGGTTTAGGGTATAGGGTTTAGGGTTAAGGGTTTAGGGTTCAGGGTTTAGGGTGTAGGGTTTAGGGTTCAGGGTGCAGGGTGTAGGGTTTAGGGTCTAGGTCCAGGTGCATGGACCGGATTACGTGCAGGTGCCCCTACAGACCCGTACCAACGCGGTCTGAGATCCAGGCCAGCGATGTGTCAGCCTTGTTTGTCAAGAGAGTCTTCACCTCGGGGTCAAGACTTTGGATTTAGCGGTGTAGAGTCTCAAACGATCCTGCAATGCATCATTGGTGGGTCCAGTGTTTAGCTTAGAGGAAGGGCAGTTTGATGACGAAGGGGCTAGCGGCTCCTGCGCTTCAGAACAAGAAGCGCAGGGAGTTCGACCATTGGTTTCTGAGCTTGAAAAGGCCTTTCGATTTTGGGGTTCCGCGGTGTCTATAGTCTCAGGAGGGGGCTTGGGTCTATGGCAGGGATGGACACCTACACTTAAAGTCTACAATATGTCCAGCCCAATCCGAAACCATAAATCCTAAACCAGAACTCTAAAGCCTATTAGCCCTATGTTGAACACCCAAACCCTGAGCCATCATATCATCACGCCAAGGAGCCCTGCCGAATACTATTGGTAATCATTCAGGCCCACATAATGCCGGGGCCTAAATCATTAATTCTTCTTCGGGGGTTCCTGATTATGAATATAGTACAATCGGCCTCAAGACCCTATTCAAATTTTCAAGGCCCCTATATTATTCGATGCTTGATTCCCTTGACTCTAACCCCCTCAATTACTCAACAGACCCCCGGACTGCAAAGAATCGACACTGACACTGGGACGGTAATACGTAAAAGCCTGTTTCTGAAGGGGGTTTTGCTAAAGAGGATATAGTCCTAATTCTTCAGAAGCTCCTCAGGTACACTCAACCAGACCCTCTCATAAACCCAGCATCACAAAACCCCTCAAGTTGGCAGCTGCTACAAAACCCCTTAGTGCTCCCTGGACCCCGAGCACTACCCTGAACCAAAAAGCCCTAAACCCCTGAACCAAAAAGCCCTAAACCCTGAACCCTGCGGTTTAGGGTTTAGGGTTTAGGGTTTAGGGTTTAGGGTTTAGGGTTTAGGGTTTAGGGTTTAGGATTTAGGGTTTAGGGTTTAGGGTTTAGGGTTTAGGGTTTAGGGTTTAGGGTTTAGGGTTTAAGGTTTAGGGTTTAGGGTTTAGGGTTTAGGGTTTAGGGTTTAAGGTTTAGGGTTTAGGGTTTGTGAAAGGGAGCCGTAGCTGTTCTATAAGGCTTCTACAAGGCCTTAGCGTTTGGGGTCAAAGGTCAAGGTCCAACTGGGGATCAGGGTGCAGGGTTTACGTGTTGGCCTTTCTCTTAGGAAAGCAACATACATTAGAAGCTGCCCCCACCCTGTAATAGTGACTATAAGGATGATATTAGGGCCTATTATATTCCTATTGTACACCTATTACAGGGTGGGGGCAGCTTCTAAAGCATACACAACCTCCGCCGCAACAGGTTTCAGCACGCATCTTCCGAACCCGAGGCCTTTATCCAAAACCCAAAATATGTACGAACTAAGCAAACAAAACGAATTTGGTATTGTTGTACAAACAACATAGACAAATTAGAAACTTAACCGCAACACAACATGAAGAAATGAAGACAGTGAACCCTTTAAAAGCCCCCACAGACTTATATATTATATATCAACACACATCCAGACAAATACAGATAGCTACAAACAACGACAAGAAGAAGAAGTGTGACACCCAAGGGCAAGATTAAAACAAACGACAGTACTCCGCAGGAGTACATAAAACAGTCCTCACCACAACCCTAAACCCTAAGCCCTAAACCCTAAAGCGTAACACTAGTAGCAACACAAGCACCGCAGCCAGCTGGGCTCCCTGGCGACGTCGAGATGACCTCCCTGCGAGGCGAACATCAGGGCCGACCTGATGTCAGGGCCCTGTTTAGAGGGGTGTTTAGGGTTTCGAGGTTAGGGTTTAGAGTTTAGGGTTTAAAGCTTCTTTGAAAGGTGTCATGGTTTTTGGGGTTTAGGTTAAGGGTCCAGGGTCTGGGGCTCACTGTTTTAGAGGGGTCCTGTGAAAGTTCTACACGGGCTTTACGGTTTAGGCTTCAGTGATGGTAAATAGGACGACTTGAAGCGCTAGGGTTCGAAAGCAGGTGTTAAGATTCGTCTAAGGGTTTAGAAGAGGTTAGGCAGAGGATGTTGCATTCAGGTGGTGGGGGTTCACCCATGAGATGCATACAGTCTGTGTTTATATGTGGGCATTCTGCATCTTTACGAGCATCGGCTAGGATGACTCTAGAGTCTTACAAGATGTTTGCGCTGGCCCAATACAAGAAGGGTTTTGGTTTAGGGTTTAGGGTTTAGGAAGTGATTGGAATGTCACTTCTAGGAATTCTGGCTCTTGCTGCTGCCATGCATACTGGTGCGCCACGCTTTGGTGCTGCCTCCAGAACTTCTTCCACATGCACGTTGCGGGATAGTTCAGCACTTAGAGGATCATGGGACTTAGTAAGTAGGTTATAATTGGGGATATGAGTCCCCTAAGTGGGGTTATCCTAATTATAACCTACTTATAACCTTACTTACTAAGTCCCATGAGCCTTTAAGCAGGTTTCAAAAAGCTTGTTCAGAGAAGATGTGGTCACAATCGTGGACTTCCGGATTTCACGGCACAAGCCGTGGCCTTAACAATCCCTCCACATTGATGCTATATGGGAGTTTCCGCCAATCAGGGGTACCTTGTTTTGGGGTCCTTATAATAAGGATCCTACTGTTCAGGTTACTATATTAGGGTCCCCTATTTTCGGCAAAACTCCCGTATTGTAACCCTCTTGTTGAACTCCTACTCTGAATGCTGACTATTGGGACTCCCAGTAGGTTGAAGACTTCCTGTCTTTTATAGCGATTACGTATCCTAGGTTACCCAGTAACCTAGGAATAAAAAGGCCTCTCTTTTTGGTATTGGTTAACTTTATAAGGAACCTAGGACTACAAAAAGGTAATAAGCGTACTACTGGGCATCCTAGTAGCGATTCCTCCGAAGCGCCGACTACAGTGCTCTCCCTAAAACACTCCGCACACTTAAAGGCTCATGGGACTTAGTAAGTAAGGTTCCTTACAGGGGTCCTTATACGGATCTATAGGGTTCCTTAAAGGGATCTATAGGGTTTAGGGTTTACTTAAAGGCTCATGGGACTTAGTAAGTAAGGTTATAAGTAGGTCATAACTAGGAGAACCCCACTTAGGGGACTTATATCCCCAATTATAACCTACTTACTAAGTCCCATGATCCTCTAAGCAGGACTCCCCTGCCTCTTGCCGTGGCGCTCCTGGTGATTCACCTCTGCACCCTTCTTCAGAAGCACCTGCAGAAAACTGGTTAGACTAGGGTTTTGGGTCCCATTATACTACACTTTTAATAAGGAACCCCCAAAATAGCATAGGTAATTATTTTGGGCCCCAATATAGCATCATTTAGGCCCCTAACAAAGCACCAAATAATTCTGCTGCGAGCCTTCCGTGGCATCTCGAGGGTTTTGGGCTTATCTGATCTTTTCAACTGCACCCCGCCAAGGTCCCCTGAGTTTCAGGGTTCCCGGGGGGGCAGCCCGGGGATCCCTAACACGCTAATACTACCCTAAACCCTCATCCCTAAACCCCAAACCCCAATCCCTACACCCTAAACCCTAATCCCCAAACTCTAAACCCCAGTGGTCCCTAATCCCTACACCCTAGACCCTAATACCCTAAACCCGAATCCCACCTCACATGCCGGAGTGCTGCCCATGAATGCAGCCATCATCAAGGCACTGACGCCGTGCTCATCCACCACGTTGCCTTCGGCTCAAGGCGCTTAAGGCCTAGCATAACCCCAAAGAGCCCGACCTTGTTCAGAACTTATAAAAGTTGTATCATGTAAGGACATCATAATAAGGAACCCTAAAAGAAGGTAGGTTTTGTATTCGTTAGGACTTCGAGTAGGGCTGACGATAATGCAAAACCTCCGGAACCTATTTCCAAAGCCGAAGACCTGGATGCAAAAGTGCAGCCCATGGCTTGAAACACTCCGCAACGGTAATTAGGTGGCAAGGTGAAGGATTTAGGTTTCTTGATGTAGACTCAAGATTTGGGGTCACCAACCCCGGAGGGGATATGATTAGACTGCAGTGAAAACACTTCGGCACGAACATCTCGATTTATCCCTCAAACTGGAGGAGCCCTGCGCCTTACTCAGGGCATCATACGACCTCTGCAAGCTGAACGCTAAACAAACACTAAGAAAACACTGATAGTAACAATGCGAGAATGCTAATAGCACGAATAGCAGTAGTACTCGCCATAGTAATCGTAATCGGAAAACTGTTAGTAATAGTGAGAGTACCAATGCCGAGCAGCAGCAACCGCTGTACGGATGCTGAAGACAACAATAGTAGCTTTTGAGAGTAAAAATAAACGGAGTAGTACAAGTAATAACAATATACTAACGATGATAATAAGAATAATAATAACGTTTACAACAACAAGAACAAAAGTGCAGCTGACATGAACAGCAAGGATGTGCCAGCACTTAGTGATCCTTCTAAGGGCTCTTTTTGTGGCTCCTTGAAGCTAGGGATGTTCTGAAAGTAGTGTTCTGTGGGGTTCAGGTGTTTTAGGATTTATGCGATGTCAAGGTTTGGGCAAAAGAATCACGAACTATCGAAACCTATCCCTTTTAGGACATCACAGAACAGGCTAAGAGGGGGTGCTAGCGAAATCTGGGCGTGCTTGCTCACCAAGGATGCTGAGAGGCGTGTGTTCTGCCCGCGACTGAACCCGAACCTAGATCCTAACCCCACGGAGAGTTTCCAAAGGCCCGAGTTTTTTGTCCAAGGCCCTAAAGGGAACTCTAGAAAATTGGAATATGGATTAATAGTAGGATCCCCTATAATTTACCTTAAAGGGGTTACGATAATGATACTCCAACTTTCTGGCTTCTACTGTAATCCAAGCTTTCGAGCCCTGGACCCCACTCTCTCAACCCTAAGCCCGAGACCCACACCCCAAACTGAAGACCTCACAGAACCAGTTTAAGGTACTCCGAAGCACAATAACATGGGGGCCTTAATAATTAGAATAGGGTTTTGGGCTTTGGGTTTGTTTATACTGTAATTATAATAAGGAGCCCTCAAATTATTAAGGCTTCAAAAGTATGCAGTTTACAACTAACACTGAAAGGCCTGGCACACCGGCATCCAAACCCGCTTCGAGCTTCTTCACCTCGGTGGAGGCTTTGTCTACTTCAAGATACAGGCTGTTTAGGGTTTAGGGTTTAGGGTTTAGGGTTTAGACGGTTTAGGGGTTTAGGGTTTAGGGTTTAGGGTTTAGGGGTTTAGGGTTTAGGGTTTAGGGTAGGATTCTTCGGGTTTAAAGTTGGGGGTTTCGCGTTTAGGGTGCAGGGTTTCGCGTCTCCGATTAGGGTTTAGGCTTTAGAATGTAGGGTGACCGGCTGGGTTTTTCAGGGCTTTCGGGGCTTCTGGGCTTGCTAGACGCTTAAAGGATCTTTCTGAAGGCTCTCCTAAAGCGCACCTAAAAGGGCCCTTAAACGAATCCCGAAAATCATCCCTACAGAAACCCTTAAAGAACCCCCGAAAGGAATGCTTCAAGGAACCCTTGTGTTAAAGTTGCGGGATTCCATGGCGTCGGGCTGAAGGATCTTTAGTGGGGTGTTCGAAGCTTCGGGCTTTGGGGTTTAGGGTCCAGGGCTTGGGGAGGTAGGGTTGAGAGATTGGGGGTTTAACGGTTTAGGTTTAGGGTTTAGGGGTTTAGGGGTTTAGGGGTTTAGGGGTTTAGGGGTTAGGTTTAGGGTTTAGGGTGTAAGGGTTACTTGGAGGCTCATGGGACTTAGTAAGTATGGTTCTCAGTACCTTAAGTGGGGTTATAAACAGTTATAGGTACAGTTACCTTAATTATAAGCCTAGTTACTAAGCTAAGTAGGGTTTAAGGTTTAACGGTTTCCCGGTGCAGGTTCTGCATGGAAGCTCACTGCACCCGCATGCAGAAGCTGAGCGCTGGGACATTTCCTTCCTTGGCTGCCTGAAGCAGGCGAGAAGGACAATATGTGCGCACGTATAAACAAATAGGTGTATGTATATATGTATATATATGAATATATATATATATATATATATATATATATCGCGCGAAACATAGAGAGAGAGATGGAGATAGTATACTTAGAACCTTAGCCAGATGCCTCAAGCGAGGAACTGAGGGACACAGCAGCTACAATCTGTGCTCACAAAAACCATGTCCGCAATCCGCATGTTCCTACTAATGCAAACCTCAGAAGGGGCCCCCCACCCTGTAATAGTGGTATAACCGGAATAAAATAGGGCCCAATATAATCCTTACAGTCACTATTACAGGGTCGGGGCCCCTTCTAATGCAAACCCGTGAGAGTTTAGGGTTCATTAAGGTTTAGGGTTTATAGAATTTGTATAGGGTTCCTACTAATTCAAACCCGTGATTAATGAACTTCCTCTATCTTGGGACCTGAAGGCCGGGGATCCTCATGATTCAAAGGGGAAAAGGAGGGACCCTTCATTTAGGGCTCTTAGGTTCCTTTAAAGGGATCTATAAGGGTTTAGGGTTTAGGGGATAAGGAGGGGCCCTTAATGGGGACCCCTACCTATATAATGGGTATATAACGGCTATATTAAGGGTATATACATAGGGGTCCTTATTCAGGGTCCCTCCTTTTCCCCTTTGAATGATAATCCTTTCAAGGCAGCGGGAGCTTGTTACCCCAAAACCCTAAAGTACTATGTGCCTCGGCGTTCCTTGGAAAGAAATCCTCAACCGAATCAGCTCAGATCCCCAGAGACCCCCAAACCCCTTAGTTAAGGCATGTACCTTCAACTATAGTGGGATCCCTGATATGATTTAGGGAATATTCCTTAATTAAGGGGTGTTGGTGTCTCTGGGTCTCTCCTGCCTGCAAGAAAGGAGAGACCAAGTCCTTCCAAGCAAAGCTGTGCATTTGTACAGTTTAGGGTTTAGGGCTACCATCCAATATCATATATAGTACTGTACTAAAAACAATAACCGTATTACTAGTGGTAGTACTACTACTGCTCATTGTGCTAATCTAGTAATAAGAAGAAGAATAGAGTAGGGGTTAGGGCTCAAGGTTTGGCTACTAAAGCTTCTAGTACAGGTAAGAATCAACAGAAGTAGGGATGAAGTCGCAGGGTTTGGCGGTGAAGTCTCAGGGTTACTTGCAGCTGCAGGTCCTGGTCGAAGCGGATCATCCATATATCCCTTCCTGGCATCACGCTGCTCAGGGTTTAAGGGTTTCGGGTCTAGGGATTAGGCTTTCGGATGTAGGGCTTAGGGTTTAGTGTTTGGGTTTAGTGCTCCGACGGTTTATTCAGGGGTTAGTGGCGTAGGGATGTGGGATTCAGAGTGTTCCGCCTGAAGCCAGCAAGGTCCAAGAAGGGCTCTGTAAGGTTCGTACACAGGGTTCTTACACAATGCCCCAGCGTACCATCCTCATGCAGGGGTTGTTCATGGACAAAGCTGCACTAGAAAAGAGGCACTAATACATACATATCATACTGGAAACTCTTGGGACGCCAACACTCTGTTTTCCAAACGCTCGTGAAAACTCTCAAAACAAACCGTCTCCCAAATCCGTGTGCAAAACCCCTCTAGCCGTTTTTGAACTCACCTCCCGTGACAACCTTTACGACCCCCTTCACAAACTATAAGTAAAGGTAGAAGATGAGTAGGTGACTAGATAGAATACACAATGAATCATAAGAAAAGATGGGAATTGACTACAAGCAGCAGGCCTGGGGTATCCACTTTCGCTGCCAGCTCCCCGGGTACGCAAAAAGCAACGCAGAACTCCGAGTTCTTCGACGCAGCCTCTCAGGAGTGGGTTTTTGGGCTCAGGGAATCTAGGGTTTAGGGTTAAGGGTTTCGGGGCTCGGGGACTTTACGTTCCCACTACGGGTGTCCGTAATGCGCAAAATGAGCAAACTGGATTGGAAGAGCAGCTACAACGTCAGGAAGAGGATATCGTCGGCTTGGGAGTTTAGGGGTGCAACGTCGAGGGATGAGGGTAGGGGTTTATCCAGGGACTCCCACATCCGTCAAATTCCGGAATGTCTCTGACTCAAAGTGCACTTCGAAAAGAAAGGGCCTTTAACGAATTAAGCCTGAATTTTCGGTTTCAAACCTTTCGGAGTCTTTGAACCCCTAGGGAGATGAGTGTGGAAGCTCAGAGTTTGCGTTGGTTTAAGGATGTCGGTTGTAGAGTTTGGATTCTTTTTTGGGGGGACCCTTATAAGACCCTTTAAAGAGGGACCCTTATAGGACCCTTTACAGGGACCCTTATAGATCCCTTTAAAGGGCGCCTCTTTCGAGACTGGAGAGCTGCCACGAATCCCCAAAGGGAAGGCGAGGCAACCACAGTAGGCCACCCTACTTGGAGCATCATGGGACTTAGTAAGTAAGGTTATAAGTACCCTAAGTGGGGTTATATGTAACTATAAGTGTAGTTACCTTAGTTATAACTCTGGATACTAAGTCCCATGATCCTTTAAGTAGGGTTTAGGGAAGTTTAGGGTTTAGGGTTTGACTTCGGGCGCAGGGCTTTGGGGGGACTTCTTGAACCTTATGTATAATCCACAAAGCGCTCTCTGGGCTTCAACCAACTCCCCTACATGCAAGAACCACAATGAAGCGCAGATGCAGATCAGAGTCGAGCTACTGTCAATCATTGTAACCCCCCATCCCCCAACATGAATCCCCCCGGGCCATAATTACAAGAATAGGTTTTTGGGGCCCACTATACTGTAATTCTAATAAGGAACCTAAACCCTAAACCCTAAACTCTAAACCAACACCCCGCCGAAACCCAACACCCCAAGACCCTCTAGGGCTTAGTCTCAGCTTCAGCTTCTCAGGGATCCCCCAAGGGAACCTTTTAGGGCTCCTTTAAGGGTTTAGGTTTAGGGTTTTTTTTTGATGGTTTAGGGTTTAAGGGATCCTAAACCTACATCGGGTGCCTCCGGATCTTTGGCCCCAAAGTTGTTCGCAATGTCTGCGAGGCTCTGGAAATCCGCGGGCTCCTGCGAGACGTTTAGGATTTACGGGTTTAGGGTTTAGGGTTTAGAGTTTTGGGATTTAGGGTTTAGGGCTTAGGGGTTTAGGGCTCAGGGGTATAAGGGTTTGCGGGATTAGGGGTTTGGGGTTTGGGTTATATAAGCGGAACCCCTCGAACCCCATGAGTCGACTACGGGTTTTTGTTAAGCTCCTCTTCCTCAGTGCTGGGGGCACTCAGCCCAAAGAAGAGTTGGGGGTTTGGGGTTCCTGAATTGGTCCGGTGACCTAGCGAGCAGGCTTCTATAGGGCTTTCCGTCGAGGTTGCCAGGGTTCCGGAAGCACTCTTTCGGGGCTTGAAGCTTGAAGGATCAGGGGGCGTTGTAAGTAAAGTTATCAGCAAGCTCACTGAAGTCACCATTTCTTGTAGCCCCAACCAAGGTGCTCAGACTTCTACCTCTAGCTGCCCGTGAACCTCCAAACGAAGACTTCGACTCCTTCTCCGTGGCAGGGAGCGTCGGTGGGAGAGCTCCCTCCAACATGTGCTTCACACCGTCCTGGCCGGCTGGTTTGGAGCGGAGGCAGTACCGTTCAGGGTGGAGGGCTTGTGGTTTAAGGACTTAGGGCTAACATCCCCGGCATCCCATTCAGAGCGAACATACAAAGCGCACCCTTTGGCAGAGTGTACAGCTTTGAGAAGGAAATACCGCCAAACAAAGGATAAAAAAGGATGCTACTGGAGGACCTAGTCAGGGCTCTAGAGTAAAGCTCAGGTTCGGCGAGTTCAAGACTTAAGCGTTCTGGATCCCTGAAAGGAACCCTTCAAGGAATCCTTAAAGGAAACATTGAAGGATCCTTCCTTTTAAAGGACCCCCCCTTACAGGGAATATCGTTCTCGTTGCGTAATCGTTACTGCCCTTATGCTATGTTTAGCACGCACAGCTGATACAACAGCTGGTATGGCCGCTGTCTGCAGCTCCTGTCCCCAGTAAGTCGGAAGGGATCCCTTGCTACTAGAAGATACCCAACCTGCTCTGACATTATCCCCACTACTCAGCCCTAAACCCTGGATCATGGCGAGATACAGCAGCGAGGAGGAAGGAAGACTAGGTCTTCTTGGTCTTCTGGGGGTTCAGGGACTTTCGGGTTTGGGGTTTTCGGGTGTGCTCCAGGCTTTTTTGACTCCTCTCCAGGTTTAGAGCATAGGGTTCAGGGATGGGTGTGGGCGTTTGAGGGCTCGACTTTCCGTCCAGCGCTCGGGTGGAGGCTTCGGGGTTCGGAATTCAGTGTGTTTTAGCATTAAGACTTCACGGCTTATATCGTGATTTAGAGTTTCGATAAACCCTAAACACTAAACAAGAAACTTAAACCCTGAACCCTCAAGGTGTAGCTTTGCTGAGCGCGTTAGGGCTTGAGGCCAAAGGGTCTCTGCTGATAAACCCTGCAGCATGCCAGGGCTCGACTCCCCAGACGTCACCCGGTCTGGGGTTTAGGGTTTAGGGTTTGGGCTTTAGGGTTTGGGGGACGGACCAACTGCAAAACTCTGAAATTTCCGAAAATGGGTGGACCCTAATATAGTACCTTAAAAAATCGGATCCTTATTATAAGGGCCCCAAAATAAGGAAACCCCCAAACCCTAGGAGTTTTGAATTCATGTTGAAAGCCTTTCGGAGCTACGGGCCCCCTGAGCCTCCGTCGTTAAGTAGACCCTGAACCCCAAAAGATCCCATTCTAAGGAACCCTTACTTGGAGGGTCGGGGGACTTAGTAACTGGTTATTTTAGGGACTTATAAGTACCATAACCCCAATTAAGGTCCCTTTTAGGGTACTTATAAGTCTACTAATTATCTACTTACTAAGTCCCCCGACCCTCCACGTATAGATCCCTTTTAAGGAGCCCTTTAAGGAACCCTTTTAGGGCCTGAAAGACCAGCAAGAGCCAAGGATCCTGTAGGGTTTGGGATCTAGGGGCTTCGGGTCGAAGGGCTCTACGGTTTACGGTACGATGTGCAGCTTTTGACGAGCCCCCCCCCAAACCCTAAACCCTAAACCCGAAACCCTAAACCCGAAACCCTAAACCCCAAAACCCTAAACCCTAAACCCCAAACCCCCCGCCCGCCCCCGGAGCCTCGCTACAGTAGGAGAACAGCACCCGGTAGCCCTGGTGGTGGTCCCTGCGGCACCAAGTGGGAGTTTCCGAAAAGAGGGGACCCTAATATAGTTCCCTAAATAGTAGGATCCTTATCATAAGGACCCTAAAAAAGGTTCTCCTAATTTTCGGAAACTCCCAAATGCAACTCAGGGTGTCGAAATCAAGGTTTCGGGTTTAGGTTTTCGAAATCAAGGTTTGGGGTTTAGGGTTTCGAAATCAAGGTTTGGGGCCTGGGGTTTAGGATGGTTCAGGGTTTTGAAATCAAGGTTTAGAGCTTAGGGTTTAGGATGGCTTTGGGTTTCGAAATCCATGCTTTCTGAGGGTTTTTTCTGTGCTTTACAGGGCCTGCTGGGGCTCTCTGAGTCTGAGGGCGTGAAAGAGCATCATGTGGTTAATGGGGTTTGGAGTTTAGGGTTTAGGCTTTAGGGTTTAGGTTGGGGCCGGGGCTTGCATCGCCGTGAGGGTCTTACTTATCCAGCTTTTGGCATCTAGGACTTCAAGAATGGGAGCTTCCGAAAATGGGGGGACCCTAATCAAGTACCCCAAATAGTAGGACCCTTGTTAGAAGGACCCCAAAATACGGTAATTCTTGGAAACTCCCAAATTGCCGACAAGCCCGAAAACTGACTTGATGAGTCTGCCTGTCACCTCTCCAGAACTCCAAGGAAGCCACCCGCAGGCTCCTACAAAGACTCCAACCCCCTCCCGAGGAAAAATTGGGGAAAAGCCCTGAACTTAGGGGATTGAGGTTCAAGTTCACAGGCAGTTCCATGAAAAACCGCGGCTGCAGAGGTGGGCGGGACGGCAAATTTCAAGCTTCAAATTGCACCTGTGGTTGTCCTGTGGTGTCGGCTTCTGACGACTATGGCAGCTTACGGTGAGCAGCGGCAGCCCTGGCAATAGTGGCGAATGCAATGCAAGCACTAGCAGCTAGCAGCAGCCGCCACAGCATCGGCAGGAGTAGAAATAGAGTTTATGCGAAGGAAAAATGTCAGATAGGAGCAGCAATGCAGCAGCAGCAGCAGTAGCAGCAGCAGCAATGCATCAGAAATGCAGCAGTAGGAACGTATAAGAGCCTCCACGGTGATGCTAGGAGCAGCAGCAGCAGCAGCAGCAGCCGCTGTAGCACTCATCGTAGTAGCACGCTGCCTTTGACGTGTGCATAATACAGGAAATTTTTTGTTTCTAGGAGCCCCAAAAAGACCATAGGTACTTATTCAGGCCCTCACACAAAACAGTTCCAAGCCCGCGGCAAGCCGGAGGGGACTACCATTGGCTTCTCCAGGACTTTGCATTTGATGGTCTCCTCCGGGCTAGTGGTAGTAGTAGTAGTCGTCGTCGTCGTCGTAAGCTGCCAGCCCCAGCTTCTACATCCGACCCCCTGAGACCCACGGCAGAACTCCAACTTCGTCAACCCTGCAATCCTGAACCCCCAGAATTCAGTTCAACCGAAACCTTGAACCCTCCCGAACCCCAGACCCTTCACCCAAAACCCTGCACCGGGGGTGTCCTACAAGGGTTCCTACCCGGGCTTGCCTACCCGGGCTTGTGCTTAAGGCATCGGGTAAGTTTTGCCATCATGCTTTATGGGCTTCCTCCGGCAGGGTTCACTGCTTGGGTTCAAGTTGTGTTACAGGTACTCGGTCGGGGCTTAGAGTTCTGAGTTCAGGAGTCTTACCTCTGGTTAGTAGGGAAGGGAGGATTCTTCCATTCCCTACTAGCCAAAGGTAAGGAGTTTGGGGTTCTTTGCCTAAATCTCGCGGCCAAACCATGCGGGTTCAAGGGCCAAAGGGTTCAGGGTTTTCGGGTAGGCACTCCCAAGTGGCTGGGGCTCGGAATTGAGAGCTGCTAGGCTTCAGGGCTTTCTGGCTCAGGGTGTTTATGTAGCCGGTGTGGGGTTCGGGGGTGCAGGGTTTGGGTGTTAAGTTAAGGCTGTTGGCGCTAAGTGAGTGCCACTTTGGAGTTTCAGGGTCTACTTAAAGGATCATGGGACTTAGTAAGTAAGGTTATAAGTAGGTCATAATTAGGATAACCCCACTTCGGGAACTTATAACCCCAATTATAACCTACTTACTAAGTCCCATGATCCTCCAAGTAGTGTTGAGGCTTACGAGTCCCAGCTCCCGGGGGCATTCGCCACCAGGGCATCTGCTGCAGCATTGAGTGGTTGGTTTAGGGTTTAGGGTTTAGGGTTCAGCAGCTCCGGGTCGAGCAGTTTGATAGTAGAGTTGTATTTACGGTCTTGATATAACACCCACCCACCCATAGAATCCCATAACATTAAGCAATATAAAGTTTTTTTCATCATCATTCAGAGAGTTCTACCTACAACTTAGCTTGTCAAACTAGGCCCTAAACCTTAAAGCCCAAAGCCTACGCCCTAAACCCTAAAGCCCAAACCCTAGGCCCTAAACCCTAAAGCCCAAACCCTAGAGCCGAAACCCTAGGCCCTAAACCCGAAAGCCCAAACCGTAGGCTCTAAACCCTAGAGCCCAAACCCGAGAGCCCAAACCTTAGAGCCCAAACACTAGGCCCTAAACCCTAAAGCCAGACCCTAGGCCCTAAACCCTAAAACCCAAACCCTGCCCTAAACCCTAAAGCCCAAACCCTAGGCCCTAAACCCTAGAGCCCAGACCCTAGAGCCCAAACCCTAGGCCTTTTTGCTCGACCCGTTCGCGGTTTTTGTCAGTAAACTGACAAAAACCGCGAACGGATGCCGGTAACCAGATTGACAAAAAAAAGGCCACGAAAAAGTCGAGCAACCGAGTAGGTTGCCCAATCCGTTCGCGGATATTTGCCTTTTTTTTGACTTTTCGGGTCATTTGCTCAATGCATTTCGCGGTTTTTGTCAGTAAACTGGCAAAAACCGCGAAAGGCATTAAAGTTTATATACATAAGATTATAGGGTTTAGGGTTTAGGGTTGGTATCTTCGGTTACAACGTTCAGGGGTGCTTTTGGAATCGGACATTGGCCACGCCACACACTGCCACAAAGTCCAAGCGATCATCCCCAAAAAGGGATCCCGAAACGCCAAAGCCTGTAACCCCTGCTCTCCACCTCCCTCATTCGCTCAAGAACATCCAGCACCCTTGTGAGCCCGTACCACATTCGAGCCGCTGAAGAGCTCGTAGAGCGCCCTGTAGCACCCCTCTAGAATCCTGAACCCTAAACTTGGGGTGTAGGGTTGAGGTAAGCCCGACAGGAACCGAAGCCTAAACCCGGAACCCTCAACCCTAAACCTGGCTTTAGGGTCGAGGGAAGCCCGATAAGATCCGAATCAGTCCTATAACCCTAAACCCTCTTAAACCCCGGAACTCAGGATTCCGCCTGCATCCAGTAGCCGACCCCCATGGCCGGATCTGCCTTCATCTAAGTACGCTAAAGTACGGTTTGCTGCTTATGTCTTTATCTTGAAGCACCTGTTTCCGAACCGCAGCTTCTTACGTCCGTTTTAGGGCTTCGGGGTTTGCATTGAGAGTTTAGGGTTGAGGTATGATGGCTTAGGGTTCTAGGCTTAGGGCTTCGGATGTAGGTTAGGGTCTATGCTTAAGGGCTCCTTCACGGCTTATGTTGAAGGCTTCCTTTAACGAGCATAACCATCACCGTCACTGCTCGAACCACTATCCGGCAATGCTACTGGTGTCACCAACATTGCCATGATCACGATGAGCACCATCATGTTGGTTCGGCACGGCAGCGGAGACGACGACGGCGACCATCCGTCTAAGCCCATGTTGCTATGTGACGCCCAGAGTCGTGGGGAACCGCCGTTTGCACGATTTCGATGCGATTTTGATATGATTTGGGGGACCTTCCGGTTACGATTTTCTTATGGTTTCCTTATGGCTTACGATTTGGTTATGGTTTTCTTATGGTTTGGCATATGTGGATACGATTTGGATACGGTCTGGGTACGATTTGGATACGATTTCGATACGATTTTGACAAATTACATCTGGAGCCTCCTCCAGGACTGGTTTTGACATGTGTTTGCTATGTTTTGAATATGGTTCTCGGGCTTTCAGCCGAGCTGCTTTCCGAGCCGTGCTTTCCCACGTAGCGAAAACCACAGCCTTATTCAAAACCGTAACAACATCACAACAAAACCACGTTCGAAACCACATCAACACCATAAGCGGAACTAAACCTGGAACCAGACACAATCGTGAAATTTTCATAAAAACAAACATAGTCTCATACCGCTACTTTGCCAGGACTGGTCGTCACAAACCTAGCTCACAAGCAAAGGTCTATGGAAAACTGTTCCGCAAGCAAATCCGGTCAACACTCCGAGGCCTCCCAACCCTAAACCCTAAACCCTCTTCCCAGCCTTGTAGCCGTACGTCACAGGTGGCCTCGTCGTGTCTGCAGCTTTTCGGACCACAGCCTAGCGATGGCCGTGGGGCCGTCGGGAGTGGCGCTTATGAGAAACCCAGAACTGCACACTGGATATAAGTGCGGCAAATGGGTATAAGTACAGCAAACAAATTTAAGATGTCGACATAACTATATATATATATATATACCAGGTTTATATGGACTCTGTAGTTGCATATGTATATAGCTCTTAACAAAAGACTTGGGAAAGGACCAACTCGACGGATTTTGCCCGACCCATGACCGTGCTTACAAACCCAGGCCCGCTGCCCTAAATCCTCAACCCTTAAGGTTTAGGGCTTAAGGATTTAAGGTTTAGGGTTAAGGATTTAGGGTTTAGGGTTTAGGATTAATCCTCAGTTCAAAGGGCAGAAGGAGGGATTCCTAATGGGGATCCCCACCCTATAACGGGACATATAATGAGTATATAATAACTATATTAAGGTGCTTTTCCCGGGGGTCCTCAAAACGGGTCCCTCCTTTTATCCTTGGACCAGTCGTCAATCTTTCGTTAGGGAAGCCTTACCTCCCACCTGCTTGAACCTACGGTTGATGATATAAATCCTGCATTACCTTAAGGACCCTACACTATGGGAATAATGGCATATTCCTTATTATGGGTAATGGAGGATTTATATCATCACAGAAGGACCGCAAGGGTGCCTTTATTTTGCGGGATAATTGGGGTTCCTTTCAGGGATCTATAAGGGGTTCTTTACGGGCTCCTTCACAGTAGTGCGTACTAAGTCCCCGGACTCCGCAAACAACCTCGGGCCCGAACCATGCGCGAGCGTATGGTTTAGGGTTTAGGGTTTAGGGTCTAGGGTCTAGGGTTTAGGGTTTAGGGTTTAGGGTTTAGGGTTTAGGGTTTAGGGTTTAGGGTTTAAGGTTCAGGGTTTAAGGTTTAGGGTTTAGGGTTTAGGGTTAGGGGGACCCTTGGGGATATAGATCCTCTCAATCAGGCCCCTTTTAAGAGAGCCAGAAGTAGGGTTCAGAAGGGGTACCCTTTAAGGGGTCTCCCTAATGATACTACCTAGCGTAGTACAAAGGTCTGATCAACGGATACGAGTACCTGGACCCTACGGGACCTACCTTTCTAGGGCTCCCTAATATGATTTCGTTATATAAGTCCGTAAAAAGGTAGGTTACCTGGGGTTGAGGTATTCGACAGCATTTCGCATGGAATCATGAAAGGACATAGCCCGAGCCCCCTCGAACCCTTCACGCTCTTATCACTGCAGGGGTAGCTTCTTGGGCGGCAGAGGTCGGGATCATCACACGTAGCCGCTACGCCAAGGCACGAGCCTGCACCTGTGGCCCTTATATAGCCACGGTTTAGGGTTTAGGGTTTAGGGTTGGATAGGGTGTTGGGGTATATTATTGGAGAACTTTAACAACGAGCCCTGAGGAAGGGCGTTGGGAAGAAATCAGGCCCCCCTATCACCTGCAGCCCCAAAAGCTTCCGGGCTGAGGTTGGCAATCTAAACTTGCAGACCTTCAGGATATTGGGCTTAGGGTTTAGGGTTTGGGGTCTAGGGTCTTAGGGTTTAGGGTTTAGGGTTTAGGGTTTAGGGTTTAGGGCTTAGGGTCCAGGATATTGTGAGGAAGACTTTCTGGTTCCCAAAACCCCAACCCCCGAACCCTAAACCCTTGTCTGCAAGGGATACGGTTGGGTGGCGGTTTAAGGCTACTCTTGTACAAACAAAAACCTCCTACGAGTCTCACATAATGGCCTTAACCACTAGAGTGAGGCTTTGGGCCTTTTTTATGGTTAAGGTACAGGCTCTGCTAAGGCGATGTCATGTAACCCTAAACCCAGGCAAACGTTGCGCAGGACCCGATCCTCCTATTAGGGATATTCCTTGATACAAGGGATTTTGGAAGGTCAGCGTGCCTGCATGTAGTCTGCCAGCTTGGTGGCATCTTCCGGTTCCGCCACCGCCATGTCACCTGAAAAACGAATTAGCTCGAATGCTAAAGCATAAACCCTAAACCCTAAACAGTTTTCGACCCTGACCTAAATCACGTTGAGGATTGAGGGAAGCATACAAGATTCTACTATGGACGGATATAACATGATATAACAGAACTATCTATGCCCCGTAAACGCTCCTACACGGCTGTTACCTGGGTTGAGGGGTTTAGGCGAAACAAGGTTTGGTCCGGGTTCGGGAATCCGGGGTTAGGGCTGTTCAGCATGTTCTTCGCCGGCACAGGGTTTAGGATATGGTCAAAGAACCCTGCGCTACCTGTCCAATACCTAGAGGGAAATAAAGGTTAACCTTTAGGAGAATATTGGGTTCTCCCCCGAAAAAGGGCTAAAGGTTACCTACTCTACGACGAGGTCCCAAACCCTAAGCCCCTAAAGCCTAAACCCTAACGAACCCCCTAAACCCCCTCAAAAACCCCGCCCCATACCCCAGAGCCCCCAAACCCCCCTAATACAAAAACCCACCCAAAAAAGGTTATAAAGATCACCTACTCCACTGCCAAGCTACAGTGCGCCCCGCCTCGAGGAAGCTTTCTCAGGCCGATGAATCAAAACTACGCCGCTTCGGAGCCGTGCCGGTGATAGCAGACACGAGGCTGTAAGGGGGTTAGGGCTGGGCTTTAGGGTTTAGGATTCTAGGGTTTAGGGCTGAGGGGGTTTAGGGCTTAGGGTTTAGGGTTTACGGTTTAGGGTTTAAGGGTCTACGGTTTAGGGCTTAGAGTTTAGGGTTTGGGGTTTGTAAGGGTTTTTAAGGGTTCTCTGAAAGAGGTAAGGGTTGATAGTTCAGGGTCCTACAAAGGCATGTAGAAGAGCTCTACAAGGGGTGGGGGGGAAAGAAGGGGTCTTTCTGCGATGCGTGATGAGAAGTTCGCGCTTGGGGGCTAGCAGCCGAAGGGTTGACGGTTTGGGTTCACAGAGGTCTTAGGTTTTGGTGTATTCCAGGGTTTGGGTTTAGGGTTTAGGGTTGAGGGGTTGAGGGGTTGAGGGGTTTAGGGTTTTGGGGTTTGGGGTTTAAGGGTTTAGGGGCTCAGGGAAGTCTAGGGTTTAGGGGTTTAGGGGTTTGGGCAGAAGCTTCGTTCGCCTGATTGAAGGTTCATGGGCAGTTGCAAACAGGCTGATGAAGTCTGGCGGCCTTCATCTTTGGATTGGCATTTGGGGGCGGGAGCCCATTAAACATTAGTACAACTAGGAACCCTGAGGGACAACGTTCATGATGATGCGGGCTTCTATGTTCCGTGAACTGCGGTCGCATGTGGTGGTTTTAATTGTGGTTTCCTTAGTTACTCGAAACCGGGCATACTTAAAGGCTCATGGGACTTAGTAAGTAAGGTTATAAGTAGGTTATAATTAGGATAACCCCACTTAGGGGACTTATAACCCCAATTATAACCTACTTACTACGTCCCATGATCCTCTAAGTACAGAGTCCCTTGATCCTTAAAGTAGGTTTTCGGGGTGCGCGGATTCAGTTCTGTCGGGCCTGGGTGTGCAGCTGTTTCGGGTCTACCTAAACCCTGAAGCCCCTAAACCCTAAACCCTGAACCCTAAACCCAACCCTGAACCCTAAACCCTAAACCCTAAACCCTAGACCCTGAACCCTGAACCCAAAACCCTAAACCCTAAACCCTGCACCCTAAACCCGCATTGGGGTACGAAAGTGCTAGCCCATGCTCTGCGGCTTCTCTTAGGGTTCAGGCTGTCAGGCTCAGGAATTTTGGACTCAACTTTCCCAGGTTCGGTACCTTTTGGGGGGTCTTTACAATAAGGTCCTACTATTTAGGGTACTATATTAGGGTCCCCTATTTTCGGAAACCCCCAACTTTCAAGGTTCAGCATTCAAGGCTTTTCGCGGCATGCCGGTCCAGGGTTAAGCATGCTACACAGTTAAGTTGGGGGTTGAGGTTTCAGAGCATCTGCGCTGGGGTTTTTGTGGTTCGGGCTTCAACGTGCTTGCGATTTGGGACACCCGGCCCCAAACCCTAAACCGAATCAGATCCCAAAGGTTCAAAAGGCCTAAGCCCCAAATCAAAAATATCACCGTAACAACACTACACTCTAAGCCCCGAACCCCGTGAACCCTAGTCCACTATATCGACTATATCCATTTACGGGTTGCAGTTCCTCCCATGCGGATGGTTGCTTTCTCTCGGCATGCGGGAAGATTGGAACGAGGTCTGGGCCCAATGACGTTGGACCTGATCCCTGCCAATCCTCAGTAGGTTGAATTCGCACCCAGCGCAGATCATATGAGCGGTCAGAAATGCAGACATGCGTTACAGTCGTAGCACTGCAAGAGACACAGATACAACCAGCATCATAGTGACACGAATCCAACATTAAAACAAAAACTGTTGCTAACATACCTGCGACCATGCAGTACGGTCCAATCGACAAGCAGAAGCAGTGAGTGAGGACGGTTATCTCTGTAGACATAGGCCACATGTCCTAGATAGCACAGTACGGAGAGAAGTGTCCAGCAGCGGTACTACTGTCATGGTAAACATGTCTCGTCATTCGTCTTTGGAATCATTATGCTCATCATGCCCAGAGACTCCAATACCCCTTAATTAAGGAATATACCTTAAATTATAGTAGGGTCCCTAATATGATTTAAGGTATACTCCTTAATTAAGGGGCATTGGAGTCTCTGGGTGCTCATTACCATCATCGTCATCAGAAACACCATCATCAGAATCATCATCATTGTGACATTGGACACCAACATCCACGTCAGCATCATCGTTCGGCAGCCACATATTCAATTACCTGCACCAACACTTGAATGGTTCAGACTCATATCCTGGTCCCTATATAAACCTGAAACTTTAGATGCCCCACCTCATCCTCATCTTGCAACATTACGGACCACACTTTGAATGATTCCCACAAAGGCACTTGAATAGCCTCTCGTGCGCGGCAACTCTTTCAGGTGGCAGCGGCTGATATCTGAGTGCCGGCCTTCCTTGCATGAAGGATCGGATTGCCTTGGATAGGGGTCTTCGGATTTCATGGGGCTTCTGTGGAGTTTATAGACGTGGGGTTTAGAGGTTCAAGATCCTCGCGTTTGGGGGGGGGGGGGGGCTCACGGCTTAATAAGGCTTTACTGTGCTGAGTGCAGGGTCTGCAGAACCAACCGTGAAGGAGCCCAAGGAACCCTTCCCTGCTCTCCACACCCCTAAACCCCAACAACACCTTCAACTCTGACGAGACCCTAACCCAGGGTTTGGGGTCTAAAGTTTGGGTCCGGGAAACCGTAACTAAGCCACAACATACCCTAAGTAAAACCTGATTAAACCGGAAACCCAAACTAAACCCTATAGGGTTCGCGTGTAAGGAACCGTAATATACCCCAGCTAAACCCTGAGCGCCCCTGGCCACTGAACTCCGGGGGGCCGCCATAGTGCCCGGCATGGTGTATGCAGCTCGCGCCCGCGCCTCGGAGGAGGCTCGGGGTTTTGGTTTAAGGTTGAGGGTTTACGTACAATTTAGGGTTCAGGGGTTTAGGGTATGCATACAGTCTGCATACAGTGTGGGTGCACTTCTTTGGGAATGGGGGTGCACCCACTTAGTGTGCACTTGCATCAGCATGAAGCCCCGCCCCAACCAATCGGAGTGTAAAGTGCGCCCCCCAACCCGCCCTCAAAGAAGGCTTCCCTTCGCTGTTCGACGCACAAACGACCACATTTCAGAGCAAATCACAGCTGGGATGGATTGATGTCGGGTTGTTGCCTGTGCCGGCACATCGATGCAAGGGTCTCCAACAAACAACCCGCCCCTGGCACCTTGTGACGGTCACTCGAAGTGTAAAGGAGCTGCTCCAAATTGTGAAAGGGCGGAGGGGTCCTATATTTTTATCCTTTCGATGAGACGATCCAAGTTGTGAAGGGATAGCGAGGTCCTATCCTTGTCCTTTTAAGGAGTCTTTTACCCTCGTCCTTTGAAGGGACCGCTCCAATTGACGAGAGGGCAAGCCCAGAATGACTGGTACCCCGTTGGCCACCCGCCCAAGGTAAATGAAATTTTTGAAAGGCTCGCTGTCCTAAACCCTAAACCCCTGAACCCCTAAACCCCTAAACCCTAAAACCCTAACCCCTAAAGCCCCTAATGCGTGTTGGCTCGTCACTGGAATCTGGCCCGGCCCGAGACTCCCCAGGCATACCACTCTTAGGGTTTTAGGTTTTAGGGTTTTAGGATTTAGGGTTTTAAGTTTTAGGGTTTTAGGATTTAGGGTTTTAGGATTTAGGGTTTTAGGATTTAGGGCTTAGGGTGTAGGGCCTCACACCCTGAGGCCAGACCCAAAGAAAACAAAACACGCACATTCTCAAACGGGCTGACGCCCGTACCGTATGAGGCGCAGAGTGATTTGTTGGGTTTGGCAAACACTGTATAGAAGCCTTTGCAGATGCCCTTATGACAGCCTTCCTGGAGTGCTGAGATAGATCGGGGATCATGGGACTTAGTAAGCATGGTTTTAAGTACCTTAAGTGGGGTTATAAGTAAGTATGTAGGTATAGTTACCTTAACCAAAACCCTAGTTACTAGGTCCCATGGTGCCTACGAGGACCTCGACGTGTTGTACCCTAGAACATTCACACGACAGAAACCTGAAACCCTTACTTTCACAAGAAACCGTACAAAAACCTGAAATCCCAAAACTGAGACGCCTCTTGGAACCGATCAAACCCAGCAAAGGAGCCCTTACGAGGAACCCTGGCCCTATACCCGACATGGGAGTTTCCGAAAATAGGGCAAACTAATATTAGTACCTCAAATACTAGGGTCCTTAGTATAAGACCCAAAATAAGGTACCCGAATTTCTGGAAACTCCCGAATTAATACCTCAAATACTAGGGTCCTTAGTATAAGACCCAAAAATAAGCTACCCCGAATTTTCGAAAACTCCCAAGTAGAGGCCCTACAAAATTATGGTCCCTTTTTGGGTCCTTAGTATAGTACGGCACCTATTATAGAGGGTACCCAAAAAGGGACCCCAATTTTGACAAGTACCCAAATTGGTACTAGACCAAGGCGCCATCTTCCGCTTCATCCTCGAATACTTGCGGCTTGTAACGTTACGCAGCCTGAGGCGGAGAAGTGCGACGACCCATAAAGGACACTGGGTTAAGGCTTTGGGGCTTTGGGGTTGAGGGCTTAGGGTTTAGGAGGCTTTGGGGTTTAGGAGTTTAGGATTTTGGGCTCGAGGGTTCCGCCGTCGGCTGCTTATAATTTCCAGCAGGTCTGCAAGGCACATCAAAGGTGAGGCATTTCCCTTCCGAAAATGATATAGGGCCCTTGGTATTTGCTATAATTACAATACGGAACAACCAAAATAGTACTGATAATTATTTAAGCCCCTACATTACCTGCTTTTGGCTCAGGGTTTTAGGGTTTATGGTTTCGGGCTTAGGGTCTTGAATCCGCGTGGCAGGAGTGGAAGCTTCCACAGCTGGGTCACCCGCAGGCTGAACCCAAAGGAAGTCAAGTTGTTGACGCCGGTGAGCGCCGCCCACTCCACATCATCCCAGACGTACACCTAGGTTCGTGCTAGGAAGCTTGATATCAGCTACCGAAAGACGGACAGCATACCTATACTATATCCTTGTTGTATCCCGTTAGTTCAACTACCTACAGCCCTGCAGAATCACATGCAACCCTACGATTTGGGACTTTCCGAAAATAGGGGACCCTAATATAGTACCCTAAATAGTAGGCGTCTTATTATAAGGACCCCAGAATAAGGTACCCCTATTTTCGGAAACTCCCGTTTTGAACCTAACCAAATTTGAACCCCAGGACCAACCCTAGCCCCTAACCCTGCAAGTGGAAGCCCAAACCCAAAAACGTCCACCGCAACTATGAATCTAGGAAACCCTCCCAAAACTTGAAAAAACACCTCACTCCCCGAAACAAACCCTAAACCCTAAACCTCAAACCTTAGACCCTAAACCGTAAACCCCCAAACCCGAAAGCTTCAACCCTAAACCAAATCGAAGCCCAGGAGACGGGAAGGCAGCCCCCCACTTGCACCACCTCGGCAAGCATGAAGGCGCTCCGACCAAACCTTCCCAGAGCGGTGAGGAGCGTGGGAACTAAGGGTTCCTTGAAAGGGATCTATAAGGGTTCCTTATAATGGGATCTGGTTCCTTATAATGGGATCTATAGGGGTTTAGGGTTCAGGGTTTACTTAGAGGATCATGGGACTTAGCACGTAGGGGTTATAAGTCCCCTAAGCGGGGTTATCCTAATTCTAACCTACTTATAACCTTACTTACTAAGTCCCATGAGCCTTTACGAGAGCGGTGAGGGCTTTTGCTTTTGGTTCCCTTTGGGCCTCCTTTAAAGGGATCTATAGAGGTTCTTTTAAAAGGGTGTTCCCTGGAGGGGGTTACAGGGTCCCTTTAAAGAGGTTTAGGGTCTAGGGTTCTATAGGGTTCAGGGTTCTATAGGGTTCAGGGTTTAAGGCCTCGAGGGCCCCTTTTTGCCATAGGTTTCCTTTCAGGGGGCTCCTTTAAGGGCTCAAGGAATTCCTCCCAGAACTCCTTTTTGTTCTAGGCTTCCTTTGTAGCGAACTACAAGGCTCCGTCAGGGGATCCTACAAGGGCTCTGTAAAGGGTTTAGGGTTTAGGGCTTAGGGCTTAGGGTTCAAGATGCCGTTACTTCTTGCTCTACGGTTC
Source organism: Symbiodinium sp. CCMP2592 (assembly GCA_905221615.1). Lineage (NCBI taxonomy): Eukaryota > Dinophyceae > Suessiales > Symbiodiniaceae > Symbiodinium > Symbiodinium sp. CCMP2592. The sequence goes on along the minus strand of CAJNDT010000213.1, from coordinate 980,833 downwards.
CTTCAGGGGATCTACAGGCTTCTATAGGATTCTCTAAATAGTCTTTCAAGGGATCTATGAGTGTTGTGTAACTGCGTTCCTTTACGCGCTCCTTCAAAGGAATCTTTAAAGGTTCCGCTAAAGGCTCCTGAAAGTGTAAAGGGTTCCTCGAGGGGCTGTCTACCCTACACCCTGAATCCCAAACCCTACACCCTGAACCCCAAACCCCACACCCTGAACCCCAAGCCCTACACCCTGAACCCCAAGCCCTACACCCTGAACCCCAAGCCCTACACCCTGAACCCCAAGCCCTACACCCTGAACCCCAAGCCCTACACCCTGAACCCCAAGCCTACACAGCCCCAAAGCCCTTAAATCAAAGGAGCCCCAAAGGAGCCCTGAAAGGGAGCCTTAAAAGTGCCCTTACCCTAAACCTCAAGTTATTTAAACACTAGACCCACAACCCTAAACCGAAATCCCAAACCCTAAACCCCTCAAGCAGAAGATGAGAGTTCGGGGCTCAGATTTTCGACCGAACCTCGCAGTCACGACGCAGAATTTCGACTCTGCGGCCATCCTGGGTTCTGGCTTTGGGATGCCGTTTCGGGTCCCTTTCGGCGTTCCTCTAATCGCTCCGTAGCGGTCTAGGGACTTAGGGTTCGGGGTTTAGGGTTCAAAGCTTTAGGGTTTGGTTTGGGGCTTTTGGGTCTTTGGACATCGCGACACAGGCTGTTGTGAAGATCGGTTACTTCGTGTTGAAAGAAACTCCAACTACAAGGGTCTGTAGTAAGTCATATGATTTACTTTTTGTCGCTGTTGTCACATCATATACTATACCTTGAAGTTGTTTTAACGACCCTGAAGTTGATTTAACGACGCTTAACTCAAAGTTTGCTAAAACGCGCCCAGCATCCTCTCAAACCCGGCCGGACCCCCTGGAGCCAGGCCCGTGAAGACCAAGTTCTCCCACGGCCATGCCGGATTCGTAGCTGCCAGTGCCTATACCCCCCTTTTAGAACCATAATAAAAATAATGCTTTCAATATTCTCTTGGGTTTTATATGAACACAAACAAACATGATTCCTAAGGAGACCATAGGTGCAGACCGGAAAGCATCCGTCCGCAGAGCGTCTAGCACGACCGAGCGTGCGAAGCCGCTGCGGCCCAGACACGTCACGTAGTAGCGGGGCGGCAGCAGGAGCGTCGGGCGGCTCGCTTTTCTCACCAGAGGGATGGGTATGTGTCCATGAGAGGACCCGAAAACCAGCAGGTTCCTCGGTTGTGCTTTATAAACCCTTTGAAAATTATCTATGAATAGGTTCCCTTTATAAGGAAATACAGGAAATTTTTCATAAGAAATAAGGGAAAATAGAAACTATCCCAAAGCACACCCCAGGTTCGGCATCGAATCGACCTTGCCTCCCTGTGGTGGGTTCGGCCCCCGGTCTAGGACCGACAGAGTTACGAAGCTGCACTCAGGGTTGTACAGCATCGTGAGGCCGACGGTGCCCCAGGCGCGATTGTAAGGATCAGAGTTCGTGATATCCCTATGGAGAAGGGCGTACCAGTTCACAAATATAGGCACCCGACAGCCAAAGACTTGATGGATCTTTTGCCGGTACGGGCCGAAATGCCTTATCCAAGCATGCTCCAACTCATCCGAGATGTCTTGCGTGCGCCACTGGTGGCCGCGAAAATCCATCGTGTCGTTCCAGAGCTCCTCTGACCTAGGCTTCATCTCGAGGCGTTATCAAAACCGTATGCTTATGCTCTGAGAAAGCTCTTATGATGATGATGATGCTGCTTCATAGGGTTCACTTCGACATTTAATCCAAAAGTGCTAACGGTCTTTACAAAGCATTCTTTCCACAGAACGCAGAACCTGGACACTACAACCCTCAACCCTGTTCCTTACACCCTTGTCCTTTTAGCAATAATAGACAGAGCCCTATACCTATATCCCTTAGTAGGAACTATTTAAGAAGGTCTACCAGCCGGTCTGTTTATTCTATTGGGGGAACCATGAAAAAGGACAAGGCTGCTTCCTTAAGATGTCCCAGGGACACTCTGATGCATCGAGAAAAACAAGATGCTGCTCGGAATGGGTTGGCCAAGCCTTCTTGGAGGATCATGGGACTTAGTAAGTACGGTTATAAGTACCCTGAGTGGGGATATGTATAAGTACAGTTACCTTGGTTATAACCCTACTTACTAAGTCCCATGATCCTTTAAGTTCTTTCGATGCTTCGGGGATTTCCGAGGGTGGCTTCGGAGTTTCCCGGCTTAGGGCCCAGGGAGAGCCAGACACCAGATGATCAACGTCATTAATGGTTTTATGATAGGTTGCTCAGGAGTTGAGATTTAGGATTTGTTTTGCGGGCGAGTTCCCAGTAGCAACTCCTAAATCTGGCTTTCGGGCGAGGGCTCGGAGCACACAGAACAATTCCAAGCAAAGCGAAAGCAATCAGTGAACAAAGATGCGCAAAAAAAAAGAGAGTCTGCGGACTGTAGAACAACTTGGTCAGCAGGTTAAAGGCTGGCAAGATCACACCGTGAAGCATGATTGCAGAGCCGTCAGCGAGCCTAAGTTGGCCTGAATTGTGAGGATAAGGACGATGATGATGAGTCGTGCCGATGAGCAAGCCGTTGAAGACAGTGTAGCGACGGTGATATTCAGCATGGTAGCATGTAGTAAGCAGTATCATCAACAACAACATCTGACACTCACTATCATTGTCGTCACCATCATCATTAGATGATGTTGATGATGACTATGAGCATAGCTATGACTATGACTATGAACAGAATCCTCAAGAAGTGAACACGATGAGCAATGTGGTTGTGAGGATGAGAAAGACAAAGTAGATAAAGACGATTCTGGCGATGACGACGCCTCGCCCGTGCCTCCCGGACAGTAGATGTCACAAAGACAGGCATTGCACCAAGACCTACATATAGGTATGCATGTATGTATGCATGCATTAGGTATGTATGTACCGTACCTTTATATGCATGTCTAGGAATATGCATGTAGGCGCGCTTGTGCGAATAAAGGAACGCAAGGTATTGTCGGATTTGTGTGTGTACATCTGTATTTACAGATGTACATATGTATGTATGTGTATATATATGTAATATATATATATATATATATAGAGAGAGAGAGAGAAGGAGAGAGAGAGAGAGAGAGAGAGAGAGAGAGATAAAGTTGGTCATGCCAGGCTTACAAAGATTGTCAGGAAATGTTCATGCTCACGTTCATAAGCACAAAAATACACACACATGCATACACGTACACTCATGCCGACAAACCGACACAAACTGACAGAAGTGTTTTAACAAAATGTGGCGCTAAATCAAACGATGTAGACTAGTGTAGTCTTCTTGTCGTGATGTATCAACCTGACCAGACACAAGGCGCTTGTCAAATGGGCATGGAGTCGACTGTGTGAAACCCCAGTGACACAAGTCAAGATGGCAATCGGACTGAGTCAATTCTGCAGCTAAATGCGGAGCAAGCAGATGAAAACATGCAGTCCACCCATGCTCCCCTCAGATCCCCTAAGCCCCTAAATCACAACGAACCCCCCAACAGAATCCCAGCAACTCCTGCAAACCCCCGAGACTCATAAACCCCCGTATGAAAACCCTATACCCTGAACCCTAACACCCTGAACACGAAATCCCGAACCCTGAAGCCCAAACCCCCCAAAAAACACAGGAAGCCGTGTTGAACCTTGCAAGGGACTCTACACGTAGAGACGGTGTTCGTACTTGGAGGATCATGGGGCTTAGTAGGCATGGTTATAAGTACCCTAAGTGAGGTTATATGTAATTTATAAGTATAGGAGCCTTAAATATAACCCTAGTTACTAAGTCCCATGATCCTTTAAGTAAGCCCTAAACCCTAAACCCTATAGATCCCTTTAAGGAACCCCTCTAGATCCCTTTTAAGGAGCCGTCTCAGGAACCCTAGTTACTAAGTCCCATGATCCTTTAAGGAGTGTCGGGCCTTCGCGCCGGACTTTGGAAAGGAACATTGGCAAGCTCGACCTCGCTTTCAAAGGGCGTAGGATTTAGGGTCTTGGGTTCTGGGAGTTTAGGGCAAACGGGGTCGATGGGCCCCATATGGGTCCTATAAGCCTATAAGTCTATAAGGTTTCAGAACTGATTAAGGGTTTAAGGTCTAAGGTTTAAGTTTTACGGGTTTAGGTCTTGGTTCGGTTAGGACTTTGGGTTTTGATCGGCTTCCTGTCGGGTTAAACTTCTGCTACGGCGTCACAGGAGAAGGCACAGTGCAGAACAATCCCGAAACCCGGGACTTCAAAGCGGAACCTGCATGATTCACGATATGGTAATGTAGGAACCTGATTAAGAAACCCTGGGCTTATAACCCCAAAGTAGTAGGATTCATATAAGGAACCCTAATAAAGGCCCAAGGTTTCTTAATCAGGTTCCTACATTATTATAGTACCCCTATAGATCCCTTATAGTACCCTTATAGATCCCTTATAGTCACCGTTATATATGGTATCTACTACGAGTACCAGGCCCCTTGAAGAAATCTCAACACCTTAGCGCGCCAATACCGAGAAGCAGCTTACATACGGGTTTAGGGTTTAGGGTTTAGGGTTACCGAAACAGTACTACAAGCCCTGCATCAAGTGACTTGGACGCGTAGTCCGGTTGTCGGGCTCGCAGCGACATGTCCAGGCCAGGACACTTCAGCTGTAGGGCTTCCTCTAAACCCTAAACCCTAAACCCTAAACCCCTAAACCCCTAAACCCTAAACCCTAAACCCTAAACCCTAAACCCTAATTCAGGGTGCAAAATCTAGGGCTTAAAAGTCCGGGCTGAGGGTTTTGGGATCAACGTTCAAAGTGTGGTGCTCAGGGTTTATGTCATAAACAACTCTTTTGACTTCGGAGGCTCCGAAGATTAGATTTCAATGATGAGGGACTGAAGGTCCAGGGTTTGGGGCTGGCGGTTGGAGGTTTGAAGTTTGGAGTTTAGGGGGTCGTCTACGGCGTGCAGCACGGAAGCGAATATCCCACCTCAAGGCCGCCCAGTCTTAGGGTTTAGGGTTTAGGGCTTAAGGGGTTTAGGGGTTTCTGTGCTAAGCGGTACGTCTGCCCGAAGTGCAAAAAAGTACTGCAAAGTTGGAGCACGATGCGCCCAACTGGTCGAATGCAGCTTGGTAGTTGCATCTGGCCACAAAACGCGGAATGCATAAAGACCACTAGCGACAAATATCCGAAAATAGATGTTCTTCAAGGGAACCTGATTTTCGGGCCACCGGCCTGTTGAGGACTTTCAACATTCAGGGATACCGAGCTTTCAAAAGTAATGCTTCTGCCGTTCTAGGAAGTCGTTTTCTGACTTTTGTTGCGTTTGAGTACTGCTTTTATTTCGGCTTCGGGCGTTGGCATTTCTAGGAGTTTAGGATTTTGGCAAGTTTACGGGTTATAGGATGATACGGTTTCAAGATTTTGGAAGTGAAGACACACTTAAACAGTTTAAGTGTTTCGGTTGCTGGAGGAACCCGCAAACGCGAAACATGCCCATTTCATTGTCGGCTCTCCTTTTGGGAAACAGCATCTTTCCGGCCCCCTTTCATTTAAAGCTCTGTGGGGCTGTGGGATGTTAGGATATTCGACGCTTTAGCATTCGAGCATTTTGGGACTTGTTCAATTATTGGGACTTTTGAGCTCGAGCATCTTAGGATATTGGGGTTTCGGATTTTGTAACTTCTGGTGCTGTAGACAGTTTTGGACTTTTGAAGGATTTTAGCATACATGCGCTTTTGCGTTGATTTCCGGGCTCTTCAAACATATACAAGCCTTTTCAGTCAATGAACCCCTTCATGCTGCAAAACGCGGCACGGCACTCGAAACTAACTTTTCATTTTCTCGCGCGGACCCTAAACCCTAAACCCTAAACTCTAAACCCTAAACTCTAAACCCTAAACCCTAAACCCTAAACCCTAACCACCTCGTTCAGCCAGACTGTCGATGCGCTGATCTCAATGGCCCTCGAGGCCCGCTTCGGCTGGCTCGAGTTTAGAGTTTGAGGAGTTTGGGGGTTTTGGGGTTTTGGGGCTTAAGGTTTATAGTTTAGGGGTTTAGGGTTTAGGGTTTAGGGGTTTAGGGTTTCGGGTTTTGGGGCTTTGAGGTTTTGGAGTTTGGGGTTTAGAGCTTTGCGTTTTTGGCTCTTAACATTCGATCCTCGTGATCTTCGATGTACTTGCGCACCACAGGGTGCCAGGGCAGCTGCGCAACGTAGAGGGACATTTCCGCATGATTCCACCTCTCCATGTCCAGACCTTCCAGAGACTTCTAAAACCCCTTAAGCAAAGATAGACCTTAACTGATGAAGGGGTGCTTGCGTATGCTTTTAAGGTACATACCTTTGAAATACAGGACGGATCCTTAGATATTGTTTAAGGTCTAGTCAGTCTATTCCTTATTTAACTGAGTTGTCCTTTAAGCCCTTTGAAAATTGTTTACTATTATGGTTCTCTCCAAAATATTAGAGGAAATCAAAAAAGATCCCAAAGGACAACCCAGTTAACGGTTTTCGGAGTCATGGGCCTCCCACTCTTTCCAACAAGCCGCGGATGTCGACTGAGGGGCACGGCCGCTGCATGTGCATGCACCTCCTCTCCGTTATCTGCTCCCAGAACATTCCTGGGATTCGATTGCAACACCCCCAAAATCATGAATGGCGAGTTGCCCCAAATCGGTGCCTAGATTCTGACCATCCCCTGCCACGACACCAGTGGCCCGGATCCACCCAAGAGCTTGTTGTTGGCGAACCTGAGCTCCCCGACATGCACATCCAGAAACAAAAGATTCCTGCTTCCGTATCGCTCAATCTCAGAAAGGACCCCCCCCCTCCCTTTCGTTGAGCCACTATAAGACCTATATCACTGTCACTAGAAGCCCGAAGATACAAGAACAAGAGTGTGCTACTCTGGAGCTGGACGCCAAGCTTTGCCTCGACAACTGCAGGGTGCTCCAGTCGATTCCAGCGCCAGGAAAGAATAGCTCCTAAGCTCGCCAGTAACCCCAACTTTAGGGTTTAGGGCTTAGGGGAACCCTGCTCACAAAGGGCCAGCACTCTCAATCAAAGTCGGCAAACAACCAGAATCAGAGGACACCCTTTTGAAGATCCCTCGCAGAAAACCTCAAAGATACTTCCCTAAACACTAAATAACTTTTTCCCTAAACCCTAAACTCTAAATCCTAGCTCCTAAACCCCAATCCTAAACCCTAAACTCTAAATCCTAACTCCTAAACCCTAATCCTAAACCCCAAACTCCAACGCCTAAAATTTGCCCTTCACTGGCTGACCCAGTCTCTGCCACAGCTCTGACCAGGCTCTTCCAAGCGAGACCCCGAATCTTCCTGTCGAGGGCGTAGGCTTTACTTGGAGGATCATGGGACTTAGTAAGTAAGGTTATAAGTACCTTAAGTGGGGTTACAAGCAATTATAAGTATGGTTACCCCAATTATAACCCTAGTTACTAAGCCCCATGATCCTCTAAGTAGGGTTTACTGTAAGGGTTTAGTAGGGTTTTTTAGGTCTGGGACTCAGTTTCGGGTCTAGGGTTGAGGAGTTCAAGGTTAAGGGCTTAAGGTTCTATAAGGTTATCAGTTAGAAGGGGCCCGCACCCTGTAATAGTGGTGTAATAGGAATATAATAGGGCCCCAATATAATCCTTATAGTCACTATTACAGGGTGGGGGCAGCTTCTAAGTTATCAGTCGTACATAGGGGCTCCTGGGTGTTTGTAAGAAAGGCATTCAACTTCTTTGCTGCTTCCTTACTTAGAGGATCATGGGGCTTAGTAACTAGGGTTATAATTGGGGTAACCATACTTATAATTGCTTATAACCCCACTTAAGGTACTTATAACCTTACTTACTAAGTCCCATGAGCCTCCAAGTACAGGTTCTGTCAGATGTTCGGTTCCATCAACGCTCTGCAAGATCTGGGCTTTACAGGGCCTAGAGTCTGTAAATCCCCTCCCCATAACCCCATCGTGCGCGTGCAAAAGGCCCGCTATGGTTTAGAAGGTACAGGGTATAGGGTTTAGGGTTTAGTGATGCCAGAAATACCCTACAAAGCCCAAATAAATCCAGAGCCCAGCTGCCTTCGGCTTGCATGCACTCTCCCTGTGAGCGTGTTGACGGGCTTGCTTCGAATTCAAAGGGCGGTGGCACGTCCAGGTTGACCTTGGTACTTACGGATTTTTGGGTAGGAGTGTAGAGTTATGGACTTATGGATAATTTGTATGCTCCGACAAACAACAAAAGAAAGAAACGTAATAATGACCATCGTCATTGCATATACACGCTTATCATCTTGACCAAAACAACTTCATGCGCAGAGGCAGACAAGCACTTTCTGCCTACTTCTAAGGAAAAGTCTCTGCCAAGAATACCTGCACGATCAGGGGTGCATACAAGCAAGGTTCTAAGTAAACAGGCTGTATGACTGTTCATAACCCCAAAATTATGTATTCAAAACTCTGCATGCTTGAGCCCCTAAACCCCTAAAACCCATGCATATGGAGACATAAAATCGCATTTACGCATGAAAAACAGAACATGGCAAGCGAGGACGCTCCGAGCCCTGCACCTCGAGGAGGACCAACTTGGGCCTGTAACCCGAGCCCAGGGTCCCTCGCAGCACGTTGAGGTCCTTAGTCTAGGGCTCCTTTGAAGGGATCTATAGGGTTCCTTTAGAGGGATCTATAAGGGTTTAGGGTTCCTTGAAAGGGATACTTACCATTGGCTAGTAGGGAATGGAGGAATGGGGTATAATTATGAGTACTATTACTACCCCATTCTTCCATTCCCTAATAACCAAAGGTAAGACTACCCCTATAGATCCTATTAGAAGGAACCCCTATAGATCCCTTTAAGGAGCCCTGTAGATCCCTTTACGGACCCATTCCCTACTAACCAAAGCTAAGGGTCGAAGGAGCCGGTGCTGAGTGTCAGAGCATCGAAGTCCTGGCTTTCAAGGGAATAGTCCCTGTTTCTCTTTAGAGGTTTCGTTTCGCCGTCCTTTGAGGGATCTACATGGGGTCTGTAAGGGTTCTATAAGGTTTAAGTTTCCGGCTTTGAGTTTGGGTTTGCAAGTTTCGGCGTTGGGTTTCAAAGCTTAAGGCTCGCAAGTTCAAGGATTAAAAAGGATTTCAGAACGTCCAAATCCTTGGGGACGCTGTGCAGCTGCAGCAATCTGTCAGGACTTTCGTATGGCGACGCGCGAAGCTTCGCAAAGATGCGACCACCTGAGATAGCAGCTGATTTAATGCAATCTGCAGTGCTCATGTTTGCGAGGTGATGACAGCATGCGGCGGACTGTAAAATTGTGGAATAGTGCACTAGTGACACTAGTGCGGACTTGGATCTCTCGTTCATGGCCGACAGCCTTTTTCGCAGGGCCTGTCAGTCAAGCACGAAACCAATCCCAAACAATGCAAAAGAAACTCTTCTTGGGATTGCTACTGTTGATCCGTTCCAGTAGTAGCGGTAGCGGTAGTGGTAGTGACTTCGCGGTGGTAGCACTGGTGGTGGTACTACTACTGCTACTACTACTACTACTACTAGTACTACTACTACTACTACTACTACTACTACTACTACTACTACTACTACTACTACTACTACTAGTACTACTACTACTACTACTACTACTACTACTACTACTACTACTACCACTACTACTACTACACTACTACTACTACTACTACTACTACTACTACTACTACTACTACTACTACTACTACTACTACCACTACTACTACTACTACTACCACTACTACTGCTACTACTACTACTACTACTACTACTACTACTACTCCTGCTGCTGCTGCTGCCAGATACTACTACCACTACGACTACCACTACGACTACCACTAAGACTACCACTACCACTACCACTACCACTACCACTACCACTACCACTACCACTACCACTACCACTACCACTACCACTATCACTACCACTACCACCACTACTACTGCTGCTACTACTACGACGACGACGAACTCATACTAGCCAAGGCAGAACCCAGCACCCAAGTCCGCGCCTGGAAGGCTGCAGGGTTTGACTCAATGACCAAGCCTTGCGAAGCTTCAAGGCTTTGGGTTTCGACTTTTCGGTTCAGGGTTCTGGGTTTAGGGTTTAGGGTTTAGGGTTTAGGGTTAAGTTCAAGGTTTAGGATCTAGGGTTTAGAGCTCAGGGCGCAGGGGTTGGGGTCGAGGGCATCATGAGTGAAGCCTGACATTGTGAAACGAAAAGCTCTGACCAGTCTGAGGGGGTCTCTGGTTATGGACCTTGGGTTGCGTTAGGTTGCAGGTTTGAGGTGTAATTTTTCAGGGTCTGGAGTTTAGCTTGCAGGTGGGATGCTCCCAATTTAAGTTGGGGACTCTGCAGTTAATATAAGGAAAGTGTGCGACATCACCAGCACCAGCAATGTGAACATATGTCATCAGCATCATCTTCTTTTCATCTTGACATCAATCAGTCAAGCGCAACAACGTCAGCAACGTCTTCATTACCGTTGTCATTGTAAACATTTTACCGTTATCATCATCGGAACCACTTACACACTTCTGAGGCTGCGACCGCCGATGCCAAGCGAATTGAAGAGTGCAACGCCTTTGTCGTGATCCTGAGAGTGTGCTGCCAGGGCCGGCAAGCTTGTCAGAGGCATCAAAACTGTCAACAGGACCCTCGACTCATTACGTACGAGATTTCACACAATCATATAGTATATGTTCTATCATATTTGTATATCTGTGTGTGTATATGTATATACAGATCCGAAAACTCTAAGCCATGAAGCTGAGGCTCGTCTTCAGCGGACGAGCCAGCAGTGACAGACACCGCGAAGTTATTCCGCTCGGCCTTTGGCACCAAAGCATCCAGCAACACTCGAAAGTCCACCTTGTACGGATCAGGCTCTGGACCCCCTGTAGGTGGTTTAGGATGTAGGGGTTTTGGGTTTAGGCACTGTCGGAGAACCGTTGTGTGGGTTTGGAGCTTAGGGTTTCAGCAGCTTCGGGCCTCGGAATACACCTGTGGAAGACGACGCCACATCATCCCGTCTTCAGCCAGCTGAATGATGCGAAGCATGACGTCCCAAGGAGTTTTTTCCATGCCGGTGATCATTGTACCTTGGGTTTTGAGGCTGTAGATTGTGAGTTTGAGCTCTTATGACCGTGGTCATACTAGGTTTGAAGCGCATTGATAATGCTGCAAGGTGTGTCAAGACCGGTTCAACGGCAAGACACAACCAATTCTATATCAGCCGCGGAACACGCACAAAAAGAGATGCACAATCGAAACATGGCTCCGGCTGGAATGACATGGGAGTTTCCGAAACTAGGGGACGCTAATATAGTACCCTAAAAAGCAGGACCCCAAAAATAAGGTACCCCTAACTTTCGGAAACTCCCACACGTTGTCTGAATAGTCCAAAGCTGCCGTCGTCGGCTTTGGTCAAGCTGCGAGGCTGCGAGGGGTTGCAACACAGCAAATGTAGATGGTAGTTCTCTATATTAGGATCCCTTTTTAGGGTCCTTTTTACGTGGGTGCCGCCTTTTTCGGTACCCAAATTGGACCCTACATTAGGGAACTACGCAGACCCAAGCGCAAATCCTACAACCCCGGAAGGTTGAATGCTTTTGGGATTTAGCTTCATAACTAGGGCCCTAAGCACTACATCCTGAAACTCGAGACCTATGGTCATGGCTTTACGTTCATCCCGTGGTAACAAAAAACTCAACAGCTGAAGGCCCAAACTAACGTCCAAGCTTGTAGCTATTCTTTCTCCCCACCTTAAGTTTTCGCTTTCACAGCACGTGGGGTTTGGGGCCCAGGTGTAGCGTTCGAATCTAGATTAAGGTGCATGGTGGACCCACAAAGAAATTTGATCCGGCACGGCTGGACCAAACCTCAGAAAGTATTCACTTTACTTGGAGGATCATGGGACTTAGTGAATAAGGTTAGAGTATAGTTGCCAAAATTATAACCCTAGTTACTAGGTCCCATGATCCTCTAAGTAATTCTCAGCTTCCAATCTCCACACCTCAGATGATCGCGAAGACCCAAGCTGAGGGTTGCGAGGCTTCGATTCTTGCAGACACATGTTTTCGGATGTCTCTGCCAAACTATTTGCAGCAAAGTTGTGTTCAAGAACTTCAAAACAGGCGCCGAAAGGCTGAAAACTATGCCTTAAGTGGAGGATTTGGGAGAGGTCTTGGTAATTTGATATGCTGTGCCCTTCTCGAGGTGTCGAACTGCCCAACCCTAAACCCTAAACCCTTAACCTTACAACCAGGCAAGAGCCCCAATGACAATTTGCGAAAAAAACGACCAGCACCATGGTCAAGGTTGTAGACTCGAGCCGAGACAGGTGGGTAGGTCTCTAAACTAGGGGTGCTTTTCAGGCTCCTTTTTATGAGGGTTTGGGGTTTAGGGTTTAGGGGTTCAGGGTTTAGGGTTAGAAGTTAAAGTTGTAGTAGATTACACCATGACAGAATATTAATATGCAAAATGATGTGTTCTAGTATAATCTTTGGTAAGGACTAAGGTTAAGGGTCAGGATCTTCTCGGAAAACGTATTTTCTCGTACCAGGCGTCGGACATTGTCAGCCGAAACATCGCCAAACGGCGGCGAGCAGCTGACGGGAACACAGGACACATCGTTTCAGCAAAACGATGCCCACCGCATGCAAATATTGCCTGCCTCCAGACTTACCTTTGGTTTTTACGGAATGGAAGAATGGTAGTAATAGTAGTTGTAATTGCACCCCATTCCTTCATTCCCTACTAACCAAAGGTAAGCAGAAGAAGAGTGCAAACTCCGTTTCTGGGTGTAGGCATGGTCTAGCCGCAAGGAGATCCCAAGGGCCTGCTGACAGCATCGCGGGTTGAAGACGGAACCCTTGAAACCCTAAACCCTAAACCCCAATACAAAGGCCTTAATAATTATCTGTACTTTCTGGGGGTTCCTTGTTATAACCATAGTATACTATACCTCAAACCCTATTGTAAGTATCAACTGGGGCCTAGAGTTCCCCGCGAACCTCGGCTGGTCTCTCCCAAAGAGCCCAAATTAAGGGTTTGGGGTTAAGGGTTTAGGGCCCCTGCTCCAAGCACAACTTCACGAATAGCTCGAACAATGTTCCGTAATGAGTCAAGACATAGTAGACTCTCCAAGCAGCATACAAATCTCCGTAACCGGTTGTGGAACAGGCTTGTGGCTGTTTCATTAGATCACCTGAACCTCCATGGATCAGGGATGAAAGTCGCACACGTGGAACGCCAAGTCCCGACAGAGTCTGCATGTCAAGTGATGACGGACTGTTGAATGCATTTACCAACATGGACTTGCTTCGAACCTTTGATCCTAAATCCTATCGTTTCTGCGGGGCCTGAACGAGTGCATTTCGAATGCCATGCCCAACTTCAAAAAAGTTTGGACAGAGTTGAAACTTCTGTCTCTGGCGTCCCCTTGTCTACAGCCCCTCGAAAGCTCAGGGTCGAAGGGATGTCGAGTGTGCGCCTGGCGTTGCCTGAATAATGAAGCCTTCAACTCCAGAGGGTTTCTCAATACTATGTAACGGAAATTCATTCATTGAGATGTTTCGGGGTTTTGGGGAAGAAGAATGTCTTGGTCTCCGTCTTCGCTTTAGGCACGGCCCAGAACCACCAGGAGTAAAATGCGCGTAATGCACGCGACTACGAACGGCCGCGAGTGTTGACCGAGAAACAAGCTTGTGCAGGGTTCAGAATTTAGGGTGTAAGGGTTCCTTTAAAGGTACTATAAGGGTTCCTTCAAGGGATCTATAGGGTTCAGGGTGCAGGGTTCAGGATGTAGAGTGTTAGGGTCCACTAATTTAGAGTCTAGGGTTAAGGATTTGTGCCTCGGGTTTTGCCTCACATTTCGATTTTGTTGCATGTGGGTCTATACAACTAAGATAAACCCCAGAGAACTTCCCGCACAGCTTGTTAGAGTAATCCTGAAATTAACAAGCCCCAGCACAGATTTAAAGGTGGAGTGTCATGGAGAACTTGTCGGGGCTTCCAGGGTCGAGCTATAGTGGTGATCTAGAATGATAAAGACTTCCATTGATAGCCTATTGTAGCTGTACCACCCGTGGACAAGCAGAATGGGTCAACAGCAACGGAACAGCATCCCGACATCAACGTTCATTAGCTGAACGTGGCTAGATGTCACAGCGAAGCACGGGTGAGACTACCCAAGGCCGCCAATCAACATCAGCAATCAGGAACGCATCTCACAGGCACCGGCTGGTGCTGCACCCGCGACATACAGTGAAGAACCGGTAAACACTTCCATAATAGCAGAGTCACAATGCTCCACATAAACCAGGAAATTACAGCTCCATAAACTGGTCCATGTGAATGGTCGACAAGAAACCACACAATATACTCCTCCAAGGTGATTAACCAAGTCGCAGCATACAGGTGAGAGGCCGCAGCAACGGCTGACAACAGCAGGTCAACATACGTCCTGCAATACTTGGCCCGCAGGAGGAAAGTAGTGTGGCATAGGAGCTTCATCGTACAAGGATAGATTCCGAACATAATTGTGACTGCTCTGCTAAGCTCAACCCAGCGTGTCCACATGGTCCACTCTCCATCATGACTGGCGCTCAGATCCATCTGTAACCACAACCAAGGAATCATTGCCGCGACCATGCGGTGATATGAAAAGGCTGCATGTGCAAGCTGGTACGCCAAAGCCACCTGCGGTCAGAGAAGAACCCAAGAGCACCCTATTTAGGCTTTCGGGGGTTTTGGCATCACATCGGCACGAGTAGCCTGCAACAACTTTACTTGCTGATGATCCCCGTGTGCATGTATACCCATCGAGCACGAGGATATGACTTTTGCTACGATGGTTGCCGAACGGATACAACACAGCAGCATGCAAAGAGGTCACAAGCATTGATCGGAATCCGCCTGCATCTCCATTCGCACTCGATTTTCGAAGCTTTCAATGGATCCGAACCATGCGATGACACACTTTCCAATGATGTCTTTGTCACATAGGCCTCCTTCGTGACGACCCCGTTCACAGCAGTCACATTGGGCCTTCTCAAAAGAGAAGACTGCGGCTTGATGCTTCATCACCTCGATGCTGCGCCAATATGCACGAAGCCCATGTGTCAGCAGGATCGCGCATGGAAAGAAGACCACAGCCAAGATAACATTCTTTAGCATCTCGAGGTCCTTCCCCATGTGCGATAAAGCCAATGCTGCAGCCACTGTGAGCTGAGAGCCGAGGCAGATGGCACCCTGAAGAGGTGGGACAACCGTCAGCTTGGCGTCTTTGGGGTGGCTGTAAAGGAAGGCGCCGAATTCAAAGGCACACCACAGGCGCAAAGTGAAAGACGGATCCCAGAGAACCAGTAAGGATTTCGATCTCTTCAACCATGCACCCAGGCTCAGAAGACCCTGAGCCTTCAGGGCTTAGGTTTAAGGGTCAACACAAGGGTTCGAAATTAGGGTCTGGTGGTACTTGTCATTTACCCGTCAGGGCTCTCGTGAACAAGGTTTACAAGATGTGTGTTCTGCAACTTGTTCAGCCTTCAAGACAGGGTCATCCTGCTTGATGCAAGCGACGTCCAGGAACACACGTGCATGTCGACGGCAGAAGAGCCTATACTGAACTTAGAACCCTAGCAAAAATCATAATTTTAGCTGTTTCTTAGGGATTATCATAACCAAAAAATGTTAGATCATTTCTAAATACCCCAAAGGAGCATGGTCAAGACATAGGCCCCTGCTGCGGAGAAGGAACACCAGCTGCAAGGATAGGGACCTTGGGTCCACTCGGGCAGAAGTCCCATGAGGAAGAGAACATAGGCGACCGCGGCAAATAGCAGACTCATCAAACATGCTGGTAGGGTATGTTTGAGAAAGAGCACATTCACCTCGCGGATCGAAACTGCCCCAAATTTGGTGATTAGGGTTGAGGGTTTAGGGCAAAACAATCCATCTTCTCATCAATCTTCTGGACCCTTCGAGCTCAGATGCTCGGTAGCTTGGAGTCTTCTGAGTTACGTTTCCAGTGGAAGACTTTTTGGCTTTGAGTTTCGGGCTTCGAGTTGCGGGCTGTAGGGGGTTTAGGGTTTAGGTTTAGAGGTTTGGGCTTCTGGGTCTGTGGATTCGGGTCTACGGTGCAGGATAACGTAACCGAGATCGGCATATCCAGCTCTTGGAGTTTGTGGCCGCAACACCCACAAACCATGACGACCATGTTAACGCTCTCAAGACGCTTCTGAAAGGACATTTGGCGTGCACCCTTAAAACTTGTAACGGTCTGTAAGCAAGACCTTCCGCTGCGCATGCTTCTGCCACAGAACCCTGCGGAACACTAACCCAAAGCCCAATGGCACCAGGGCACGTATTTGGTCCATGCCGACAAGCGCCAGCTATGGGACCAGAACTCATCCAAGGTGTCCACCGGTTCCGCGAGGTAGTGCAGCTTCCATAATTCCCGTCGCCACCAGAGCCACGGCGCATGTTTCAGAAAGTGGCAAACCCGGAGTCCACACAGGATGTCGGGAACTGCATTCATGTCAGACATGTATTCAACCGCTTGCTGCACGTGGGGTTAAAGATCGACGAATTCTCCGTCCGCCCCTTCGGGAGCACCAAGTGCCGTCGGCTGCTCAGCATTAACATCCACATCCTCCATCTGGGTCAAAGGATCCGGGGGGCTAGTCCTTTTTAGCTGACGCCCCTTGGAAAAACCAGAGCAAAGCTGCGAAGCTTTTGACTTCTCGCGATATCTTCTTGATTGAAAGTAAAACTCGCCAACATCGTTTTTGATTTTCCAGTATGGAAATGATATCACGGATAAAGAAACACTGATGGATAAAGAAACACCGGTGGCGGACCTGTGGTTTGGGCCGGAGCCAAATTTCTTCTTGCTCATCCATGCATTTTCTAAACATTGACAAACCTTCCACGGAGCACTCTGCAGGGAGTGTGTTCAAAAGAAAACTGCCGGACCGACAGTATGCCAGAACATAAATTTCACATGATCACCCTGGAAACTGCAACATCTGGCACCTGACATCTGCTTACGCTGTTGGCATGCGTAACCCTTCCTCTTATTTTTCGCTACTTCTTCATTGCAATGTTCAAACACCCAAATGTCGAAAACTTGGCTGCTCGGCAATCCATTGTGTTTCAACGTGAACTGTCTTTTGGGAAGACTTTACAGCTTGGCAGGTACATTCGAGGTTGCTCTTTTCTACGGTTACAGCGTGCAGCTTCTCCAAAAACGCCATGGTCGCAAACGCGCCAGGCATTCCTCGACGGCACGACTCATGCATCTTTCCCGACGTCTTAATTTTCGACGCAAAAACTTGAGGTTGGTGCTTCCTATGAACTTGCACAACATTTTCCGTGCAACCAATTGACAGAGATGGTTCTGCAAAAATCATTTATGCAATTCCGACAGACACAGCGACAGAGAATTGGAACAGCACGGAAAGTAAAGACAATTTTCCTTCAATGAATCTCGTTTTTTTCGAATTTTCGATGCTTATTTCTCACTTCCTGGCACAAAAATGATGTGCAGCGCAGCAATCTAAGACAAAGAGCAACAACGGCCTTTATTGCGTTTTTTTATCATGTTGTCAACGTCCTCACTTCCAACCGATGAACTTTTTTTTTGGCGCGGACGGGCTTCAATAAGTGCCGCAGCAGCACTCGGTCCCTGTAAGAAGCCTAGCGAACGAAGATAACAACACAAAAAGCAGTGAAACAAGCTGCACGTCTTTGCCGGCTGTCGTTCTCGGAGGCCGCCTGGTCTTGCAAGGTGTGCGACCTCAGACTCTCTCACTGGCCTTACCTTCCCAAAGAATTCATTGGTATCTGGCCTTGCTCAACACATGGTGAGCGTGATGGCCACATATCCCATCTTGGTCCGCAAGTGCATGACCCAAGCTCACGTTGACAAAGCGATTGTGGCGGTTGTGTCTCGCAATGCCACGGCGCACCTTCTCACCGACTCTTTCGCGAAGCCTGGAGAGCGCAATTGGTGGCCACGTGGCGCACTGGTAAAATACGATGTGGACACAGCCACATGCACCCTGCCACCAGATCTCCGCTCTGCTTCTGAGAAAACGCTCGAAAACCAAAAAAACGTGGAAAGAAGGAAACATGCCAGTTTTTGAAGCCACGATCGGGAGTCGCAATGACCTCTTTTTTCGAAGGGTTTCGGTCTGACATGAACCGGTCAAATCTGTTAAAATGAACGTCAAAACATGATCCGGGACACTTTAGAGGCTCGCAGCTGCTCCGAGTCTCTGTTTCAATGCTCAAGTGTCTGCAAAAAGCATGAACACGGCAGCGAGTTCCCAGCCCATGATACGTTTGCAAAATGCAGTGCAGAGTGTCCTCACTCGAGCGACCATGCAAGCTCTTTGCTTGGAGCCAGCACAGTAAATCCAGTTAAGCGATCTCGCCTGGCACATTTTGCATATGCTGAGCCATCGAAGTCATTTCAAACGTGATCGTGGCAGCTGTCTAAGCAGTTGGGTTCGCTCCAAAGAGAAGCTTGTGCGACTGCGTAGAGTTGCACAAAATGAAAACCCAGAAATGGACTGCACATTGCTCCGTGCCTCAACAATGATGCTCAAGTGTCTGCACAAAGTTCCCAGCCGATGCATGTTTGCAAAGGTGCAGAGCGTCCTTCTCGAGCGACCATGCGACACGCTGTTGACAACCAATCCTGTTACGACTGTCTTGAATTTGCTTTTGAGAAAGCGCATCCTCCACTTCGTCAAAGTTGAGCAGCTGACAACTGAGATCCATTCACAAACGTCCTTTCGCAGCGCTCACAACAAAGAAGCGTCTCTTTCCGAGGCACGGTCCATTGGTCTCACCTCCGCGCACCCGACTTTGTTTTTCATGGAGCTTCGCAAGATGGGCATCGAAAGGGGGATGCAAGCGGCGAAGCCAGGTTACCAGCCAAATCTCGGCACGTAACCCAGTTGGAGCTGACATTCACGTCAAGTGCCAAAATACATTGACCGAACGGTACGTCACCCAGGGTCAAGTGGAAAAAAAACATGAAGTTCAAGTCTCTCAACTGATCTTACGTGAGGACCATGCCATCTCCGGAAGACTTGCCACACCACTACACATAACCACGGACACTGTTCGGGCGAAGTGGACTTGAAATCTTGGTGTCGATTTGCTTACGTTGCAGTTGATTCCGCATCTGCATCTCCTGGCTTGGAAGAATCACTTTCCTCAAACCCGTGTTGCAACGCTGTTACAACGAACACAGCCGAGACTTCTTCGTCCAGCTGAGACTCTGTGCAGTGTTTCTCTCAGTTTGGCTCCATGTAAGAAGTTTCTCGCTTCCGCTTGAAACAACAGAATCTTCGAGTTTGCTGGCTTGTTCATCGAGCTGTCATGATGCTGGTTCCGACCACATTGGAGCCTCAATTCCGCTGCGTCCATGTCGCTTCTTCGCTCGAGGGTTCCGCGCAGCAGTGCGTGGTCCAACTGTAGTCACAGTGGCCGACCGTTCTATGTTCCGTCTTGGAAGACCTGCTCAACAGTCGGTGAGGTGATGTATTGTTTTTTCGTGCAGAGAATGTACGGACCTTATGTTCTGCGCTGCGTCCTCTGACAGGTGTGTTGGAGTCTCCAATGGAGTCTTCGTTGCAGCTGTTCCCTCGATTACTGTACAAAGTCCGTCGCGTCGATGACGTCTCTGTGCACTGACGCCACCTGTTCTGTCTGTTTGCTGTGCAAGACGTGTACGTTCTTCGTCTGTCCCCTTAGCACTTGGGAACCCCTTCTGCAATGGTTTTGAGAAGCAGGGGCTGCATTCGAAAGAGCTTTTGGGACTTGTTGAAACGTCAGCGAATGTTGCAGTAAGCGAGAACGCCGCTTCTACCACTTTAGCATGCCCGCCTCTTAACGTCTGTTTCGGTCTGTGCCTTTTCTCAACAGGTTACAAGGTTGACACTGGCAGTTCCCGTCAGGAGGCCGCCTACCCTTGGCTGCTTTGTGAACGCATGCTTTACACACTGGCGGACGGTTATCCTTCGTAGGCTGCCTCTGCTCAACAACCACGTACCTGCGAACAAGTGGCACTGCAAAGGCAACCAAAACATGCGCGACCTCTGGTCTCCTGCTACAGCGCTTATGACCATTGGGCTGTACCAGTACGGTCAGAGCGCGCTGCCGACCCTATCTTGCAGTGCTACTCCAAAGGAGCCCGTGTTACACAACGCAAACTGGTGCCATGGGGAGCGGTGCGGGTTTGCGCTGTCTCGGCTTATGCTGGCTTCGACAGAAAGAAGTCCTCCGAGCTGCTAGGTGTTGAGGCAAGGATCGCAGATAATGACCTTGCAGATTTCTCTTCCATTGCTGGGGAAGACAAGAGTGAAGTGTACGAGGTGGTCGGAATGGTGTGTGACGATAACCCCTGCGCCACCCAAGCAGACATTCTTACCATTGGCATTCCGCGCGAGCCCGAGGACTTCGTTAAGGCAGCCGTTCTTGCTGGACACCCTCGCAATGCGATACTCGTCAATCGTCATGGCCCTGCAAAAGGGATCGCGGCCAACGTGGTTATGCCGGCGGATGAACGCCGAAGACGGGCCGAAAAATCCAGGAGTGCTTGGAAGAAAATTTCGGAGGAGTCGGCAGCCATGAATGCTGCTCTCATGGAGCAAAAGCCCACGTACTTGGCGAAGGCATTGGAGGGGAAGAACGTTCTGGCATGGAAACGAATCCTCGAGCGAAATGAGTTTCCCGACAAGCTGCTCTGGGCAGACTTGCGTGATGGTTTCCGCTTGACCGGATGGATGAGGGAGACGGGGGTCTTCAAGCCCCGCGTCAAGGCCCCTGAATCTTCCTTGGAAAATTTGCTGGCCCAATCGTCCTACCGATCTCCGATGACCATGAGACGCATAGCGAGTACCAAGCTTGATGAGACGGCCGAAAAGGCGTGGGCCGAAACTATGGAGGAGGAGCGCAAAGGATGGATCTTCGAGGACACTGACCCGGATTTCAACAATATCGTTCTGGCTCACAGGTTTGGACTGGAGCAGAAAAACAAAGTTCGAGTCATTGACAACGGAAAGGACTGTGGTCTGAATATGGCTTGTGGTCTGCCAGAGAAATTTACCCTGCACGGGGTTGACGTTCTTGCAGCAGTTTTCCTTGAGCTGTTGAACGTGCCGAAGGACAAGCTACGCCGATTGGTTGGAAAGACGATAGACCTTGTTTCCGCTTACAAGTTTTATCCGGTGCACCCTCTTGATCGGCAACACTTGAGAATTGGCGTGTTTGACACAGACAACAAGACACCACGCGTTTATGGAACGAACGTCCTGCCGTTCGGGGCCACAGGAAGTGTGGCGGGATTCCTCCGGGTCTCTGCTGCAATCTGGCATACGAGCACCCGGGACATGGGACTGGGATGGTGTGCTTACTTCGATGATTTTCCTTTGCTATCGTGCGATGGAATGGAGGATCAAATTGACGAGCTCGCCGATGAGGTCTTTGAGGCTCTGGGGGTCCAGTACGCCAAGGAAGGAAAGAAAGCGACTAAAGTTGATGCTGTTTTCAATGCCTTGGGCTTGGCCTTTGACTTGACTGAATTCCAGAATGGGATCATTTCGATTACTCACACGGCCGAGAGAAGGACCGAGCTGAAGGACGTCCTTGAGAACATCTTGCTGATGGGCAAACTCAGCTCCAAGGAAGCCGAGGTTCTCCGGGGACGCATGCATTGGTATTCTTCTTATCTCTTCGGGAGGGCACCTTGCGAAGCTATGCATCAACTGTCTTTGAGGGCCAGAGGGATTGACGGCACGTCGGAGCTCGGCGCTGATCTTGAATGGGCGCTTCGGACCCTGCGGGAACACGTTACCACTTCGAGGCCCTTGGAATTGAGGCAAACTTCAGGAAAGGAGCTCTTCGTATTCACAGATGGATCCTACGAACCCGCATAGGGGGGGTCATCTACGATGCTTCTGGCTCTCCGCTTGCCTTCTTCAGCTCTGAGGTCCCTAAAGCGGACTTGGATGTTCTGGAAACCGAATCTGAGCATCCCATATATGAAGTCGAACTTTACGCGGTTCTTGTGGCTTTTTGGAAGGACACCTTTAGCACCTTCTACTTAGACAACGAAGCTGCGCAATCCGCGTTGATTGCTGGCCGCTCTGGAACAAAGAACGGACGGCGACTTCTACAACAAGTCTTATCGCTGGAACATGACAACCTGACTAGGCCGTGGTTTGACCCACTCGAACCCGGCAGATGCGCCTAGTCGTCAGATTGTGGACCACTTGATTAGACAGGGTGCACGGCAGGACGATACGAGCTTGGACCGATTGCTTTAGCATGCCTTTGGAGACGAGCTGAAGTGCACATCAATGGGGGAAGTTCGGGTGCACTTAAACTGTGCGTTGAAGGAGTCGTGGCCCTTGGCCGAGCTTTGGAAGCTTGACCTTGGGACAGACATCGTTACCTTTTGGCATTCGAAATTCCCCACGGCACTTCGAGCTTATCCGATAAAAAGAAGGAGGGGTCCGAGTGAATGCTATATTGCTCGACTTCCCAAATAACGAAGAATTTGTTTATGCGTTTGTGGACTTGGAAATAAGTGACCACATCACTTGTGATTTTCACTTTATTTCCATTTTCACGACGATCGTTGTCTCGTTGAGAAACGATTGAGCATGAACTCTTCGAACGTGTATTTGGGAAACCGTTTCAACTTTGAATCTTTCATGAACCTGCTTGTTACATGTTTGTTTAACAATATGTCTTCCGCGCACGCTCCTTTCAAGCACATGTGTGCAAGTTTTTGTTTCATACGTACCTATATTGCTCGACTTCCCAAATAACGAAGAATTTGTTTATGCGTTTGTGGACTTGGAAATAAGCCTTCCATCTTCTCACTGACTACGTCTCACGGAGCCCGTATTACCTGCCTCAGGTAAATCGGTTCGCCCTGCCTCACCTGCTTCGTGCCAAAGCCTACTTTGGCTCCGCCACTGGCATTTTTAGCCGCTAGCCTGCCTCGGCTCCCCCCAAGCCTACGTATTGGCCTTTCAAGAAGTCTCACTTACTTCTCACAAAGACTAGTCTAACGGGGGAGTTTATGCCTTGGCTAGCCCTCTATGCCTTGGTACCTCCGGGCTAGCCGCGAAGCCTCTACGGTATAAAAGATGGCAGCCAGTGGTAGAGCAGTGCAAGCCTCTCTAGAACTGTCCCGTCTGCCCCTGGCATTGCAGCAACTTCGCGGGCATCCGCTGAGTGCCTCAGTGCTCCTGCGAGGTCTCTAGTCGCCGCCTAGTCTCCAGGACGAGACCACCAGGGAGGACAAGGCCCTGTGAGACTTGACGAAGGTGCTGTCTGTGTCAGATGGCACCTTGCTCACGCTGCTTCAGACTCATCCGACGAGCCTTGCTTGGTTCGCAAGATTTTCAGAGTTAATGCACCAGTCCAGCGCCCGCAGCTTGCATTCAACATGCACGGCCTCTTGCACCCTTGCGCCCTGTGGCTCAGAGAGAGGGAGGAGAGGGAGGAGAGGCGAGCAGGGTGCGCTGCAGGGCGCGGCAGCTCCTTGGCACCAGGGCTGGAGCTGAGGAGACGAGCACGTGCCACGGCGTGCCACGTCGTGCCACGTCGTGCCACGTCGTGCCGTGCCACACACACCGACGGCGTGCCCCGGAGCAGGGCAATGCAACCGCAACTTCAGCGCTTCGAGGCTTCGCTTAGAGGCTTCGAGGCGTTTTCACGTTTCACTCCGCAGAGCCACAGTGGTTGGATTGCCCATAGTTACGAAAAAAAGCCTGGCATGGCGGCATGGCATTCCTCTATTCAATCGGAGCCGCTGTGAGCAGTTGGATGACGGCCGGGGTGGGCGCTGCCTTGAGGTGCGTGTCTGAAGCCTTTTGGTTCCAGGGTGGGAGGTGGGAAGCCCTAAGCTGAGCAAAGGCTCAATTCTTGTCCCGCCCGCCCAATTCGTGACTGTATGTCCAATTGATGCACATATTCTCGATTTTTGTAAGAATACATGTAAGGATGCCCTTATATCTTAGGGCGAGAAGGGACTTCGGAAGAAACAAATTTGTTGTCCCACAGTGTGTCCCGTGTTCTTCTACCATTTCTTTTGGTCAGCACGTTTCAAACTGGCCAACTTGGGCGCGTTCTTGCCATTTCATGGTGAGAAACAGAGCGATTTGTCCGCTGAGCGTGTGCATCGTCGGAGTGGTTGCATATTGATTGCAGGTTGAACGGACGAGGGTGAGGGCGGGGCTAAGGCGAGGGCGAGGATCGAAACGATTTTACTGGACAGTTGTAGCTTTTGAAGGTGTCCAAGAATTGCGCTTACTTCAGCGAAATCTGGCCGCTGGTTTGTTCCAAGATTTGGGTCTCGTTTTAGGTGCAAGCCACATTCTGCCAACCATCTGTTGCACAATTCGGACCCAAGTCGGTTTGTGCAACAGGTTCTTGCTAAGCAGTTGCTTCGCAAACCAGATTCTTACGGAGGGCTCGGAATTTCGGAACAGGGTCCGAGGTCCCCTGTTTGATCCGGAAATATCGCCAGGTGGCCGATTTCAAGCCGCATATAGCCGCATTCAAAACGTTCAAGCTGACACGAAAGACTTGAACAGTTTTTGAAAGAAAAGCAGGCTCGGTAACGCTTTGCCTACACAGTAGCTCTGCCTCGTTTCCTGCGCCGCACCTCAGCAAGCTCTGCGAGAAAAACGAGTGTCCTCGCTTTGACTTTTTGTGCGGTTGAACGCCAAACCTAAAGAACAGAGGAAGAATGCACTGAGTCGTCCGAATGGGCTCAGGTTCGGTGTTATTAAGACCCTTGGTGACATGCACGCATCAACTTTCGCGACAGGCTAAAAGGTGGTCGCTAGACGTCCGATCCGTCTAGGTCTAAGAGCTTTTGAAATCAGTGGTTTACAGCATTGACGGCCCACTTCAGTTACGCATTACACAACATGGATTCGGCGATCAGTCCTGACAGCCATCCAGCTTTCCACTCAGTTAGCCGGTCTGCGTTGTGGGAAGTTCACGTGCTTGTGGACAGAAGTGACGAGGCCCCGCGGCAGGGGCAGAGATTGCGACTCCTTTGTTTGCATGGTCATGATGAGACCCCAGAACGACTTTGCGAAGGCCTGCAGACATTTTTTGACCAGTTGGCCAAGGTCGGCACAGACAAGCGAGTGACAGTAGAATGTCGTTGTGTGGCGGCACACATACATGAGCCATCGCGCTACAACGGCTACAAATGGTTCCGGTATGACGAGCAGTGCGGAGAGAGGCCAGAGGATTGGGCAGACATGGAGGCCGGGTGTGTTTTTGCACCACATATCATCGCTTTTGTGAGCGTTGGCCCACTGAGGTTGCAATTACAAAGCTGGCGGTGGAGCTGGAGGCAGCAGAACACAACGAGCTGCCATATGATGGCGTCGTAGGCCAGTCTAAAACATTATGTGTCATGAAAGCACTCCTCTTTCTTGTGTTATATCCTTGAGTGTCGCAGCCCAGAGGATTTTCGCAGGGTGCAGAGATGGTTCACGCTGTGGTGCTGCTGCAGCATCAGGGCGATCCTCGCTTTTGCAGCCTTTCCAGCCCCCATTTCGTGGCAGCTTGATGGTTGATCTGGCTTCACGGTTCTGCTATTATGTCCAAACGAGTCTAACGCTAATGCCGGGCTGGCTTATGCCCGTTACGAATCCGAGGTGAGCTTCAGTGGCGCTGTGAACCCTGGTCATTTTGAAGCTGTGAGTGGCGGAGGCCCGCCACGAAACCTTCTGGGACCCTACCTGGGCCCAAAGGCTGGGGAGACGCTGACTCAGTCGCGAGCATTCTTTCACTGTCAACAGGCGAATCTAGCCATGAATTCTTTGTGAGCTGTGGCTCAGCTCAGGATCAAGATGCCCTGCCTTTTCCTGTACGACCGTACGGACAAATGGTACCCCTGCAGCCGTGTTGCCCAGACCATGGATCTCTACGCCGATCGGGCTCTTGTGTTCAATTTTCAACAGTCGCAGTTGTTTGTATTACCTAATGCAAGCGCCGTGTAATCTGCTTTCCAAGTCCCAGGTGGCGGTTGAGCACAGCCAGAAACACTCGGTTCCTCGAGCGCAGCTTAGTAGCGAGTCTGTGAGTGCCGCCCAGCGCTTCCTGCTCCGATTTGCGAGGCAGCGCTAGGGGCTGCGCACCTGCTAGGAACGGTGGGGCAGGCAACAAAGTTGTCTGTTTGAAGGCGATTGAATGCCGCTTTCGATTCCGTGGGATCGGAAGGCAAAGCTGATGGAGTCGCAAGAGGTGTGGCGTTCTCGCTTTTTTTGGTTCTATGGCGTTTATTCCGGCAGGGCGAATGGTCCAGGATGATGTGAGCTTCACTGTGAGTGCTTTCTGAGTAGGCTTTTGAGGTCATGTTCGTGACGAAGACGATGGCATCGATTTTTGCCCGAGCCATCCTGAGACGTTCCGGCTCAAACTTTGCTTAGATTGCGTTTTAGCACTTGAAGGACCTGCATGGACCTGCTTCGATAATTTCGCATTGCCGGTTGCTGGCTTTGGCTTGGAATCCTGTCGATAAATTTCGCCTAAACCTCATTGAGTCGCTGCTGTTGCACGTACCTTGCAGCTTTGTTATGCCTGTGGCAGGACATTAGCAGAATGGTTGGCAGGCCAGTTGCCGTAATGTTAGTTAAATTTCTGAGCTGCCGTGGTTGAGCGTACTTGATGTAGCACCACTGGGCTTGCGAGTAGATTGGTGGATGTATGCTAAAGTACAGATTTACCCTTCGGAAGCGCAACGCTCACGGACTGCTGGTCCGTGATGGCATCTGTGGTTCTGAGACGGTTCGTGCGGTTCGGCATGTTTTGCTGCATGTCTGCCTCTGAAATCCAGTTGCCAGGGCCTGTGTGTTTGCGAGGCTGGAGAGGGAGTTGGGGAGTTGGGGGTCTCTGTTCTGCTCGATAGTGGGCTGACGCGAGGCGAACTGAAAAGCTGGATTCTCTAGACTGCCGGTTTCTTGTTTTGAATCCAATCACTGGACATCGACATCCTATGTGAGGTTAGCTTTGTCCTGCAAAGCAATCCACGTCCAGGGCTTTAATCATTCGCGGGTCCGTGAGGTGTAGGAGAGCCGGGGCCACGGCGGATCAGTGCAAAGTGCCCTTTCTCAGATCACATCCGTGTTTCCTTGTGCTCGGTCGGTCGGAGTTCAGGGCATAGGGCAATCTTGGGTGCGGCAATGATGAACGACGGGGATGCGACAGCCGTGTTGCAGGTGCGAGTACTTCAACCCGCTGAGCTCCGTGAAGGCCCATCAGCAGACTTCCCAAACCGCCGTTGCAGCCCAGCATCGTGAAATCCGCACTGCTGTTGAGTAACTTACAAGATCGGCTTGCCATCGCCATCATCAGGCCTGACCGGTCGTGCCAAGCTTTCATGTCACATGTCCTTTGATCCATTCAGATCCGATCAGAGAAGGAAGGTGGATTCCAGGACGCCGAGCAGGAGGGAGACCTGAAGCCCGTTCCGGTTTTCGTTGTGTGCGGCTTTCTGAATCCTGGCAAGGTTGTGGAGGATCAGCCAGGGAAATGAGGCCTGCGACCTACAAATGAGTGAAAGACTCGATGTCACTTATGCAGTGATGGACTGTGCGCAGCATGCTCCTTGTGGAATCTTGTGGAACAATGGCGCACTTTGGCTCCTCAAGTGCATCGACGGCCGGGAATTCTCGCAGCGGTTAGTGTCAAGATGAATGTTAGTACGGGTGTTTCACTCTCGACCCTGCATCTCAGCAGCACAAGCGATGATGATTCCGAATCCGACAGCCTGACCAGCTTCAAGCCTGCAGACCCGATTCAGTGGCACGACCGTGAGCTGCCGTCGTG
Source organism: Symbiodinium sp. CCMP2592 (assembly GCA_905221615.1). NCBI lineage: Eukaryota > Dinophyceae > Suessiales > Symbiodiniaceae > Symbiodinium > Symbiodinium sp. CCMP2592. Next base: position 952,883 of record CAJNDT010000213.1, on the reverse strand, counting down.
GGCGTACGATGATTCTGCCGTGCAGGTCATTTCATGTGTCATGGAATGGAAGGCGCCAGCTTTAGTTAGAGTCGGAGCAGCAAGCACACGTGTATTGGCGTTCGTGTGGCGCTACGTCTTTTATGCTATGCTTGTTGTGTGGTTCTTCTGGGCTGCTTTCCCGCTGGTCGTCGCAAATTTTGCTACTTGTGACGAGCAAGGCGGCTTCTCTCGTATATCTGCTAAGCTGCTGATCATCTACGTCCCCTTCGTCTTGCTGTCCCTTTGGCTCGAGTGCAAGGTCCTGGCTGCCAAGATTCCCATGGAGGTGTGCTCCTTGGGTGGCTGGACCTTTCTTGGCGTTCGTGTCCCCTTCTCTGCATACTTCGGCGTGCAGCTCGTGGTCAGCGCCGTGAGCCACATGGACCTCGCCACAAATGGCATTGTCTACGCAGAGATTCTACACACGGCATCTTGCGACGGGAACCGTGTTGATGAGACCTGGGCGTTGGTAAGCCAGCGCTCGGTTTTCCACGAACGGTTGCCCCGCCTCAGTGCGGTTGCCTCAATCAGCTATGGGTTGATGGTCGTTCAGCTTCTCTATGCTTTGTACACTGGGCTGCCGCTGTTCACAAACAGCAACCCTCGAGTGAAGAGTCTCTCTGAATGGCTTACAATGAAGGCACCCGTGATGCACAGCAAGGATGACTTGCCGCAGAGCCCTTATGCCATCACGTTGCAATCATGGTCGGAGGAGGTTTGGGCCACTGAGCTGGTGATGTCTTTGAGCCCTGCAGCCCGGCTCACTGCAGTCATGGCTCGAGAGACAGAGCGGGTCAAGGTGACGGAGTTGGCCAAAGTCCAACAGCTGAGCGGAGCAGACCCATGGACCCGAGCTTCGTTGGTCACCTGGGCGAGGCTCATCACACAGCGGCTCTTCTTGACTGCTTGCTTCGAGGGGGCCCTTTTCACCAACATCACCGGCAGCGTGCTTGCCATCGAGAAATACTTGACCGGTCGGGCCGACATTCTGACCCTGGCCTCCGTCGTCTTGAGCAGTCTCATGTTTGCGGAACGCTTGATCTCAACCGTAAAGGTCGTGCGGGCCGTCACAGTGGTGCTGTGGCCTGAGCTCAACGATGACAAGGCTAGTGACGAAGACAGGAAGTTTCAAGAGCAAGGTTATGAGGAGATCAATCGATCGTCACTCAAGGGCTACCTGTTGCGCACGGTGACCTTGCTTTTGGGCTCCGCAGTGCTGCTGTCCTGGTGGATGGGCTATGCTGTGCTGAAGACACTGATGGTCTTTCGTTGCTCCAAAGGCTTGTGGAACTACGCATGGCCTTTGCCTGATGGTTGCATCGAGTGACCCAATGAATCCTGTGCCCTGCGTGAATGCACCGGCAGTTTCTGAGTTGAAGTTCTTCGCCATGGAAAAAGCATTCAGGCTGCAAGTCATCCACTGAGTCTGGTCTCGAGTCGCGTCTGAGGGTCCTTGCAGTTGCGAACGGCGAACAGGACCAGCGAGGATACGCTCTTTATGGAACCTTTGCTCCGAACAGGCCTGGAGTTGGAGTGGCGTCAGTGGTAGTCGTACTTCAAGATGTCGATGCGCAGCTGTCTCCTATTGCAGAGTGCCAGTGCTGTGGAATCTACTTGCTTTGTCGGGTGTCTTCGTGCCATTATTTAGCTGTAGCTGCAACAACCTATCTCTCGCCGAAGCGGGGGCTGGAAGGAACGTATCAGGCCCAGAAGGGCGCCCCGTGCCTAAAAACAAGCAGACAACAGATAGTTCTGCGCGGGGCGGGCTTCTGCCGGTCACCACCCCTCCCACCTGCGCACGAACCAGGAAAGAGGAGTCACGGCCCCCCTCCCTTTGTCCTTCGGAAGCGCAACGCTCACGGACTGCTGGTCCGTGATGGCATCTGTGGTTCTGAGACGGTTCGTGCGGTTCGGCATGTTTTGCTGCATGTCTGCCTCTGAAATCCAGTTGCCAGGGCCTGTGTGTTTGCGAGGCTGGAGAGGGAGTTGGGGAGTTGGGGGTCTCTGTTCTGCTCGATAGTGGGCTGACGCGAGGCGAACTGAAAAGCTGGATTCTCTAGACTGCCGGTTTCTTGTTTTGAATCCAATCACTGGACATCGACATCCTATGTGAGGTTAGCTTTGTCCTGCAAAGCAATCCACGTCCAGGGCTTTAATCATTCGCGGGTCCGTGAGGTGTAGGAGAGCCGGGGCCACGGCGGATCAGTGCAAAGTGCCCTTTCTCAGATCACATCCGTGTTTCCTTGTGCTCGGTCGGTCGGAGTTCAGGGCATAGGGCAATCTTGGGTGCGGCAATGATGAACGACGGGGATGCGACAGCCGTGTTGCAGGTGCGAGTACTTCAACCCGCTGAGCTCCGTGAAGGCCCATCAGCAGACTTCCCAAACCGCCGTTGCAGCCCAGCATCGTGAAATCCGCACTGCTGTTGAGTAACTTACAAGATCGGCTTGCCATCGCCATCATCAGGCCTGACCGGTCGTGCCAAGCTTTCATGTCACATGTCCTTTGATCCATTCAGATCCGATCAGAGAAGGAAGGTGGATTCCATGACGCCGAGCAGGAGGGAGACCTGAAGCCCGTTCCGGTTTTCGTTGTGTGCGGCTTTCTGAATCCTGGCAAGGTTGTGGAGGATCAGCCAGGGAAATGAGGCCTGCGACCTACAAATGAGTGAAAGACTCGATGTCACTTATGCAGTGATGGACTGTGCGCAGCATGCTCCTTGTGGAATCTTGTGGAACAATGGCGCACTTTGGCTCCTCAAGTGCATCGACGGCCGGGAATTCTCGCAGCGGTTAGTGTCAAGATGAATGTTAGTACGGGTGTTTCACTCTCGACCCTGCATCTCAGCAGCACAAGCGATGATGATTCCGAATCCGACAGCCTGACCAGCTTCAAGCCTGCAGACCCGATTCAGTGGCACGACCGTGAGCTGCCGTCGTGGGCGTACGATGATTCTGCCGTGCAGGTCATTTCATGTGTCATGGAATGGAAGGCGCCAGCTTTAGTTAGAGTCGGAGCAGCAAGCACACGTGTATTGGCGTTCGTGTGGCGCTACGTCTTTTATGCTATGCTTGTTGTGTGGTTCTTCTGGGCTGCTTTCCCGCTGGTCGTCGCAAATTTTGCTACTTGTGACGAGCAAGGCGGCTTCTCTCGTATATCTGCTAAGCTGCTGATCATCTACGTCCCCTTCGTCTTGCTGTCCCTTTGGCTCGAGTGCAAGGTCCTGGCTGCCAAGATTCCCATGGAGGTGTGCTCCTTGGGTGGCTGGACCTTTCTTGGCGTTCGTGTCCCCTTCTCTGCATACTTCGGCGTGCAGCTCGTGGTCAGCGCCGTGAGCCACATGGACCTCGCCACAAATGGCATTGTCTACGCAGAGATTCTACACACGGCATCTTGCGACGGGAACCGTGTTGATGAGACCTGGGCGTTGGTAAGCCAGCGCTCGGTTTTCCACGAACGGTTGCCCCGCCTCAGTGCGGTTGCCTCAATCAGCTATGGGTTGATGGTCGTTCAGCTTCTCTATGCTTTGTACACTGGGCTGCCGCTGTTCACAAACAGCAACCCTCGAGTGAAGAGTCTCTCTGAATGGCTTACAATGAAGGCACCCGTGATGCACAGCAAGGATGACTTGCCGCAGAGCCCTTATGCCATCACGTTGCAATCATGGTCGGAGGAGGTTTGGGCCACTGAGCTGGTGATGTCTTTGAGCCCTGCAGCCCGGCTCACTGCAGTCATGGCTCGAGAGACAGAGCGGGTCAAGGTGACGGAGTTGGCCAAAGTCCAACAGCTGAGCGGAGCAGACCCATGGACCCGAGCTTCGTTGGTCACCTGGGCGAGGCTCATCACACAGCGGCTCTTCTTGACTGCTTGCTTCGAGGGGGCCCTTTTCACCAACATCACCGGCAGCGTGCTTGCCATCGAGAAATACTTGACCGGTCGGGCCGACATTCTGACCCTGGCCTCCGTCGTCTTGAGCAGTCTCATGTTTGCGGAACGCTTGATCTCAACCGTAAAGGTCGTGCGGGCCGTCACAGTGGTGCTGTGGCCTGAGCTCAACGATGACAAGGCTAGTGACGAAGACAGGAAGTTTCAAGAGCAAGGTTATGAGGAGATCAATCGATCGTCACTCAAGGGCTACCTGTTGCGCACGGTGACCTTGCTTTTGGGCTCCGCAGTGCTGCTGTCCTGGTGGATGGGCTATGCTGTGCTGAAGACACTGATGGTCTTTCGTTGCTCCAAAGGCTTGTGGAACTACGCATGGCCTTTGCCTGATGGTTGCATCGAGTGACCCAATGAATCCTGTGCCCTGCGTGAATGCACCGGCAGTTTCTGAGTTGAAGTTCTTCGCCATGGAAAAAGCATTCAGGCTGCAAGTCATCCACTGAGTCTGGTCTCGAGTCGCGTCTGAGGGTCCTTGCAGTTGCGAACGGCGAACAGGACCAGCGAGGATACGCTCTTTATGGAACCTTTGCTCCGAACAGGCCTGGAGTTGGAGTGGCGTCAGTGGTAGTCGTACTTCAAGATGTCGATGCGCAGCTGTCTCCTATTGCAGAGTGCCAGTGCTGTGGAATCTACTTGCTTTGTCGGGTGTCTTCGTGCCATTATTTAGCTGTAGCTGCAACAACCTATCTCTCGCCGAAGCGGGGGCTGGAAGGAACGTATCAGGCCCAGAAGGGCGCCCCGTGCCTAAAAACAAGCAGACAACAGATAGTTCTGCGCGGGGCGGGCTTCTGCCGGTCACCACCCCTCCCACCTGCGCACGAACCAGGAAAGAGGAGTCACGGCCCCCCTCCCTTTGTGGAAACGCAGTGCTTGTCTCGCGAACAAGTGTGCAGGCGAAAGTCTTTGAAAACGTGAAAGAAGGCGCAAAAGCAATATGGAAGAATGTGAAAAGAAGCCGCAGAAGCTGCAGCAATAATTAGTAATGTAATATCCATGTCAAGTTCAATTTCAAGAGCAGGGTTACACTGAAATAAACCGCTCCTCACTCAAAGGCCATGTGAAAAAGTGCAAGGAAGAGGGGGGCATCTTCCTTCAGGTTCTCGAAGAGGGCACGGAACTTGGGCCTGGGCAGAAGGAGGAGGTCAAGTGGGCCAGAAACCTTGGCCTTGCATGAGTGTTGGCACACATTTGACGGAATGCACGTGCAACGTGGGTTTCGCTTGAGCGGCTGAGGGAAGCAAACGTCTTGCCAAAGAAGACCAGTCGGACAAGATGACCCGATGCACTATAAAACAAATGTTTTCTGATCTGGATAGGCAATCCCAAAGGGTTTGCATTTTCTGGGCACCGGTAGTTGGTTGATTACTGCGAAGCGGGAGATGGAGTTGTTGCAGAAGCCAGTTATATGTATGTATATATCATGTGTATATAGTGAAAGTGAACTCTTTCTTGTGTAATGCTTCTATCGGGCGCCGCAAGACGGAAGGGCGTCTTGCAGGGTGATGATTGCCACCTGAAGATTTCCCGGCTCGTGACAGTTCTGTGTCTTTCAGAACGGCGCCCCTTACAGATCTGAGATTGCCGAGAGAAAAACTGAAGGCGGCTTCTGTGTTGAAGTCTAGAGACATCAAAGGGCAAAGCTTCCGAGGTAGCTCGCAGGGGTTACTTTCCAGTCATAAGGGATGGTTCTTGACCCAGTGACAAGAAGACGCAGCATGGCCAAGATGCGCTCGTGTTGCGTGGCCGCAGCATTTTTGGCCAGCACGATTGTGGGGAGTCCTGTCCCAAGTCCTTCGAGCGCTGGCTGTCGACCCTCTATCATCAAACAGGTCATCTAACATGGTTCGAAAAGGGGCGTGGAAGTGGACTTTCGCCGTCAATGCTCCCTTCGGACAGATGGCTGCTGAGATGGACCCCATGCGTTGGAGCTATGAATTGAGGCTTGAAGATTTGATGGAGGACATATATCAAGCATCACTCAAGGAAGCGTTTACCAGGCAGGGCTGCCACGGCTGAATGGAAGTTACAGACTTGTCTTCTTGCTCTGGAGTTGCTATTTGCCGCAACAGCTGTTCCAAGAACTTGTTGTCAGGAGTGACAAGAGGGTGACCATCCTCTTTGACGGTACTGTGAAGGAAGAGTACTCTCATCCAACGGATGCACTCCTAAAGTTGGAAGAACTTCGCAAAAAGGCCGGGCTGGAAACGAGAGGACAGACGTCAAGGTGGAATTGGAGTGTTGAAATTAAGTACACATAGCTGCCATAGCGAGCATGAGGATGGTCTCCAAAACATGTCGGGAGGACAATCAGGTTTTGTATTTGTGCGACTTAGGGCGACAAACTGCAGAGCTTGTTTTTGCACAATTTCGCGGCCTGTTGATTTGGTTTGACATTGTGCATGAATGCACGAAACCAATCAGCCAAGCCTGGTTGCCATTCCCTCACATCTTCCTGCTTGATGCAAGTTTTTCAATGGAGCCAGGAACAGTTCGCAACCTGCCAGATCCCCGTCTTGAAGTATTTGCAGGGTGCCACGATTTATATTTCGCCGTAGTGGCAAGCGTCGTCCTGATACATACTGTAGACGGACCACGTCACGTCTACACATATTTATATACAAACCCTTCTCCTTCGAAGCTGAGCTGGCAAAAAGGCTCATTTTCATCTCTCTGCAAAACGCGAGTCAGTTACTTGTTCGCTCACCAGATCTTAGTCAAGCGTGTCACAACTTTGTCACAACACCCCATCCCCACCCCGTCTCATCAACAGCCACACCTGCCGCAGGCAGTGACAGAAAACCAAGCAGAGGAGGGTTGGGCAGAGCAGGCTCTGAAAAGCGCTCAAGGTGTTGCTGTGGGAGCCGTTGTGGGAGTGGCGGCGGTGGGAGCCATCGCTGCGGGAGCGGCCTTTGCTGCAAGCCCAGCAGGGGTTGCTTTGGGCGCGTCTCTGGCTACGGCGGCTGAGGGTGCAGGAGGGCTTGTCGCTGCAGGTGCTGCAGCCGCTTCCAACATGACATTTGCGCAGGGCGCTGGTGTTGTATTGGGGTTGAGCGCCGCAGCCAATAGATCCCAGACGCCAGGTGTGGGCAGAGCCACTTGGCCTCTTCATTTCAAGTTGTGGTTTGAATAAAAAAAAGCCAAACAACGTAATTTAGCGTTGCGGGATGTTGCAGGAGCAACATGCAGTTCAAGTCACAACGTGCGGCAATGGTTTCAGGGTGTGGTAGTTGTTTTTTGCAAGAATCAGTTGATTATCATCTCCAGCGAACCGAATATCCATTTGCCAGGATGAGCTCAACTATCGCGGCGACTCAGAGGATCAGCGTCAAAGTGGCCCAGCAGAAGATCTCCGACGGTTCAAAAATCGATTCGTCGTTCTATCTACGAAGTACATGCAAAATGATCTCCCGGACTCTTGGTCTTCCAAAATGCCGGAATGTGGCCCAGATGAGCCGCTGACCTCACCTGTTTACAAAATAGACAGGGAGTGGCGTGACCAAATAGAAAAGTTTCGGCCTCTGGCCAATGCCAATTACTGGTTGCGCGAAATTTGCCATTCCCCCCCGGCTTTCATTCCCAATGCAAGCGCCAAGCAGTGGCATCCAAGAGAACCAAAGGACGGATGTCCTTGGCACGGAAAATCTTACCACCCTTGCGACAGCTGTGGAGGACGGGGGGGGGACTTGTGCAAGTATTGTGTCGCCCCATCTTGTGACGGCCAAGAAAGCAAATGCCCATATGCACAACGGCGCAAAGAGCAGGAAAAGAAAGGCTTGAAGCCGCTAGACCCACAGTGCTGGCGGGTCAGATACTTCCAGAAATTGCAGGAGTGCAAAAACACTGGGGGCATCTTCCTTCAGATTCTCGAAAAGGGCACGGAACTTGGGCCTGGACAGAAGGAGGAGGTCAAGTGGGCCACAAACCTTGGCCTTGAGTGTTGGCACACATTTGACGGAATGCACGTGCACCGTGGGTTTCGCTTGATCGGCTGAGGGAAGCAAACGTCTTGCCAAAGAAGACCAGCCGGCAGAACCAGTTTGCTGGTGTCTATTACTTTGAACATTTTCCGATCTGGATAGGCAATCCCGAAGTGTTTTCATTTTCTGGGCGCCGGTAGTTGGTTGATTACTGCGAAGTGGGAGATGGAGTTTTTGCAGAAGCCAGTTATACGTATGTATATATCATGTGTATATAGTGAAAGTGAACTCTTTCTTGTGTAATGCTTCTATCGAGCTGGGCGCCGCAAGACGTCTTGCAGGGTGATGATTGCCACCTGAAGATTTCCCGGCTCGTGACAGTTCTGTGTCTTTCAGAACGGCGCCCCTTACAGATCTGAGATTGCCGAGAGAAAAACTGAAGGCGGCTTCTGTGTTGAAGTCTAGAGACATCAAAGGGCAAAGCTTCCGGGGTAGCTCGCAGGGGTTACTTTCCAGTCATAAGGGATGGTTCTTGACCCAGTGACAAGAAGACGCAGCATGGCCAAGATGCGCTCGTGTTGCGTGGTCGCAGCGTTTTTGGCCAGCACTGATTGTGGGCGGCGGACTGCAAGTCCCGGGGGTCCTGTCCCAAGTCCTTCGAGCGCTGGCTGCCCCGTGCGCCCCAAAGCCATGCCTGCCCCACACAAGGGCCACACAGATGGAACTTGAAGCAACACATGGGCCTTCGGGAATGACTTCAGGGCAATCCGGCATGAAAAGCAGCATGTCACTACTTGGCTACAAACGAGCTATTTGCTCTGTTGACTTTGCTGTCTCTGTCATTACCTTTCACTTTGTTTCGTCCATGTACTCTAGGGGCCTAAATTATTACCTACACTACTTTGGGGGTTCCTTATTGTAGTTATAGTATAGTATCCCCCAAAACCCTATAATTATTTAGGCCCCTACGTTAAGTGTCATTGGCATTTTCATCACCACCTCCAGTGTCGTGACGGTCGTCGTCCTTCTACCTTTGCATGTACTGCCACTTGTGTGGCATGCCGTTTATGACTATGAGGTTCTCTGGGTCTGAACCCCACGCCCTGGAGCACTAAAGCCTAAAGTTCCAACCCCTAAACCATAGAGTCCTAAACCCCTAAATCCTGAACCCTAAACTTTAAACTCCTAAACCCCTAAACGCTAAACCCTAAACCTTGAACCTTGAATCCCTAAAGCCCTAAGGCCTAATTCATAAACTTCACACGCCAGGGCCTCCATGGAAGCGGACGACCTTCCTCGCGGGAAGTGAGATGCAAGGGTTCAGGGCTCTCCTGAGCTTAATGGGTTCTCTATGGTTGTTGTCAAAATTAAGGTCCCTTTTTGGGTACCCTAAACATTAGGTGCCGTACTATATAAGGGACCCAAAAAGGAACCCTAATTTTGACAACCACCTCTATGGCTTCCAGTAAGGGTTCCAAAACGGTTCCATACGGGACCCGTAAGAGCTTAGGTTGTAGTTTAGGGTTCAGGATGCAGGATTGGCGATCATGCGTGCCGCAGAGTCAGGCAAAAAGGTGCTTGGCACTAGTGTGAGCAAGATGTCCAATCTTCACTCTTCATTAGCTCGCGCAGGACGGCCGTGCGCAGGCAATGTCATGATATTGCCATTCGCATTTTTGTTTCTGAGTTGTGTCGTCTGCTGATCTCGTCGTTTTGACTGCCGGGGCCGTTTTGGATGCATCAGCTCAGTCAATCCTGCACCACTTCAAAGGCGCGGACCGTGTGCGGCATGCTTATGTCGGTTGCCGCCACTCAGAGCTCTATGGGAAGCCCGCACGACAGTTTGCTATCGTGTTGGACGTATTATCGTACAAGATTTGGTTCGAGTAAAGTGTGGGCAGCTCGTGTCGTAAATAGCCAAGATGCAAGGTATTGAATGAAGAGTTCATCAAGAAAGAGGACGAATGCATCTCGTGGTCTGTATTCAGCGTAGACAGATGTACACATGCAAACTGCTCGCGATAGCTCGCTAAGTAGCTGTTCATGTATGTATACGTTTATGTATACGTGTATGTATACGTATATGTCATGTGTATGTGCATGTATACGTATAACCATGCATATGGGTATGCATATGCATATGAATATGTATGTGCCTACGTGTGTGTATGTGTATGTGTGTATGTATATAGACACATGCATGTACATACATATATATATATATATGCACATGTACATGCACCTGTATGTGTGTATGTATGTATGTATGTATGCATGTATGTATGTATGTATGTTTGCATGCATGTATATATGTATGTATGCACATACATACATTAGTACATAACATATGCAAATGTATACAAACTTACGTATATCTTTGTTTGTTGTAGTTTCGTTCATGGGGCTTGTTTTTGTGTGTGTAGTCTATGTGCGCAGTCAACTTGTATATGCATGCATGTGAGGATGCATGTGTTGGTGGATGGATGTGCGGACATGTGGATGTGGATGTACGTGAAAGTGCAGGTGCAGCATGGCGGCGCCGCCTCCACCTCCCCCGCAGGAGGTGTACAACACCGAGGCAAAAGTGTTGCGCCGGTCAATCGTTTCTGTTTTGGCTTGGGAACTGAAGGTTTAAAGTTTGTCATTCTTCTGGAAGGCATTGCAGCTGAATGATGAAGTCGTTGATATGCTGATGCTGCTCGACTACGAGAACAGGCGCGGCTGGTGACGCGTTGTGCACTTGACCGACACGTGTTGTGCAGACTACAGAAAGCCTCAGAGTTTCCTGTCTGTGCATTCCATTCTTCCTGCGAGCGTGTTTTGTTCGAAGGCTTTTTGAGAGGTTAGATCAGCTCGAGCTTACCATGGCTTTGCTCCGCTCCGCCTCCCTGCGCGCCTCCCTCGGTGCCTTCCGTGCAGCGAGCGTGCTCCCGCGAGCCCTCCCCAACCTCGCGGCCCCGGTCTCGGCTTCTTGGTTTTTGGTAAGGAGCTTAAGCTCCAATAATCGGGATCTATAGTGCATAGTTGGGTTTCCTTGTTATGGTGGTTGGAAATTCAAGCCTTAAGCCCTAAACCCTAAAGCCCTAAACCCTAAAACCCCAAACTCTATAGTACGCTTATAGATCCCTTACTGGAACCCTCAAACTCTCTTGAAGAGCCCCCAAACCCTAAACTCGAAGCCCAAAAGCCCCTAAGAAGAGCCCTAAAGCCCTTAACAAGAGCCCTTAAATCCTAAAACCCCAAAACCCGAAACCCTAAACCCTAAACCCCTAAACCATAAGCCCTGAACCCCTGAACCCTAAACCCAAAACCCCCGAACACTAAACCCTAAACCCCTAAGCCCTAAACCCAAAACCCCTGAACCCTAAACCCTAAACCCCTAAGCCCTAGACCCAAAACCCCTGAACCCCTAAACCCTAAACCCGTGAACCCCTAAACCCAAAACCCCTCAACCCTAAACCCTAAACCCCTAAGCCCTAAACCCAAAACCCCTGAACCCTAAACCCTAAACCCCTAAACCCTAAACCCCTGAACCCCAAAGCGTAAACCCCTAGACCCAAAACCCCTGAACCCTAAGCCCTAAACCCCTGAACCCTAAACCCCTGAACCCCTAAACCCTAAACCCCTAAACCCCTAAGGTAAAAGCCAGAAAGTTGGAATATGATTATCCGAACCTTTCTATGGTAAAATATAGTGTATCCTACCATGATCGCATATTCCAACTTTCTGGAGAACCCTATAGATCCCTTTAAGGAACCCTAAACCCTAAACCCAAAACCCCTAAACCCCAAAACCCCTAAACCCCTAAACCCTAAACCCTAAACCCAAAACCCCTGAACCCTAAAAGGGGCTTTCAAAAAAAAAACCCTAAACCCTAAACCCCTAAACCCAAAACAAGAGCCCAGGTTTTGAAGCTCCAGGAGCCTCTCAGCACCTCCTCGGTGGGTCTCGGCGCCTTACCTTCGGTTAGTAGGGAATAGGGTTCCTTAAAGGGATCTCTAGGGTTTAGGGTTTAGGGTTTAGGGTTTAGGGCTTGGGTTAGTAGGCAATATTTGGTTAGTATAGGGTTCCTTTAAAGGGATCTATAAGGGTTAGTACGGAAATAAGGGTTCCCATAAGGGATCTATAAGGGTACTATAATATTGGGGCCTTAATAATCCTATAACTTACCTCTGGTTAGTAGGGAATAGGGTTCCTTAAAGGGATCTCTAGGGCTCCGTAAAGGGGATCTATAGGGGTTCCTTATAATGGGATCTATAGGGGTAGTCTTACCTTTGGTTAGTAGGGAATGGAAGAATGGTAGTAATAGAAGGCATAATTATACCCCATTCCTCCATTCCCTACTACCCAAAGGTAAGTTAGAGGATTTATAAGGCCCCTGCATTATAGTACCCTTATAGATCCCTTATAGTAGCCCTTATTTCCCCACTAACCAATGGTGAGGCGCCCCGCTGGCGAAGCGCCACGCTGGAGTCTCCGTGCTGGGCTGCAGGGCTCTTCCTTAAGGGAGGGGTTTTAGGGTTTGGGGTTTTGGGAGCTCCTTTTAAGGAGCCACTTAGAGGATCATGGGACTTAGTAACTAGGGGTATAACGAAGGTAACTATACTTGTAACCACTTATAACCCCACTTAGGGTACGTATAACCATACTTGTTAAGTCCCATGATCCTTCAAGTATAAGGGTTCCTATAAGGGATCTAAAAGGGTATTATAGAGTTTAGGGTTTTAGGGGATTCTGGTTAAGGTATTATAAAGTAGGGTTACCGTGCCCTTAGGGTTCCTCTTAGGATGAGGGTAAGGAACTAGAAAAGCTACCAACCTCAGGAAACGTTTTATTTGCCGACGATCCCCATTATGGTGGCCTAGGTAAGGTTAAGGTTCCTCAGCAAGAGCCCAGGCTGTGCCATTGCCATGGTGGCCGTTGGTGGCTGTGCTCAAGGCATTGGGCAGCTCTTCGCAGCTTTGGTGGTGGGCATGGCGCGCAACCCATCCATGAAGGAGGATCTCTTCACTTACACGCTGATTGGCATGGGATTTCTGGAGTTCTTGGCCATTGTCGTCATCTTGATCGCCGGTCTGCTCCTGTACTCGGAGTGAGGGGTGCCATAGCCAAGTCACAGTCGCAGAAACGCAGCTCGGCGCTGCTGTGCTGCAGCATATTAGTTTCTCCAGGTGACATCTTGCACTACGGGCTCATAGGTGAATCGCTTAGTCACACATACTGTCAAGAGAAGTCTACGGAGCTTGCGAGGAAGAAGGAAACAAGACTTGCACAGTCTCTCTGGCATGGTGATCTCAGCTGCTGTGAATCCGGAACACTCGAAACCCATGATAAGCTTGGTTTCCCTTTTCGATCCCTTAAAGGAACCCTTTTGGACCGCTTAAAGGAACTCTTATAGATCCCTATTTCCTTAACAAGAACCTAAACCCTAAACCCCTGAACCCCTAGACCCCTAAACCCTTAAATCCCTAAACCCTAAGCCCTAAACCGAGCCCATGATAGCCCACTTGGAGGGTCATGGGACGTAGTAAGTAAGGTCATAGGCACCTTAAGTGGGGTTATAAGTAGTGTTAAGTACAGTTACCTTAATTATCACCCTAGGTGCTAAGTCCCATGCTCCTTTAAGCCCTAAACCCCTAACCGAACCCATGAAGGAGCTTTTATTAACAAGGACCCATGATAATGTAGGGGCCTAAATAATTAGAATAGGGTTTTGGGGCCCATTATACTCTAATTATATTAAGGAACCCCCACCATAATATTGGTAATTATTTCGGCTCCTACATTAGCCCATGGCAGCCTGCAGGTTCTGCACGAAAGAGCTGAAGCCGCTGCCTCGCACTTTCTTTGCGTCCTTCGGCCTTGTGTTGCAGAGGGTGGCCTTGGGCCGAGGGCTTGGGGTTGAGGGTTTTTTTTGGCATGATGTCTGAACCCTTACGGTGCACACGCGCATGCAGTCTCTCTGAAGCCCTACGTGGCGATCCACTCCGTGGCCGACGCAGGGATGGGGCCCTCAGTGGGGCCGAAATAGACCCGTCCTCCCTTGGTGGCTGCCCTCCAGGCGCCAACCTCAAAATGTACAGTGTGGGTGGACGGGCCTGCAAAATTGGACACCTCAAGCATGATCTGCACAAGATCGAGCATGAGCCTGGGTGCCCTAAAGACTGTGATAGGGAGTTCTTCTACTGAGAGTTGTTGCCAGGTCCCTGACTCAACTACTCTCTTGGCAACAGACTGCCACTCAAGAGAGGAGGAGAAATCACAGTCGAGCAGCTCTTTCAAGAGAGCTTGCCACATCGGTGCCCGTTCGGCAGGCAGACGGACGGGTGAAGGCGGGTCGAGCAAAGCCCACCAAGGTGGTGCAGCGGGCACCTTCAGAGCTGGCCTCCAAGCAAAGGACTGTGCAGCTAGAACTGGTGGCTCAGCATCTCTATCAGCGCCTTCAGTCACGCGCAGGCATTTGCGGCATTGCTTAAGATGCTGTCTGAGTCTAGCCGTTGTCCAGTACTCTGTTTGACAGACGTAGCAGACCGTACCCTGTGCAGCAACAGTTGCTCGTGCAGGGAGAGCGTGCAGCTTGGCCTGGTGTGCGGCTAGAGCCGAGGCCTTGCTAAAAGATTTGTCGCACAGATCGCAGACAAAAGTCGACGGCTGGGCGCCCGTCGGCGGCTTTTCAGGAAGTCTGCAAAGGAACCACCGCTTGCCTTGGGCCTCTCGTAGCTCCCGGAGCTTCTGCAGCTTGCCGTCTTGGTGCTTGAGACGCCGCTGTCTGCAATTCTTGAGGAAGCGTCGTGCCCAGGTGGACGCGAGGGCGGGCCGCGCAACAAGGGATGCCCAAGCGGTGCTCTGGGCGCTGCTCGGCAGATCGGCAACCTTGTCTAGCGCATCTAGTGCCTCTTGATGCCAAGGGCCGTTATCGAGCCACAAGGCCTTGAGGCAAGGATGGCCATCCTGCAACATCCAACCAAGCTGCCGCACCAAGTCAGCCTGTCGGCATTCCCGAGCACTTGCGACAGCTAGGAGATCAAAGATTTCATCATCGGAGAGATGACGTGAGGAGAGCCCTGTAAGCCGCTTGAAGGCCCTGCGAAAGATTTCAGCATATCCTATTTCGTACTTGGCTCTCTCCGACTTGTGTCGCAAGGTCCACAGGCCAGCCCCGTGTCGGAATCTAGCAATTGGCATAGAGAGCACCAAGTCGACCCGCTCACCTAGGCTAAGGCAAGGATTGCGCAGCAGGCGAGCTAAAGGACCTAGCATCTCCCGCGCAAGCTGAAGCCGGCGATTGACGTCGGCCGTGTCGGTGCCATTGGCTGACACCGTGGCTCCTAAATGTATATACTCGGGGACGATGCCAACCTGCGCGGTGCTGCCGCTGGGTAGAGTGAATTGAAGCTTAGCTTCGCGTTCGCAGAGCCAGTGTCTGCGGAATTCCCGACTGCCACTACCGCAGACCTGCAGGAGGAGCTCAGTCTTTCCTTGGCTCAGGTTTACTTCCAGGCCCATTCTTTGCAGTTCCTTGACGATGGTGGTCAGCAGACGAGACGCTGCATCAAGGACAAGCTGAGGTGAGGGGGCCTTCAAAGGCACGGCCAAATCGTCCATCCATGTCGGTGAGGGTACCGACAATGTCAACTTGTGCGGTACGGCCGGCCATCTCAAGGTGTTCTTCGATGCGCCTGAGTGCCTCCGAGAAAAGAACCTGGAAGTTGACGTCTGCCAGAGGAGTACCCGGGCCCGTACCAGTCCGCGTGCGGTAGGTGTGGGACCCATCTTGCATCGTGAACCATGTGTCACGGAAGCTGGCCGTCAGGACCCGGCGAATGGCCGGCGGCACCTCAGCGTGCTCCAGTAGCCCTGGCGAGACTGCAGCCTGCACGAAGGTAAATCGGTCTTCAGGGGAGTCAAAGATGCTGTCAGCCAGCTGGTTGACGAAGGCCAGTGGGTGCTCAAAATCCTTCCCGAGAAGCCTTTCCCTCGCCGCGGAGTAAAAGGCGCTTTTGCCATCAACAAAACAGACAGCACCATTGCTGTTTGTTTGCTTCAGATGGCTAATAAAGCCGCGCACAATTGCCATCGGGATTTGGAGTGGACAGTGTTTGCGACTGCCGGCCTGAGCACTGGTGCGCAGCACTTCCAGAGCTGAGAGCAACGGTGCTCTCAGTGCAACCGAGATGCCCTTGATCGCAGGTTCACATAAAAGAATGCTGCGCCATGCATCAAGTTGGCTGGGGCACTTCCCCGGCTTAGGAATGGCGAAAGCAGTGCCTCCCTTCCACAGGCTGGGGAGGGAGCCCCTGGCGAGCGCCTTGTGCAGCAAAGGGGCATGTAGTTGTGCCGCTCCCACAGCATCTGCTAAATAAAGCTCCGCGGGCAAACCGGAAGGTCCAGGTGCCCGCCTGGGTTGGAGCGCCGAGAAGCCCTGAACCAAGGCAGGGATGCAGAGAGCGCTGTGCATAGAAAGGGGCCCGGCCACACATTGCAAATCCGTAGATGTGATGGAGTCCATCGGGACATGTTGACCCCGCTCGGCCTTGGCGAAGTGATCTCCCAGTGCCCGATGGGCATCTGGGGCAACCTCTCCTTCTTTGGTAATAATGACAGGGCAGAGTTTTGGGTCTTTGAAACGGCGACCCAATCTTGTAATTTGCCGGAAAGCTGCGAAGAGAGCCTCGGGGCCCTTCGCACGGGCTTCTGCAATGCGCTGCCTGGCGGCAGTAGCAGCATCGAGCTTCGCAGAATCCTTGATGAGGCGTGTAAGCCTTCTCTGTTGCAGCACCAGTTGTGTCAGATTGAGCCTGCGAAGGTGGGCATGACTTCTGTCAACTTTGAGCCCTCGCCACCCAGCTAGGACCTCACCAAGAAACGTCCTCTGATGTTGTTGTGCAAGCACACGCTGCAGCCGTTTTACATCGCGGCGATCTTGGACAAGGTCCCAAGTGGCATCAGAGATGATACCAGAGCGTGGTTTGCGTCTGGGCCGAGGGAAGGTCGCTGCAAGTGCTTGGCGCAGATATTGATTGAGCTCGGCGAGGTGAGTGTCAGCATCGGTCTGCCAGGATATGCATGGCGCCTGGTTGAAAATGTGGCGGATACGAGCTTTCCCCTCGGGTGTGCGCATGGCTTCAACGTCCCATGTGCAGGGTGGGGTTGGTAGCGCAGCCTGACAATCCCAAGCAAGTCTAGCTCCAACCGGGAAGTGGTCAAAGTCAGAGCAGCCCTGAAAGTTCTGCCAGGCACCGAGTGACACACAGCCGGATCCAACGTGTGAAGGAACTATCACATAGTCCAAGCACGCTGGTCGTTTATTGGGTCCCAAGTAGCTGACGACCTTACTGTCATTCGCAAGCTGGTTGGGAGTTGCCTGAAGGCCGTGTTCCTCTAGGAAGTCTGCAAGTTGCTTCGCATTGGCATTTTCTGCCGCGCAGGCAATTGGAGAGTCTCGGCACCAGGCGAAGCGAGCATTCCCGTCCAGCAAAATGATAGGCATATGCTTGGGAGGGATTCTGCGCAGTAGACTCTCAAGTGCTGCCCACCACTTGGTACGTTCCTCCACACTGGCCGTGCTGGTGGGCGCGTGTGCGCTGAGAACAGCAAACGCGACTGAGCCGGCTTTGGCCGTCGCCAGTATGTGCCTCGGGCCGGCGCTAGCGATCGCAAAAGCATTGCTGTCCCAGCAAATCGGAGTGTCTCCCTGCCAGGCCACTGGTCTCGTCTTGTGAAACCAGATCTGGCATCCCAGTTGACCGCGTTCGGGCTTGCTGGCCAAAACGTGGTAGTGGACAGATTCGCTGCGCGGTCCGACCTCATGTCGGGACTCCTGGATGCCCGCCAATGTGACGGCTCGTTGGTCAAACTGCCAGTCAACGCTCTCACGCTGCACTAGGCTCGACAGCGAAAGGGCGTTGTACGTCACCACTTGGAAATCAAAATGGACGGCCTGTGCTTCTTGTGGCCGTCTGTGCTCAAAATGTGTAGCCAAACTGGTGACGCCCTGGGTTGTTGGTCCGGCATCAAGGAGGAGCCCCGTGTCCGTTGCTTTCGGATGCGCCTGTGACAGATTACACGCCAGCCAGAGCCAGGGCAGGACATCCTGCTGTTGCGCCTCAGCAATTTCGACCGGAGGCGGTCTGATCAACCGGTCCTTGGCGGCGGCCTTGGCAGCCGAATCGACAAAGTCGTTCAGGGGGTGACCCGTGTGTGCCCGGACATGAAGTTTGCCGATGGGCTGACCCAATAGTCTGGCTAGGTGTTGCATGGAAAGACATGCTTGTGAAAGAGGCAGCTGTCTGGAATCTGTCGCCATCCCAAAAGCTATATCAGCAGCAGCTGTGTTGTCATGCGCAATGACCGCCGGCACACGCAACCCGATACAAAACGCATGTGCAAATGTCACAGCAGCGAGCTCAGTCTCAAATGCAGACACCACTGGTACCTCGAAGGTAAAAGCACCGCCTGAAATCTGCGCTGAGGCAGAGACGAACCCAAGCCAATACCAAGTGCCCTCTGAAAGCCCCAGGAAACGCAAGGACCATCCAGCACGTGCCTCTGCGTCAAGGGTCGGCGCAAAGAACGACCCGTCTGCATAGATCTGGACGGCAGAAAGGATGGCGTCCGTGGGCCAAGGTGGCAAAGTCGCAAGGAATTGGCGTGTATGCAAGGGAAGGTCCGGGACACTTTGCCAGTCCACGCATAGGGCTTCAAGGTTATAGCTCTGGAAAACATCAGCAAAAGTGTCGGCAGCTACCCCTATGCTGGCAAACGGGTGGCCAGAGGGCGGCTGTGCAGGCACACATGCATCCAGGCAAAGAGTTTCCGGCTGCATGCACAACGGGAGACGGCAGCGCCCGTATGGGGTAGCCACCCGCGGCAGTACGTCTCGCTGGCCAGCACGGTTCTGAGCCGCTTCAGCAGTCCACATGGTCTGAAGATCGGTTGGCTCGTGCTCCTTGGCGTCAAACTCCGGTTCAGGCATTGCCCATGGTCGCGGGGTCCCCTGTTGCCTGGGTGAATCAGAAACACCACAAGAGAGGGGCCTGGACTGTGGCCGTGAAGGAAGCGAGGAAAGGCTGATTGAGACCACGGGGCCCTGCGGAAGCAGGGAGTTGCAGCCCGGGTCGGGGAATTGTGAGACCGAAGTCTGCATGTTATCAGCCGTATCTCTGGTAGAGGCACAAATCCTGCGACGTCCATGGGGAGTAGCAACCAGGATCGTTGCAGCCTGGATATTGGCTTCCAGCTGCGCCACCTGCTGTCGAACTTTGCCTGCAGAGTCTTGCATGGCCGTTGCGGAGGAACCTTCGCACCTGTCTCTGACCCTGGCGCCAGGTTCATCAGCGCTGGTGCAATCGAAAGCGCCTTCTTTGCAAGGGCAAGTGACTCGTGGGTGCAAAGTGCGAAGCTGATCGCATCTAGCTTGCCACTTCGCCTGGTACTGCGGTATTTGAACCAGTGCAGTGCCTGTGGCGGGTGTGCCTCCTGTGCCATCACCCCTGTTCTGTGGTGGTGGCCTCGGTGCAGGTGGCACAGCTGCAGGTTGGGCAAGTGGTACATCTGCAGGTTGGGCAGCAACTGGCGGCTGTGCCACAGCCGGCGGTTGCGCCCCTGGCGGCGGTGGCATAGGCGGAAGAGGGAGCCCATGAATGATGTAATAAGCAAAAGGCTGAGCAACAGGGGGAAGAACCAGAGCCTCTGCAACTCGCCCATTTGCCCACGGCTGCCTGGGTTTTTTGACAATCCCACCCGGCGGCATGGGGAAAGTGATCTCTGCAGTTGGCAAAACAAGCAAAGGGACCCAAACCCCCGGAAATGCAACAAGTGGGAAGAGGATGCATTGTTGTGGCAGCGTTGCATCCGTGGCCGCGAAAACAACGCGTTCGGGTCGAATGGCCATGGTGGGGAAGATCTGCATCCATCCCGCAGGACAGTCAGCAAAACGCCTGGCTCCTCTCATGACCTCTTCAACAGAAGGTGTGTACAAGAGCTCAAGCCGAAATCTGACTGGGCCGTGGAAAGGGCCGAGGATCTCAACAGTGCCCTCCTGATGCAGGAAAGGTGCTTGGAGCTGCCTGCGGGCGCGTATCGAGCCAGGGATTCGAACATCCCTCGGGCCAGTCCCAATTTGGAGCGGCCAAGTAAAAGCCTCAAGGCCTGGGCACAACTCAAGTAGAGCGCCCGTGGGGATGCACTCCATGGGTGCCTCAGCCACCCCAAACTGAATGAAATCCCCCTGAACAGCATTGCGTTGCAAAAGATGGACCGGTACACCGTTCACCCAGGTAGCGTATCTTTGCGCCCACCCTTCTGGAGAAAGATAGGAAGCGCAAGCTGTGTTTGGCGCAACCGAATGGGCCCGGAGCGTCCTGCCATGAGGTCTCTCGTCGGCGACAACAGTAACTGTGCCCCGGTCAGGAGCGTCACACAGAACGAAGACAACTTCTTGGCATCCAAACCAGGGCGGCGGATGCGCGCCGGCCAGCACCACATGTGCAGGACCAACATGCGCACCGGCAATCGCCTGAATTTCCAAAAAGAGCCTAGCAACCACAGCTTCAAGCTGCCGACAGGGCAGATCGGCATAGATGGAAAAGGAATGTTCACCCCAGACAATGGTGAAGCGGGAATTGGCCGCCCCTGCAGGGTCATGGGGAGTGGTAGTGGTGCTAGTGGACCCAATTTCACCCGAGTCGAAAGCAGGCATGGCAACGGGCCTGGTAAGCACAGGACCAGTCAAGGAGAGTGCGATGGCTGGTTCAACCGCGAAGTGTTGCACCTCATCGAGGTCAGCGGGCAGGCTGGGCCCCACCATGCCCAGCGCATCAACAACAACTAGCCTACCTGCCTGTATGCCTTGTACAACGTGCAGCGCATCAGGTGCGGCTACGCGTAGTCTGCCTATGGCTGACGAAAAGGCTTCATTCTGTCGATGGAGCACAGTCCGAACCGTTTGTGCGGGTGCCCTCAGATCCCAAGGTATGGCCGCAAAATCAAGCCTATCACCCAATCTGGCCAGCACTACCTGTGGTTTGGGGAAACCCTCCAAACAGTGCATCAATACCTGTACAGACCTGACAGGGAACGGTGCACTCTCTGCGGCGGCTCGAACGATTGCCCTGAGATCCGCCGGCACGGGCTTAGGAATCACTGTAACGTGTCTCTGAACATCAAACACAGTGAAAAAGCCACGCCGTTCCGCCTGTTCTGTGCCCCAGGAAAACTGCTCAACAGCCCGACCGTCGAAGTGAGTGTTGTCCAAATATTCTGGAAGGACATAAGGCTCTGTCTCTTCGATGACCTGGGGGCTCGGTTTGTGGACGAGCTCCGCAGGTGGCTTGAGGAGCAATGCAGGAGGTCGCGCTTCAGGGCTCGCTGGCACATCCGGCGGCACGCAGGGCACTGTGGTTGTCGTAGAGGTCGGTGCAGGGAGGCGCCATGTGATGGTCGGCCCACCTGCGTAGTCGATGCTCCTGCTAATCCAGGGTGCCTCATGGGGTACAAGCTCAATCCACTCGGGGCCATCTGCGTGGATTGTTTTCACCAGTGTTCCAGCAGGGTCCCGGAAAGTAACAGCTTGTGTCTCAAGAGCCTGTGTCCAGCTGGATGTGGGGTCAACTCCTTTCTCCCGCAGGCCTTGCCATATGGCACTGGAGGTGCACCCAGCTGGCAGCACGATCGTATGTACAAGCCCTTGGACACGCACGAGGCTGACTGGTATCGCCCGCTGATTATGCCCGGCCTGTCGTGGAGTGACAACAATCTGCGGCGTCTCGACCTGCGGGATGGGCTGAGTGAGAATGTAAGCAGAGCGCGCTGGTCTGCGTACAGTGCGCAGGGCATCCGCAACATAATCAGCCAGGGCCCAGTGGCTCAACGCCGGCCTCCGTAGCTGGTCAATGTGCGGCTCGAAAATAGTGTAGTGTCTGCTAACATCTCCAGAAGCAGACTCTTGCATGATACACGTGGGCAGTGCGCCAAATTGCAAGCTAGCAATCCACTCAGGGTAAATGTGAATGCCGGTTCCGCCGGCACGGCCGCGCAAGTCACCCTCTGGATCAACCTCTATGGGATCGCTGCTGCACAGGTCAGCGCTCTGGCTGGGCATAGACTTTGGTTCCGTCCCCGGGTGTCGGACGGCTGAAACCTGAAGCAGAACCTGTGCATCCTGATCTCCAGCTTCCCCATTTTCTGGTAGCCTTGGGGCTTCCAGAAGGAGCCCCTTGACAAAGTCAGGTGCTGTGGCAGCCTCTGGCATCTCGCCAAGCGGGACTGAGTCGTGGAGGTAGAGGCCGAAAGGGCCTGGGGGGAGCCGGTAGTAGGGACAATCATGAATGCACATTGCAACCATGCGATCGGCTGACATTAAAGCGGGGAAGGGCAGAGTGCAGATTCTGCCTTGTGCAGGTCGCAAGTCAACCGGTGTGACCCATGCTCCTGCCGGGTCCTCTCGTGTACGAACGGCGACCTGTATGGGGGGTAAACCCGGGAGCCGGTCTTGCATGAACCGGACACTGAGCACTCTGGGTCTTGAGCCCAAAATGTCCGCCACTATGTCGTTTAGTGTGGAACCCACAGGGAGTGCCTTCGTTTCAACATGGCAGTCTGTAGCAAAAATTGCGTAACGATTCCGATGGGAATCGTCAGTGACTGCACCTGCAGCACGGCATGCGTTGGCCCACCTAAAGGACGCGATGGCCGCACTTCTTAGTTCTGGGCGGTCCAAGTGTTCTGGAAACACTGAAACCCTGGCCGCCAGCTGCATGCGCACCTGTGAGTAACCTCCGGGGTGCGGCGAACGCACCGCAAACAGTTCTGCGATGTCCCCGGCGGGTCGAGGTTCGGCCAAGGCTCGACAGGTACCGTCCTTGAAACCGGCGAGGAGTGGCAGTGAGGCATGTGGGTCCATGGTGCCGCAAGAGGGAACATTAGCCGTGCTCGCCCAGATTGGCGGCACAGGCTGTGGCATGGCCTGAAAAACCTCCGAGGGGTCGGAGTGAGGAGAAAGGACATGCGCCGTGCTAGCCCGAAGTGGCTGCACAAGCTGTGATGAGGCAGGCTGGGAAGGAAATCTTGCCGTGGTCCCCCATGGTAGAGGGTGAGGTTCGGCTAAGGCTCGACAGGAACCGTCCTTGCAGCCGGTGAGGATTGCATTGCCTGCATCTCGACCAATAAGGAATGGTCGGGAAGCCAACACCTTGTTGGCCTGTCTCCGCCACCCGTTGGTATGATTGGGCCCCGTGCGGTCGCAGAACCCTGCACGGAGAGGCAGGGCATGGTAGGCCCGATGTAAGCAACTGGCAAGAGTCCTCTGTACAGGTTTTTGGAAAATAGCTGTACACGTCGCCCCGCTCACCTGTAAGCCAACGTGGGGGCGAGTTGGCTGCCCACCTGTCAATCCGCTCAGTCCAGCACTTCCATCCGCAACACCCGGCAAGTCCCACATGTGCTCGGGAGGGGTCTGGAAGGCTGAACTCAGCGTATCGCCAGAAAGACGCCTGAGCCCATCCGAGGTGTGGCTGTCATTCAGTTCGTCCTCGGAGATCTCGTCCAGCAGTGGCGACCAAGGTGATGTGGCCTCCGTCGCCCCAGCGGCTTCGTCCGATCGCTCGATCTCGAAAACGCGCGAGCAGACTGGCATGTCCAGTGAGAGCAGAGACACTTCCGATTGCAAGCAAAGTGCCAAAGCTGCCGCCCACCATCTGCCAACAAAATTGTGCTCACCACAGACCGAAGTATACGATCCGTGGGAATGTGCTATCGGCTCAGTAAGGTCCAAGTGGCATCCTACTGAGCCCCACGAAAAGGCGGCCTTTCTCCGTCGCCTTTGTCGTGCTGCTCTTCCTTGATTGCTGTGTTGCCGCCTCCTGCCGCCATGGTGGCATCGATCTCCTCCTTGCTGGGCGGCTTGCTCTCTCGGCGGCGTCGAGGCGTACGCTCTCGGTACTCCTCCTCCTGCACTGAGGCCGCTGCTGCGGCTGCCCCCAGCGCGTCCATAAGCGCCGTCTCCTGTTGCAGGCTGCGCTCTACCGCTAGGGCGCGGCTTGCCTCCGTCGCAGCCGCATCGTCCACCGCCATTTCTTCCTCCGAGGAAACTTCCACCGTGCTTGCAGGCACTCCAGACTGTCGCTGTAGGGCCTTCGAGGTCGATTGCAGCACTTCCTGCCATTTCTCCTCGGAAACAGCCATCTGTTGCATAGCCTCGTTTTTCTGAGCCAGTTGAGTTTGTAAGAGCTCTGTCAACTGCTTCAGGTAGGCACTCCATTCTGCCACAAATGCACTGCGGGCCCGCTGGACCCCCGCAAGTTCTTTGCGAGCTTGTCCCTGCTGGTGTACCAGGCGGTGTAGTTGTCGCGCCTGTTGTCGATGGTCCATGTCCACCTGAGTTTCCAGTAGCTCCTTGACCTCGTCCGGCAGGGAGTCCTTCTTGGACGCCAGTGCTTGTAGAAGATCCTGCACTCCTTGTGGTAGGCGATCTTGCCCCTCGGAACTTGCCGCTGCGCCGGGGACGGCAGGCTTGGGGACATTCGGGGCTTGCGGTAGCTCCTTGAGGAGCTGGCTTTTGCTTGCCACCGGCAATTGTATGCCAGCTGTCTCCGCTGTGGGAGGCACCGATGGTGCCGCGCTGGTATCTTTGCCCTGTCCCTTGCCCCTTTGTCGCGGGGAGCGAGGTCGGTTGCCATGGCCTTTCCCGTTCCATGGATCCTGTCCTTTGCCCCGGCTTCTGGGAGATTTTCCTCCTCCTCCGCCTTGGTCCGGCTGTCCCCAAGCCGGTTGTCTCGGTCGGGTAGGCTGCTGGCCACCGGCGTACGTAGATTTCTTCCAGTGGCTGCCACAGCTTTGGCAGTACTGCGCGGAGGCCTTGCACATAGCCCCGCACATACATCGCCATGGTTGCGTCATCTCTTCTCGACGCAGGCGTCTGTACGCCTGTTGTACCAACACACTTCGCGTGTGGTGGGTCTCTAGCGCCTGTAGCGCTTTCTGTACGTAGTCCAGCTCGGTCGGAACACCCGCCAGCCAGGTTCGCAGTACTGTTCGTCCCACAGTACGCCTTTTCCTCGCCCGCCTGTGCCACGCAGCTTCTTGAAAACGAAGTCGACGGGTCCGGGGAGGAATGGTTGGAGACGGTGTCGAGGTCACCCTTCACACCCCAACAAAATTGATGCACCAGGATGGAAAACCAAGCGAAGCTCTTCACGAGGTCGCAGCGCATACACAAGTATGCGTCGCCCAACACCAAAATTGGCAGATTAAACTGCAGCAATCAGGGAAGGGCGCGTGGTGCTCGTGGTGCAAGTAGAGTGGGCCCCTCCTCAATGCCTATTGGCTCGCCAGAGGGCCACACGGGGGTACGTCGGCTAGTGGACCCAGTCGGGAAACTACACTAGAGCCGAGACGCCTGGGGTTGAGGGTTTAGGGTTTAGGGTTTGGGGGTTGGGGTTTGGGGTTTAGGGTTTGGGGTTTGGGTTTTAGGGTTTAAGAGTTTATCTTGGGACTCCTTAAAGGGTTCCTGTAAGAGACCCACAAGGGTACTAAAGTATCTATAGAGTTTAGGGTTTAGGGTTTTAACACTCACTAGTCGTGGTGATGACGAGTAAAATCAGTTAACCAAGATGTTCACGGAGGTAGCATTGATGCTGAGGCTTTCGATGATGCTGATGGCAATTCTGATGGCGCTGATGACAGGTGACGGTGACGATTCTGATGGTCATGCTGCTGATGGTGGTAGTGTTGTTGCTACCGCCGCTGCTCCTCCTGCTGCTGCTGCTGCTTCTGTTGGCGTTGCTGCTGCTGTTGCTGGTGCTGATGTTTTGGTATCAGTTGCAGCTCTAGCTTTGACAGTCTTCTCGGTAATGAGATGGCCAGGTATCCAGCGCAGAACCCTGCACACCAGTTCAAGTACTTCACGCAGTGCCGGCCCAAGCAGATCGCTGTGAGGTGGTTCGGGCTTTGCGTTTAGGGTGTAGGGTGGACCTTGATACCGATCTGTGAGGTTGGTCGTGTGGGCAATGAGCATCCTGAACATGAAGGCGCCTCCGGCCCCGCATCCAGAACATGGTGAGGTCTCATATGAGATTGCAGATCAGGATAATCGAGGATGCTACTCTAGAGAGTGCGGTTACTATGAAACCCTAAACCCTAAACCATAGCACCCTACAGTAAACCCCTAAACCCTGAAGCCCCAAACCCCAAACCCCAAACGTAGTGCTCTGACAGGCAGATTGGGATGAGTTTGATGACCCGAACACGGTGATCACAAACATGCTGGTCATCCTGCGGCTTAGCTGGATAGTATATTCCTTAGGGTTCCTTTAAAGGGATCCTTAAAGGGATCTATAGGGTTTAGGGTTTAGGCGATTCTAATACCCCTTAATTAAGGAATATACCTTAAAGCATAGTAGGATCCATAATATGATTTAAGGTATATTCCTTAGTTAAGGGGTTTTGGAGGCTCTGGGTCTTGATCGCTCCGAGATTTGTTGTTTGAGGTGTTTATTGAGCTTTAGAGGAATCGGGCCGTAGGTGTCTGGGTTCCGAGTCCTGAGTTTGGGGCTTTCGGGTTTAGGGTTTCGGGTTCCTCTAAGGGATTTTTAGGATCCCTTTAAAGGGTTAAGGGTTTTAGGGCAGAAACCTTGCAGAAATGTGGGCTTTTTGTTGCATGCTGCTGGTGTGACAGAGCTGGCTCGAGTAAGTTGTCAAGCTGTGCCGTCTCCCGGAAACGGGGCTGGGTAGAGGTGTTGTAGGGGTTCTTGCACGGTTCTCGGTGTTACAGGGTTTTACTCATTCCTCTTTGTTGAGGTTTTCCAGGTTTATCGAGCTTTACAGGTTTGAATATTGTAGCTAGGGTCAGTTCTTGTGCATGCTCGGGCCCCATCATACCCACACTGCTCGCTTGTGGTAGCCGTTATGGTGCAGGAGGTTACCCTAAACGGCCCTAAACCTTTCAACAACGAAGCCTAAACCGGCTTAATCCTTTCATCCTGGGTTGAATCGATGGTGGGTTCTCCTGGGACACGAAATGGTTCACTGTGTGACAGCCACCCCGCGTCACAAAACTAGTTCAGGGTTTGGGGCCCAGAGGTTTGGGGTCTAGCGGTTCTGGGGTTTAGGGTTAAGGGTTTCGAGTCCCGAACGAAGCACATGAAACGAAAGCACACGGTCACGAAACATGCATGTGCTGGAGCATGCGCCGTTGATGCCTTGTGTTCGCCAGCTGGCATCCAAAGCCATAGAAAACCAAAGCAGAACCACAGCCAACAAAGGCCGAGCAAATGGCGGAGCTGTAGTGGTGGGGATGCACAGTTCTGGGTGCTTGCAGCACGAGCGTGACAACTCACTGGTTCACCCTACACGATACACCCTCTGAAGCGGTTAGAAGCCCTTAATAACACCCTAAACCCTCAGACCCGAAACCCTATACCCTAAACTCCCAAATCTTAAAACCCTAAGCAAACTCCACTTGATAAGAAGACGAGTACTAGTCATAATCATATAATCATAATCGTAACAATCATAGTAAAGATAAAACATAATCACAATGATTGTCATGATACACTGCAAGCAAGCCGAAGCGCCCCCCCCACTGACTAAGGAAGGACATGGGTTTGCAGGTCAGGAGCTCAGCGAGACATGCGGCGAGGATCCTCCGGGTGGCTTTCGAGTTTAGGGTTATAATGTTTTGGTTTCATATGGGAGTTTCCGAAAATAGGGGACCCTCATATAAATATAGTACCCTAAATAGTAGGATCCTTATTGTAAGGACCCTCAAACAAGGTACCCCTGATTTTCGGAAACTCCCATATCTCGCTCTTTATATGCATGCAATTAGTGCTTTTTGTGGTTACCTTGGTTTCTTATTGTAGGGTTCTAACCATAGAATACGTCATCCAATAAACGGCACTACATGTTAAGGGTCCAGGCCGGGTTTCATCTGGATTGTACATGTTTTCTAAAGGCATCGCTAGGTGTTTGCAAGGGTTTGGTCTAGGGTTTGGGCTTGTAGGGTGTAAGTTTCACCGGTGTGGGGATCTAGCATATGGAGGGTTGATTCGGAAACAGGGCTACATTGCTACATAGGTTGGGCTTCTCGCGTTCGTTGGTTAAGATTTTAGGGTTCGGGGTGTGTTTTGCTTTTGAATGTCGGGTTGAGTTTTGATCGTCCTGTGTCCACCTGGCTTACCTTAACTTAAACCCAACCTGTGGCCGAAAAGACCCACCTTGTTCCTTGTTATGGTCCTTATATACAGTTCCCCCAAAACAAGGGTCTTTGGGGTCACAGGTAGACCCTGAACCCTAAACTTTGAACCCGGAAGATTGAAAAAGCCCTTCGGCTGCTCCCACATGCAAGCCGAGCCGCACACGAGAAGCCTTTGAAGCCCACGCTCTACCGTAGGAGAACATAAAACCCGAAAAGCAACCTCGCAGAACCCTTTAAAAACTCGTTCTAGAACCCTGTACAAGCCTCCTAAACCCCAGAACCCCCTAAAAACTCCTTGTAGAACCATAAAAACGCCTCCTAAACCCCAGAACCAGGATCAGGGTAGGCTCCTTGGCTCATGGCAGCTGCCCTTCGCCCTGCAGCCTTCGCCAGCTTGACACAGGAGACGGCGGGGTTGGATGAGAGCCCACTGCTTGGAGGATGAGGGGACTTAGTAAGTATGTTATAAGTCCCCTAAGTGGGGTTATCCTAATTATAACCTACCTATAGCCTTACTAACTAAGCCCCATGAGCCTTTAAGTGTATACTCTCAATTAAGGAGCGTTCCCTAAGTTGCTAGTTCATCTCACCATCCCTCCACACAATAAAACTCAACAAAAAAAAATTCAGAGGTTCTCCACCCTGTCCCATAAACGGTAAATGCATAAACGGTCAAAAACACTTAAAAACCCGAACACTATCGTCAGGATGAGCAGGAGACGATCCGCCAGAAGCAGAAACAGGCCATGAAAGATGTGGGGACCAGCATAAACCTTAAACCCAACGCCCTCTGGGTCTAGAGATCAGGTTTCAGGGGTTTAGGGTTCAGGGTTTAGGGCTCAGGGTTTTGGGTTGACTCTTCTGGTAGGGAAGGCCCCAAAGCCCTAGTCTCATTCTTCAGGCATCTACTCGAAGGGTCGTGATACCTGGTCAGGGGGTTACTTAGAGGATCATGGGACTTAGTAACTAGGGTTATAATTCAGGCAACTATACTTAGAACTACTTATATCCTAGGGTACTTATAACCTTACTTACGAGTCCCATGATCCTTCAAGTAGCGACAGGTTTAAGTGCTTGTATGCCCCATCAAGGTACCTGCAACCCACTTACTAGTTACTACGTCCCATCATCGTCTCAGTAACTTTAAACCCTCCCTACAACCCAGTTTAGGGTCTAAGCCCTCAAATCCGAAACCCTAAATCCCTAAATCCCCAAACCCCAAACCTTGGACCCCTGAACTTTGAACCCTTATACCCCCAAGCCCGAAACCCCTGGCCCCGAAACGCTCTTGACTGCAAAGGCTCAGCTGAAGAAGAAGGCCCGCTGGGGCTAGGGGAGTGGGTTAAGGGTTCAGGGGGTCACAATCATAAGAGGGCTTGGAAAAGGTTTTACGGGGCTTGAGAGGCAGATTCTTGGTGATATTCTAGGGTTACACAAGGGCCGAATTTGTTTGAATGGGTTTCGGGGGTATATACAGTATAGGTATGTTTGGACCATTATGCGAAATACGTAGTTTCCGCGGCACAGGCGGCAAAGAAGCAGCGAGGAACCAGCCAGCTGCCACCGTCCGAGCCAGGCGCTCAGTTGCGCGTAGATTCAAATCGGGAGTTTCCGAAAATTAGGGGACCCTAATATAGTACCCTAAATAGTAGGATCCTTAGAATAAGGATCCCCAAATACGGTACCCCTAATTTTCAGAAACTCCCAAATCGGGAGCCCTGGAAGTGGCTTTCAAAGCAGCCATTTGGGTTCCGAACTGGGATCCACAATTGTATAGAGTGGGGTTTAGGATTTAGGATTTAGGTTGGACGGGGTTGGTCAAAATTATGGGCTCATTTTCGGTCCCCCAGAGAATTTACTATGATACTGTCCCGAAAGGGCCCAAAGTTTTGATCACGCCTGGGTTCCTCAGTAGTACCCTTTTGTTCTATTTGTTTTGCGGTAACCGGACAGTAAACCCAAAACCCCTAAACCCTAAGCCCTAAACCCCTAAACCCTAAGCGCTAAACCCCTAAAGAATAACCCGCCGAAACCCATAAACCCCTAAACCCCTAAACCCCTAAACCCTTAAACCCCTAAACCCCTAAACCCCTAAACCCCTAAACCCTTAAACCCCTAAACCCCTAAACCCCCAAACCCCCTAAACACCCAAACCCCGAGATTCCACGTGCGAGGCCCAGCGAGCCCGTTGAGGAGGAGGTCGTTGAGCCTGGCCGGAGGCCCCTCCGTGATGGGCTTCGTGGCTCGGAGTCGTTCAGGGTCTAGGGTGGGGCTTAGGGTTTTAGGGTTTAGGGTTTAGGGTTTAGGGGTTTAGGGGCTTAGGGTTTGGGGGCTTAGGGGTTCAGGGTTTGGGGGTTTAGGGGTGTAGGATTTAGGGTTTGTGGGTAAGGTTTAGGGCCCACTTGGAGGATCATGGGACTTGGTAAGTATGGTGATAAGTACCTTATATAAGTGGGGTCATATTATAAGTAGTCATAAGTGTAGCTACCATAGTTATAAAACCTAGCAAAAAAAGTTACTAAGTCCCATGACCCTCTAAGTAGGGTTTAGGACGGAGAGCCAGATCTGGGGGAAGCCTCAAGCCTAGCCCCAATCCCGGGATTACATGTTGTGTGTCTGACCCAGAGACTCCAATACCCCCTAATTAAGGAATATACCTTAAATCATATTAGGGTCCCTACTATAATTTAAGGTATATTCCTTAATTAAGGGGTATTGGAGTCTCTGGGGATGCGTCATAACAGATCACAAGGTTCCCGGGATCCCTTGAAGGAGCCCTTATAGATCCCTTGAAGGAACCCTTATAGATCCCTGACAGGAGCCCGTATAGACCCCTTAAAGGAGCCCTTTTGGATCCTTATTTCCTTAACAAGAACCTAAACCCTAAACCCCTAAACCCTAATCCTTAATCCCTAAGCCGAACCCAGTGATTGAAGCCCGAAGTTTCGGCCCACCCGCGTCAAGCGCGGAAGTGTGTCTCAGGCTTCCTGACCGAACGCACCTTTCACTGGAGGACGGTTCTCTAAACCCTAAGCCTAAACCCCAAACCGCACACCCTAAACCAAAAAACCCTACACCCTACACCCTAAACCCTGGGGGGGTTTCGGGCCTGCAGGTATTGGGATGACCGGGCAACTTAAAGTTTGTGACCCTAAACCCCCTTAAACCTTAAGCCCCCAAAGCCCCAAGACCCAAACCCAAAGCCGTAAACCCGAAACCCCTGAACCATAAACCCCTAAACCCCTGAACCTTCAACCGCCGCTCCCAAATTCTGCGTCTGTGGGCTTTTGGTTCCTTTAACAGGTTCCTTTGAGGGTTCCTTTATGGATGGTTTTAGGGTTTTGGGCTTAGGGTGGTTTAGGGCCCCAACCCGCGAACCCTCAAAGCCGAAAGGTGTAGGACGGTTCAACTTTCTTCTGCAAAGGCTTGCGACTCGTAAATTTCGGGTTTCGGGGGAGATGGATTATTAAGTTAGGCTTTGTGATATGGGAGTTTGTATTTCTTCGCGTCAACTTGACCCTCGAATTTAGGGGGATTTACTGTGGTGAGTCTTTCCTTCTTGGGGACACAGAAACACCCCTAGGTTCCTGCAACTGCCCTACACCCTGAACCCTAATCCCACACCCCTAAGCCCTAAACTCCCCAAACCCTAAACCCTACAGTAAGCCCTAGGCCCTGAGCCCCAAACCTGAGAACAAAAACTCTGAGCCCCAAAGGGGGTGCCCCTCGGCTCCGAAGCAGATTTTCAACCCTTAAGCCACACTATAGGGGCCTCAATAGGCACCTCTACTATGTTGGTGGGTTCTTAGCGTAATTGTAGCAAAATGGGCCCACAAACCCTATTCTAATTATAGTTATTGAGGCCTCTATATTAAGCCATACGCCCCTGAAATCTCAGAGCCCAAGCCTCAAACCTCCAATTTCCGACTTCCACCCTCAGCATTATCGTCGACGCCTAGTTTTTCAACCGGACCACCTACGACTTCAACCCTAACCCCTGGACCACAGAACCAGTTCAGGTTTTAGGGTGCGCTGAACCCTCACTAAAGCCTCGTTTCTTATGGGCTGTATCCTGATCCATAGACCACAGAGCCTAAGCCCTTATGTCGCAAAGAGCTTATCCTCAGCATGAGTTGTGCGCCCTGTAAACCTCCAAGGGCAAAAGGAGGGACCCGTAATAAGGACCCCGAGGTATATACCCTTAAGATAGCTATTATATACCCATTATATAGCCCAGTATAGGGGTGGGGGTCCCCATTAAGGGTCCTTCCTTATCCCCTAAGCCCTAAACCCTAAACTCTTATAGATCCCTTTAAAGGAGCCCTAACAGCCCTAAATTACGGGTCCCTCCTTTTCCCCTTTGGATAAACCGAAGATTCTCGCCAGGAGTACTTCGGGGCCTGTCCTGCCGGCCTCTTCAAACAAGCTGGCTCCTAGGGCTTATCATGGAGTTAGCAGAACTCCACAAGGGCTGGGGTATATATGGGCTTTATAAGGGCTGAGGGTTTGGGAGTTTCGGGTCTTAAGGGGCTTGCGTTTGGAGTTTGGGGGTTTAGGGTTAGGGTTTGGAGGGTTTTGAAGGGCTTGGGGTCCAGAGTTCGGGTACGGTTTAGAAGGGTTCAGGTTCTATCGAGGGGTTGTTGGTTTTGGCGTGGGGACTAAGGCTTCGCAAACAAAAGCCTGCAGGGGTCACCAAACACTAAACACCAAACCCTACATCCCAAGCTCTGAATCCTAAGGCCGAAAAAACCCCGTGGATCCAGGGTTTCGAAAAATTCGCCGCTTAGGCCTGAGAGCCACGGAGGAGAACCTTGAGCTCCTCCTGGGCCTCTTGCCTTGACAGTTTAGGGCTTAGGGTTTGGGGTTCAGGGGGTTTAGGGTTTGGGGGGGCTTAGGGGTTTAGGGTGTAGGGGGGTTTAGGGTTTAGGGGTAATTCGCGTAATTTGGAGCACCTGTTTTCGGTCCCTTTTTTTGTGAAGGGTGCCGTATTATTTGGAGACCCAAAGAGGGACTTGTAGTACAAGGGTTCAGGCTTCTGTACAGGCTCCATTAAGGTTTAGGCTTTTGGATTTAGGGTGTATCAGGTGTGACTAGGGCATCGAACTGTGCCTTTATTTGGTTTCTTAATCTAGGACCTGGAGTAGGCCCTTATTCCCTTTTTGCAGGGTTCAGGTTCCCTTATAAGCCCCTTGAAACCAAAAAGGGCACCCCAGGCTACTCTTGGGTCTAGTAATGTTTCAAGGGCTTCATGAGGGCCTGCCAAGGGTTAGCAGGGTTTATTGTGGTTCAGGGATTGGGTTTATGGAGGGGCTGAGGTGTTTAGGGTTCAGGGTTTATGGACTTAGGGTTTAGGTTCTTGCGTAGAGGGCGTGATACCACAGGGTACCAGTACTTCTACCATGAATACTCATACTTTAGCCGCTAGGGGCATCGGTTGAGCCGCGCAGCCCGTAGCATCGATTTCGAAGACTGCTGCTGTCATGCTACTTAAAGGCTCATGGGACTTAGTAAGTAAGGTTATAAGTAGGTTATAATTAGGATAATCCCACTTAGGGGACTTATAACCCCAACTATAACCTACTTACTAAGTCCCATGATCCTCTAAGTACCCACCATCTCACCATGCCACGGCCCACGTAAACGTCCAAAAATCCCCTTACAAAAGCATCTATAAATCCCTCATAGGGCCTACTTCGAGGATCATGGGACTTAGTGTCTACGCTTATAAGTAAGGTAACCATACTTATGGTTACATATAACCTCACTGAAGGTACTTACAACCATACTTACTAAGTTCCATGATCCTCGAAGTATAAATCCCTCATAGGGCCTTCATAGAGCCCTGACTGGGAAGACCCCCTAAACCCTAAATCCTAAACCCCTAACCCCTTACAAGCAGCCTTCGAGGTATGGACTTCAATCAGGCACTGGCGTAGTGTCACTGCATTTCGAGTGCAGCTGCTGGCAGTGCTGGCAGTTGTGCTGGTATATACTGGTAGTAGTGGTAGTCGTAGTAGTAGTAGTAGTAGTAGTAGCAGTAGTAGTAGTAGTAGTAGTAGTAGTAGTCGTCATAGCCGCCACAAGTGCTCAAGCGGCCGCGCTGATTGAGAGGTTTCGAACAGGCTTGGGGCGCAACTGCTGTGCTAGAGGTTCCAACCGGGCCCTTTTCTGAACAGTAAAGGTTTGTGCCTCCTTCTACGCCATGGTCCTCTCCCTTTTCTCACAGGAGCTGCTTTGAGCCGCCAGGTCCCAATTCCTGGGCCCAGACTCTGTTTAAAACATTGCAACACTGGGTAGGCGGTAGGGTTTCCACCTCCGCGCGGTGGAGGGAGTCATTAGGCTTCTGTCTCTTGACGAAAGTAGCGGATGGCGCAATTGCCAGTGCACTCACAAAACTTTGCATCTCTTCGTAAGAATTCGTTCAAGACAGCATGTAGAAGGACAGTCCGTAGTGACGGGCCCGTACCATACCGAGGGCAGGTTCTGACACCTACCCTGGTTGATCGTCTGGGGGTACGCCCCCCACCCACTCGAAGAGAGCTTCAGTCACAGACTGCTGACTCCCCTGCATATGGCACAGCCTCCCGCAGGGCAGGAAGGTTGGAAAGATCCATTCGAGTTATTTCGTGGAACGCGGGCCACCTAGGCCAACAGCAATGGGGCGAACTCAAAACGTGGCTAGCAGCTGAAGCCTCTCATCACTGCGACGTCCTCATATTGCAGGAAACGCACTGGACTGAGACCAGTGAATTCAGCGTTTCTGGGTGGTACTGTATCTCCTCAGCCTCGGAGTCTACCAAACCCAACACCCGGCCTAAACAAGCTGCGAAGCGTAACACTCGGCAAGAACCGCGAGCTCCATCCACGACTCGCGCTGATGGAGTCATGATCCTATTCTCTCCCAAGTTCGTCCCCAAGAGCTTACGCTGGAAGGAGTGGAGCCCGGGTAGGGTCTTAGAAGCTCGTGCAGACATTGCAGGTACTCGGCTGGTTGTCGTCGCGGTGTACCAACACGCTTGGTCTTCTGCCAAGACCATCCAGTCCAATAAGGACGACCGTGCTAAGGTACTATCTGTCATGTCCAAGGTGATCAAGCAGGTGCCTAAGAGGGACTCCCTTATTGTAGCAGGCGATTTTAACACTTCCCTGCGTCCGAGCTCTCCATTGGTGGGACCGCACGTGAAGCCACCCACTGAGGACCGCCCTGACGAATCCAACTTGTTTAATCTGCTGCTCAGGTTGCGTTTGGTTGCCCTTAACACCTGGCGACCCCAAGGCATGGAATGCGTTGCTTTTGGAAGGTGCAGAACGCTTTTTCCCAAAAATTCCCAAACGAAGACCGATCCCGCTGGAATTGGAAACCCGTCGCATGTGG
The DNA here is from genome assembly GCA_905221615.1 of Symbiodinium sp. CCMP2592. Classification (NCBI taxonomy): domain Eukaryota; class Dinophyceae; order Suessiales; family Symbiodiniaceae; genus Symbiodinium; species Symbiodinium sp. CCMP2592. The sequence goes on along the minus strand of CAJNDT010000213.1, from coordinate 917,434 downwards.
CGGGCCCGCACCCACGATAGGGTTGCGAACACCACTCCCTCAGCACAGCTGATCGAGTCACCTAAAGCAATGGCACAGCCTCCTAATCAGAACACGCCACGTCCGCCGGACACCGAAGCTGAGCTGGCGCAAGTGGCACACCGCCAGGCTGTGAAACAAGCAAAGAAAGATCGAATTGCGAGTTTCATATCGGAGGTGGACGCGAGTCTGGCTGAAGGTGACCAACATATCTCCTTTCAGACCCTCAAAAAGCTGCAGCCTTGGCAGCCTGCGCGCAGAGCTCAGCTAAAGGACAACACAGGACATTTGCTAGGTCCAGCGCAGGAGCTAGCAGCCCTCAGGGACTATGCCAATCAGGTATTTGCGGCCCACCCTCCGTTACGGACAATGCATGGAGCTTTCCCTGCTTTGGAGCCGCCCAAACTAGCAGCTCACATACATTCCATCAAGCCTAATAAAGCTGTTCCTGACGGAGCGGCACCTGCGGCTGTATGGAGACTGTGTAGCGACATCGTTGCACCGGTCCTCTCCAAACACGTAGCATCCAAGCAGGCCGAGGACAGTCTAGAATCCGACCTCGTAGACGCTGATCTCTGCTTAATTCCCAAGCCGGGCAAGCCCTCTGACAAACCAGCAAACTTGAGACCCTTGGGTATCCTTAGACCTGACGCTAAGGGACTGGCGGGAGCGGCCAGAGAAGCGCTTCAACCACTGACCCTCTCGTTCCTCAAGCACATGCCACAGTTCGCTTATCTACCAGGTCGGGGGCTGTCAGACGCGCTAGAACGCGTGGTGCATCACTTGCGTGAGGCTCGATCCCTGTTAGAACAGGCCCACCCCACGAGACATGCCTTGCAACAAGGCACACAGGCCCCAGCCTTAGTCGGCGGCCTCACCTTTGCTCTTGACCTCAGCCAAGCGTTTGACACAGTCTCTCGCCAAGAGATCATCGACCTTCTTCAGAGAGAAGGGGCAGATCAGGACACAGTCCACCTCGTTCAGGCTTTACATGACGGGTCTCGTTATGTCCTTCACGCGCAGGGAGATTCCACCTCTGTTGAAACCACAGCAGGCATTAAACAAGGATGTAAGCTCGCCCCCACGCTCTTCTCGTTCCTTACAGGTGACCTTTTCCGCTCTCTGGTTGACCTTTTCGGTGCTGAGCAGGTCTTGAAATTCCTGACAGGATATGCCGATGATCTCACGCTCCATCGGACTATCCGCTCTGACAAGGACCTCAGGGCCATTCATGCGCTCATCGCAGCGCTACTTGAGGAGGTCCGCAAACACCGCCTACGAGTCAACGTTAGCAAGTGCGTCATCTTGGTGAAGTTAGCGGGTAGAGAATCCCAAAACGTGATGAACAAACACGGCTGCTGGATCATAAATTCCAAGGGCGAGCAGGTTCGCGGATGGCGCATCGGGCCCAATAAATCGTTCCCCGCCTTCCAGTGGGTCTCCTGTAGCAAGTACCTGGGGGTTATGATCTCCTACAACCACTTCGAGCTGCAGTCCTTGCATTACCGCATAGGGGAAGCAAAGCAAAAGCTGCATCAAGTCCGCCAATTTGTCTACAATCGCCGGTATGCGAGCACCATGTCGAGACTCAAGGTTTGGCAAAGCACAGTCCTGAGCACACTGACGACAGGCCTCTCAGACGTCGGACTCAGCGAGGAGTCGGCAAAGCAGCTACGCAGTTGGCATGCTTACAAGGTGCGATCAGTGCTGAACTTGCCAGCACATACCAGCCGCATCACCACTAAGGATCTCTTCCAGCTTTATAGCATTCAGGACCCGGTTCAAGCGATGCAGGTCAAGCTCAGGAAGAGACTCCGCAAACTTGAGCGACGCGCAGCCAGAAGCCCAGATATCACAACCGAGCCTTCTGTTTTGCAAGTCATCCGGGACAAGCTGTATTTCCTATCACAACTCCCTGAAGCAGCTGAACACCCTGTAGCCCTACATGCGTGCACACTCTGCGATGCCTCTTTCGAGACAGCAAACGGGTTACATTTACACAAGTCGCGAGTGCATCCAGCCAGCATTGACCGATTTGTGCCATCAAGCTTCGATCGACAACTCCACGCGGTGGATGGGATGCCGCAATGCGCCGCTTGCATGCGCAAATTTCATCAATGGAAAGGTCTTCGTGACCACTTGTTGTCAGGAGCATGCCCGGAACCCCAGAAGCTTCGAACTCTGAACGCGACTGACAAACACTCAAGTCATCCTGAGGTAAGGACCCTTTCTCAGCTGCGACAGGACATTGCCCAACTCCCACAACATCGAATAGCGGTGCTCTCAAAGACAGCGGAGGCCCGGGTCCTGATCCATCGGTGCCTCACGTGTGACTTCTGGACTTTCGATCACACTAAAGTCAAGTCACACTTCCGTCAGGCGCATCCTAAGGACTGGTCAAGGCTGCACAAGCGCGCAGTCTCTATATGTCAGGGTTTCTCGCCTCACCTTGCCAAGGGACACCCGTGCTCATTCTGCGGTTACAAGGTCTACGATCGCAGACTGCACCCGGAGCAATGCCCCGTGCTTTATCAGGTTAGCACACAGTGGCTGCGAGGGCAACCGGAGGTGGAGGAAGCTGCTACTGCTCCCCCCTCCAAGCCCCAAGAGAAGTCACTGGCCCACTTCTTTAAGTCACGGTCGAATGGCACAGCCTCCAATCAGTCGAGCACAGCTCGTCAACCCCCGACAGACAAGCAGGAGTCCATTTCGCAGTCCTCTGGACAGGCGGCAATGCGACCCGAAGGAGTGCACAAGCGCGCTCTGACTAACACGTCAAACTCGTGTTACGCTAATGCCCTGTTCCAGGCTCTGCATCAGATCTCGAGCTTTGGGTACGATCTAGGTGCTCTCCAGTCCGTCCTGTCCCATCTAGGAGACGAGCGAGCCCCCAGATTACTGAACCTGTTCGGCCTGTTTGAATTTCGCCATGCTATTTCAGGCTGGCGACTGGACGGCAGACAGCATGACGTTTCAGAGCTGCTTCTACATATGCAGTCCAAGCCTTTAGGCTCCCTTCAACAAACACAGTGGCAGGGTCGTACAGATGGTGCAGTTGAGGATTCAGACGTAGGAGTCAGCCCTCTCCTCCTTCCCCTCCCGTCTGGCCCTTTGTCACTATCGACTTGCTTACGGCTGTGGGAATCCCAGACCTTTTCCCGTGCGCTTGTCTGGTCACCTGAACTCCTAGCAATTGTGATTTGCCGCTGGCAGGATGGAGTCAAGAACACTCAGCCATGCCTTTGGTCAGGCCGCACCACGGTGCCCGTATGGACCTCAAGCGATGCTCGAACCCAGCGTCTCTATCAGGTCATAGCAGGAGTTGCCCACTTTGGGGACTCCCTTGCTTCTGGGCACTACCGCGCTTTTTGGCCGGAGGACCCCGCGGATGCAACCTCTCAGGTTTGGATCTCTGATGACTACAGACTCCCGGAAAAGGCCTCAGCGGCCTTGAACCTGTCCATCTCCAGGAATGTCTACATGCTTTTCTTGCAACGAATTCGCTAGCATCATCGTTAGGTGATGCATTCCGGCCCAGCTTCGTCCTCAAGGGCAACGCGGGGCGCCCGTGCGTGAGAAGCCTATAGTCAATTGGAAGTTGGCATAGGCCGCCTCACGTCAAGGCCAAGTGCGTCATGAGCGCACGCGGACATGCACACACCGCAATTCTTTTTCCTCTCAATCAGCTCGCCCTCTTTTTTGTATAGCTTCCAATCCGACTACTAGGCCGGCATGACCGCTTCCCCTGTCGCAGTCAAGAGTCCGGAGCACAAACGCTCCCGAAACGGCACGGACTATGAGGACGCATCGGGAATGGATTTTTCTGAAGAACCTCCTCTCGAGTCTCTCTCGCCTGCGGCCAAGGCCGCTGCCCTGCCGAGGCAACAAGACCAGCCGCGCCGCAAATCCGTCCCGAGGCAGAAAGGACCTGGGGCGGTCCAAGGGCTCGGGCAAGGCACCCAGCATCGAGCACAATCAGGTGCCATCCAGGCGCTGAGCCCGGAAGAGCTTACCAAAGCCTTCCTTGTGCACGACGACCAAATGAGCCTGCTGCAACACCAGCTGTCATTGGTGTACAAACTTCCTCAAGACCATCAACTCTCGAAGGCATTAGTTGCGTCCGTGAAATCCTGGCAGGGAGGTTTGAAGAAGCTACGCCAAGGAGAACCTCACCCCGAGGGATCGTGCTCTAATGCGGTCTCCCTGGTTCTTCTTCATGAACTGACCAAGGGCAACCCTCCAGAACACGTGGACAAGACGGAGTACGGCAAGCTTCTGAAGGTGGTTGACTCCATGATCAACATCACCACAGACAAGACCAAGCTGGCACAGGACATAGTGCACTGCTCAGCTAAGCCAAACAAGCTCAAAACGCACGTTATCCTTGATTTCAGGGTGGCTATCTACTCAGACCTCCTGCCATACCTCTCCCTTCTCGCCTCCCTCTTTGACTCCCACGACGGCTTTGAACGCCTGGGACGAAAGGCGCCGGGAGGACTGGCTCGCAAGGCTCGAGGCCGTCCCTGAGTTTGGCCTAGTTGAAGCACACAGTGCACTAACTCCCTCAGCACAGCTGATGTTCTGGTCAGTCTTGCACACTTGACTTTCGTACAGGGTGCCTAGCATCGATCTGCTGATTCTTTCAACAAAGTTCCAGCTGCGCATCAAAACGCAGGGGGCCCTTCGAGAGCAATTCATACCGATCTACTCAACTTCCTGAGCGCGCCAGCCTGGCTCGAGCCTCTAGCACTATGGATCTCACACGGTTTGCGGACCTACCGGGCCCTGACCAAGTCCCACACTTTCTGAATCTGGTACATCAGCTGGACGAGATTCTCAAGCGCAAGGCCTCGCAACTATACACAGACCCTGGCTCGGCGTCTTCTACCAGTTCTCAGTCTGCTGAACGATGCACTCTGCCCTCTGGCAAGGCCCGTCCTCCAACACCGCCAGCTCCTAAACATCGACGAACTGACGCGGCTTCGGAACAGGACGCTAAGTAAGCATCTTCAGAGAACTAGGCACTGCCGGTGGAGCCAGCTACCAGCGAGCAAAACTCATTGCCATGCGTTTTCCTGCATTCGCACTCAGCTGCTTTGCAACTAGGTCACAGGGCTCAAGCTACCAGTGGCAGGTAGCACACAGTGCAGCACGGATTCGTCACAGACGATAATCTCCCACTCACGCTGGGATGGATCGTGCTCCCTATCCTGATGGAGTGCATGAGGCTCTTGGTCGGAGCCACATGCCTGGACTTCGACGACCGGTTGACCCCCAAGTGACTGCCGCCATCTCACCAGAGCTCTTAGGCGTGAAAATCGCAAAGGGATACGCCAGCGCGGTCTTCAATTCCAGTGCTGCAAACTTTGTGCTCAAGAAAGTCACGCGGCCGCAGGAAGAGTACATGGCCAGAAGAGAGTTTAGCAGATTATCGCGCTTCCCGCCGATCAATACCATCATCGAGGCCTTCTGGCAGCAAGGCCCAACGCTGTTACTGCCACGATTGTACCCTGCCCATATCCCCTCCATGACAACGGACCATGTCGTCAATCTCGTTGCTGACATCCGGTCTGCCCTCAATGCAGTGCATTCCAGCCAATTGGTCCACGCGGACATCCACATGGGCAACATCATGGTTCGCTATGACCCCCCCCACCTATGTCTTGATCGATTTTGGAGGTACGGCGGGGGAAAGTGTCTATCCTCTCAGCTTGGGCTACGGCGCCCTCGGCCAGGGAGGAGTGCTTCATCGTCCTCCTCACGAGCTCATGGAGCGACCCACCAGGACCGTCAGAGGCGACTACTACAGGCTCAGCAAGACGATCTCCGTCGAAGTCGTGGGCCACAAGTGCTGGCGCAACACTGCGTCAGGCTTCCCGATGCCCCCGAAACTCCCCAAACACCTGCGCGTCGAGCTGGCAGAATGGGAGAATCTCGCTGGCCTCACTCCACCCAAATGGCCAGAATCTGCCTTTCCCGGAGGAAGCTGGTACGAGACTGCCATCGATCCCTCGATCACAGTGCAAGCCGGCTTGTACGATGAAACCGGCAATGTTCGTCTGGCCACCGCCGTTTTCTCCTACTCCAGGCAGCAAAAATCCAATGCATCCGGGCTCTTTGGGCCAGAAGATCCCACACGGGCTTCTCTTGACTCCGGAAGCTGGGAGGAATCTGCCGCTTACGCTCGGTTCTTCCTAGCTTGCAGGCTCCGGACCATGGGCAGCCACATCCGGACTATGTACACAGAGGTACTGCCGTACCAAAAGTACAGCAACCAGGATGGCTACCTCATGCTGGAGAATCCCCTAGAGCATTCTCCGCCTCCACCACCTCCCCCGGCTGCCAGCTCGAACGAGCCAGCGCCCTCGACACCGGCTACTGAGCTGCAGGGCATTTGGGCGGAAATGGACTAGGCTTCAATCGAAGGACACAGTCCACCCAGCGGCATATGGCACAGCCTCCGCCACGCGGCCACTGTAACCATTTTGTCGCGGAATAGGACACAGTCCAAAACTACCTGAGTCACAGACTCCGTCCCAATGCCTACAGCACTGGCCTTAGCCCGAGAAAAACCTGAGCATATGTCTTGAGCGCAGTTGTCTGCACAATCCAGCTGCCGTTCGCTTGAGCTCGGCTTAGTATCGGTTACTGGCTCCCACTTGCGCGAGCGCACATGGCTGGCGAAGATGACGGCCCAATCCGGGCCATTTCCTTTCCCGCTGTGATCTTCGCAGACTACATGGAGGACTACCTCACTCTTTCGGCGCTGAAGTTGTACTGTGAGGAGGCCCAAGTGTCCCTGCCGCCGGCAGCGGGAACATGGCCCTCCAATGACATAACGGCATGGGCACACAAAGCTCTCCCACCCCTACAGTGGCAGCAATTCGAGAAATATCTCGATTCCATGACTACCATGACCTGCTCCGAGGCAGAGGAAGGCTGCTTGGTCAATCCCATCCCACACGGAGGACTATTACACATGGTGCCCAAGGCAGAGCAGATAGCCAGCAGCTGCATCACTTCTCGCTGTCTCTCCATCTGGTCATCGGTCCGTCAGGTTCTGCAGCACCTACCTTTCGAGGCCCACGACAGATGGGAGTACGCTCCCAGAGCGGCCGGCTCTTCATGTGGCCAGCGCTTTCGGGTTGGGGCCTTCTGCCGAGTTCTTCCTGGCCTGCTTAAGGAGACGGTTTCCCATCCCAACGTCACTCGACTCTTCAACGCATTCGTGTTCTCATGCCATCCAGAACACCAGTGGACTTCGCTTGAGGTCTTGGTAGATGTGCACTCCCCACCGCACAAAGATGCTCGCAATGCTGCCTTGGGCACTTTGCTCATCCCGATTTCGATTTGCGACCAGGGCGGCATATGGATCGAAGACCCTGACGGCTGCGACTACCAGGAGATCCCGCACCAGCAGGGGATGATCCGGGGAAGCTGCTTTGACCTACGTGGTCTCAGCCTCCTCTTCCGGGCGGATGCGCTGTGGCACGCAACTCTACCATGGGAAACCTATACTCGAGTCGTTTTGGCGGCCTACACGGTAAGAGGAGTCTCTCGTTTCTCACCAACGCTGCAACAGCGCCTGACAGAGTTGGGTTTTCGCCTTCCGCTAGGCACTGCAGATGATTAGTTCGAATGGCACAGCCTCTTGAGCTGAGACACAGTCTCTGACCATCTCTGCTCGTCGGTTGAGGTTAAAGCAGGAACTAAAGCACATGTGCTTTCTGCACCGCTGTAACTACGTCACTGCCTTTCTTCAGTCCTTCTAGGCTCTAAAGTTCGGCTCTGCCCTACATTCGCCAGCCTGCGATGATGGAAGACGCCTTCGTCCAGCGAATCTTTCACTTCCTGACGCCGATGCTTCTAAGCCTCGATTTCTACTTGCAGCTGACGGACCTGGACAGAACAGCCATCGATGGCTCGAGCAGCCAGTCCAGCCTCACAGGACCAGGCCTCACCCCCACCGAAGATTCGTTTCGTAGGGATAGCCTGACAGCAGCCAGAACGGGCCTCCTGAAACTTCTTCAAGAGTGCTTTAACCACTGGCCGGCCCTCTCCATCACCTACATCCCCCCACCTGCGCCAGACACACTGGACCAGACGGGCATGCATCTTATCTACGAGGTCACGCAGCCGCGTCTAAAACAAGTCCGACGACTTGCCACTGTCAATCGAGTCTGGCATGACCTCATATCAGCCATGATATCTGGTCAAGCCCGCATCAATACAGTGGAACTTCTGGTGGCGATGTCACGCTTGCGCAAGTCAGGCTCAGTGTCGGTTCGTGAAGGCCAGGACATTTTCTGCCTCCCGGTCTCGATGGCGTTCAGATTGCCGGTCGAGACCCTCACTTCACCTCTAGCTCGCACAGCTCCCGCCGCTGCCTACCGCGCCTCGGGCTTCAACGCCTGGCATGCGCTCCTCTTTGACAGCTATGATGACCTGCAGAATGAGACCGAGCAACAAGACTAAATGTGCCATTAAGGAGTCTAACTTTTTGAAGCCAGCAACAGTGCTCTCGGCTTGAAAAACTGGGCATCCTCCGTACCAGTAGGAGTTCGTAGGGCGTGCACTTTGAGTTGAGTTACTTCTCGGCACGCCCTCTGCCGCCTGCCAGTTTCTGTCAGCTGGCTCTAAGAGTCTCCTAACTGCCATGGATGAGCTCTCCCTGCGCCATGCTATGAAACACCTACTCCCAGGGGTACTCACTCTTGACACTTACGACGCCTCGCCCTACCCCGCCTCCTACTGGAACGATCTGGACCTGCTTCATGATGAAGCTCGTGCCACGCGTGATCGTCTACGGGATCTACTTCTACGTTGGGCTCGTACGGGCCCCTTCTCGCAGTACTCCATTATCGGCGACACACTCAGGATCGACCACAATGGAGTGCATGCTCAGCTCGGCATTGTCAATCTCAATCTGCTACAGGCTATACCGCTTGCGGCGGTCTGCCGTGCGTGGTACTCCGAAATCGCTCGTCTCATAGACGGCAAACCCTGGATTGGGGTGTGGAGAGCCTACATCCATCTGCGAAAGCAAGGAGCAGGAGTGTTCATTGAAGTTCTGCCGGATCAAGCTGGCACCCTCTCGAGAGAGGCCATCAGCGTCCACTATGAGCAGGTGCACTTCATTCCGACCTCAGTCTTGCGTCGCCCTCTTTAGGTCCGATGGCACAGCCTCCAGCCATTTGGTCACAGACCATGCGACGCGCCGGGCTTTTCTACTTTTAAAAAGGCAAATCCGATCAGCGTTGCGGCTCAGCGTTGCAGCTCACTGGTTCGTGCTAAAAGTAGGATTCTCCGCAGTCATTTCTTGGTTTGCTCCCAGCTGCCCTGCCAACCATAGTGGATGTCATCCTTTCTCTGCACCGAATCATGTCGCCGCGCTCTTTCCTTCATCATTCCCGAAGTGGTCGTTGTGGACTTCTACTCGGACTACGGTTTGGACAGGGAAATGCTGGAAACTGAAATCGCTGCATACAGACCCCCCAGCACTCTCGTTCCCATACTGCGGCTCAGGGACGAGATCCAGGAGCAAGCACGCCTCTGGGCCTTCCGCCGCTTACATGAAGGCCTAGCTGTCTTCGTGCAACGGTACGTAGACACGGACTACGACCAGCAGGGCGTCCATGTCAGACTGGCGATACCGCAACCAGACTTGCTGACGGCCATCTCAATGGCGTCGGTTAGCCGATCCTGGTGCGCAGCAGTGCTCTCCCTGGTTCAGCATAAGCTCTTTGTAAGTCCACACCGCACGGCCAGGGCAGCTATGTTTCTTGACCTACGTGTCATGGTCCAGTCTTTTGACACGCCCCAGTGGCACCTCGCGTCCGAAGAGCTCACCATCCACATTCAGCACAGCAAGCAGGTCGTGGTGCAGAAGTTCCGGAACCCCCTCAATCCAGACGGGCCAACGGCAACCATCAGCAGAGATGAAGAGGTATCCAGTGTTCTCTATGACCACTACTACAGTCTTTTCTGAGCACTTATGAGCCACAGGGAGGTCACTAACTCATGCAAGGAATGTGGCACAGCCTCCGATCAGGTGTGGCACAGCCACCCAGCTAGTCACAGTATGAGATTGTTGCCCACCTGTCCAGAGAAATTGACCTTGCAGCATGCCAGAACCCAGCTACTGCTGCATCATCGTTTGCTCTGTCCTGCGATCCGAGGTCTCAGCTACCACATGGCACCAACAGTCCCTGCTCGCGTGCCCTCTGCTGATGTTCTTTGTCTCCAGTCGTCCTGCGTTGCCTAAGCTTCGTGCTTGGTCATAAGACTCTGAAATGCTGTGCATGCATACCGCAGCTGTCAGTTCGAACTGTCGATACAGTAAGCAGCAGCAGAAGTACCGCAGCTTGCACTAAAGACATGCCTTGCAGAAGCTAAAACTTCGGAACAAACTGCGACTCCGCGAAGAGCACAGCTCACCTCCTGGCCGCGTGTCACAGACTCTGGCCCATCAGCTAAAGCTGAGACCATGGACAACCCTCCCAGTTTGGGACCCTTTCTGGTGCTCAGTGACAGCACTTTGCAGCACATGCTGCGGGGACACACGTACGGAGTGTTCCCACTGCTGACGGGACAGGTCTTAAGTTGTCCTGGCGCCGCCCTCAACATCTCTGCCGGCAGCGTCCCCTCCATCATGGAGCTCCTCCACTGGCAATTTGGCCTCTTCGGGCCGCACAAATTCAAGGCGGCAGTTCAGAGTCAGCCGGTGGCCTCCATTTTGGAGAGCCACCTTGACGGACAAATCAACGTTCGCTTCATTCCGCTGTCAAGAAGCCTGCGCCCGGAGAAGCAAATCAATTATGACTACCTGATAGACGGCAGGGTCCAATATGGATTTGCGGACAAGAACCTGCCCAATCAGGAAATCATGGATTTGGCACAGATGCCTGGTGTAGGAGGGGTAGAATGGCTCTACAACTCCAAGAATCTCCACTTCCGCCCCGATGTCGCGGACATCGTCATCCCGGCACTTGTCACAAGAGCCATTGAGGAAATGCGCAACACCCCAGGACTGCCTGTCCTCGTGGTTGCTGGCTGGAATGCTCGCCAGCAGGACATGCATGTCGAAATGCTTGCTGCCCAGGCTCTGTCACAATGCCGAACTGTCCGAGATCTTTCGGAGGTAGCCATGCAGTACGGACATGGCCCCTGGGGGATGCGCTTCACGCATCTCCCAGAATGGGAGGCCGCCCCCGTCCCGGCCCTCCTCTTCCAGACCTACGTCCACGACGACAAGCCGGAGCCAGCCCAAGTTGCGGCCAAAATGTTTGCCGGCTTCACCCGAAAATTCTGTGATGATGGTGTCCTTCGGGCTACCCTGCGGCAACTCGCCGGAAAGTACGGCTCCAATCTGCTGGATCGCCTCAGTCAGCCAGCTCATAGAGCAGACGTGTTCCGCTTCGTCTACCACTACCAGCACGGCGGCCTCTATGTCGATATCAAATGTGGCTTTGTGGTACCCTGGGAACAGGTACTCAAGCTTCTAGCAGCAGATTGGAGCACAGCTCACTCAACGAAGGCAGGTGAAGTGGGTCACAGACCCTCCCCACCTGGCCAACTCCCAAATGAGTTCATGGTCATGGCCATTGGAGTCAAAGGAGATCACATCTTTCAAGGCATCATCTATGGCAAGCCCAGACACCCTTTGATGAGGGAAGCCATACAGCACGCCTTCAGCCGTCAGGTTATGACAGCGAAGGCGAACTTGGAATACATGACCTTCTGCAAATTTCTCTGGCAGATCTTGGGTCGAGACCTTGGACACTCCCCTCAAGCGGGATGGAATGTTTCCACCAAATTTGGCCCCATCTACCTGTTCTTGGAGCGCTGGGACAAGCGAGTGAAGAACAAAAAGTACGACAATGATGGCCACTACTTCGTGACTACCAACAACACGACAGTCGCCTACACCAGGTGCTGGAAGTGGCTGAAGGGATTTCAGGGAGACCCCACCACCAAAGAACGAACCGATCGCATGCTGCAGAGCCAGCTCCCCGACATCTCCCTGGAAATCCAGTCTGATAGACCCGAAGAGCACAGCTCACCACAGCCACTTAGGTCACAGACCACGGCAACCGCCACATCGGCTCCTCCTCCTCCCACTCAGGAGGATATTGAAACCTATGTGGCCGATAGCATCCAGCGCAACTCCTTTGCAGAGATCATGGCCACGGTCCGTGAGACCCACCACTATAACCAAGATCTTACAGAGCAGGATGTGCTGGAGCTCATCCCTCGCGGATTAGGGCAAGTGGAAGTTTCAGGAGACATGTGGTTATGCTGTTTGCACTGCCGGAAGCACAACAGGCAGGTGCAATTCAGTACTAGTCACGGCCTCAAAAACCACTTTGTCACGCAGAAGCATAACCCGTCACCCAGCGCCATGTCGGCATCCCAGACACCTCTTCCTCCCCCTCCCCCAAAGCTCCCACAGGAGATTCCTCTCCCCCCCAGCAGTACCAGGACCAAAGGTACAGACAAAGCAGCTTTGAGCTGCCGCCCTCTCCCCCGTGCCCTTTCACTTCCTCAGCAGCTGAAAAGGCGGCTTTCAAAGCAAGCCAAGCGGAAACACCGAAGGCGGCCCCAGCGCTTCCGGCTAAGGCCCCACCGTCCATGGTGCCCACCCCGTGCCCTCAGCCTCCAATTTCCTCCTCGGCAGCTCCAGCTCCCCCCTCCGGCGATCCCTGTTTCCCCGTTCCCTCCGCACCCTCCCAAGTCCGTTTCTTCCCCAGCCCCTGCCACCCAGGCCGCTCCGCGTTCCCACACGCCCCCTCCTCCTTCTTCCCGCCCCCCGTCAGCATATGAGCCTCCGGAATCCAATGCGGAACTAGTCGGCTATGTCCCACAGCCGGCTCCACAACAGACAGTACGTTACACGCGGCAGGAGCTGGCTCAGCTGCTGAGCTCCCAGTCCCACCAGGACTGGATTCGGGCCTTGGCTTCCATCAACATCCTGGTGGCTCCGGTCATTCTTGGCGGCCTCACCAACCATGAGCAACAGACCCTTTGGTCTACCAGGATGGAAGCCCTCCGCGAAGTTCCCCCGCTGTTCTCTGCCATCAAGTCGGTAAGGACGCAAACAGGCCTCACATGGGACACCGCCATGTCGGTGAGGCGGGTCCTCACCAGCGATGGGAAGGTCACTATAGCCACAGGCGCGGGAGACGCCTATCGCGAGCTGGATGCCCCCACAAAGGTGCATGGCCTTATCCATGCCTGCTTCAACAAGATGTGGGACGAAAAGGCCTTTCAGCAGCACTTCCCCTCGTGGGTCGAGTTCAACATGATCGCCACCACCATCGTGGCAGTTTACAATGAGACGGCCAAATCAGCCGGACTCCCAGCTCGTGTCTTTAGGGTCAAACCCGACAAAAATGCCTACTCCATCATGAAGATGCGGATCCAGCACGACAAGGGGCACGAGGAGGACAAGCGCATGGCCAAACTGGCTGCTGCTGCCCCCAACAAGCGCCCACAGATGCAGGAGGCTGACACAGAAGGCAAGCGACAGCGCGATGGCCCCTCCTCATCTTCCTCGACCCAGTGGGCCAGACAGGCACGCTCATCTCAAGAAGACGACTGGGACTGGTGGCAGCAGTGGTCCTGGCACAGTTACTCTCAGCAGTGGCCAAAAGGTCATGACCAGTGAGGGCAGGAATATGTCACAGACTCTTTGATCCCTTATGTCACAGACTCAGGGAATTCGGCACTCTTCCGACGCTTAGCGAATCTCTTCGGAAGCCTGTGAACCGCGTGCTAACCTCGCTTAAAACAGCACTTCGCTCTTCAGCGAGTTGCCCACGTCCAAGCTGCCCAAAGCCTCACTCCACCGGAGTTGTTTTCAGGTACATGCGGTCATGAGCACATGACCCTTACGGCCTTCTGTCTTCAACATGAGTAATCCGTGTGGGACGCCACGAGACGGATACTCCAGGTGTCGGCTTCGCCCGAGGTACGGCCTAATTGTTGAGACAGGTGCACAGATGGACGCGTCTGTTCACACCAAGGTGTCGGAGGAGGAAGCTTTTGTAGCAGTAGTCTGTCAAGTTCGAGCTGATTAGAGAGATCTGAGCGATGCATGCTAGAAGCAGTTTCACGAGTGCACGAGACCAAAGGCGCCCGCAAAGCGCAGAGCACGCTCGCGCAGCGTTCAATTGAAAAATAGTAGTCGTCATCGTTGTCGTAGCTGCAGGGCTTGGAGCAGGAGGTGTCATCCTCCTCCTCGTCCTCCTCCTCATCAGCGCCGTCGTCAAAGTCGTCGCCATCATCATCATCATCATTATCATCACCGTCATCGTCATCATCATCACCGTCATCGTCATCATCATCATCATCATCCTCATCATCATCATCAAGATCAAGAAGAGGCTTGGGGAGTCCTCAGGTG
>CAJNDT010000213.1:780512-898012 GCA_905221615.1 Symbiodinium sp. CCMP2592 | reverse complement strand
CCCTAATTTTGACAACTACCCATGTGTGCCATTGAATTTCGGATGTTGGTGCTGTGCAGGCGGAAACAGCGCGACCCACTGCCTGAGCTACAACCTTTCTACGGCGTGCTGCTTGGTTTAGGGTTTAGGGTTTAGGGTTTAGGGCCTAGGGTTTAGGGTTTAGGGTTTAGGGTTTAGGGTTTAGGGTTGAGGGGCACTTGGCAGATTGTTTCCTGCTTCCTTTGTCTTTTGTCCTTCCAACCGCAACGCTGAACGCCAAACATCTACTTAGAGGATCATGGGACTTAGTAAGTAGGTTATAATTGGGGTTATAAGTCCCCTAAGTGGGGTTATCCTGATTATAACCTACTTATAACCTTACTTACTAAGTCCCATGAGCCTTTAAGTAACTCCAAGGCCCATGCCCAAAACCCTAAGCGCGAAACGCTTGCACGAAGCCCATAAGCCACCGGGTTTAGGCTTTGTTCCCGCTTGTGCTCTGAATCCTTGGATCTACAGCCCTGAACCGTGAAGCTTAAAGCCTTACTGAGCCAAAACAAGAGCTAACAAGTTAAGACGATCCTTTCTGCGTAAACGACAAGCCCTGTAACAAAAACCACAGCTACGTATACATGAACCCTAATCGCCCAAATCCCCCCCCACCTTCAACTACTAAAGAATCTGTAAGCCCTAAGCCCTTAGTAATAGCACTTAGCTACTTAGTCAAAACGAAACCGTAAACCCGAGCTTGTTGTTCTGATGCACCCTCGACGCTGGCGAGGCTCCTTTAAACCCTAAACCCCGAAGCCTAAACAATAACCCCAAACCCTAAACCCTAAACCCTAAACCCCAAACCCTAAACCCCAAACCCTAAACCCTAAACCCCGAAAGTTCCAATGCACCCTTTCAAGAAAACCCTGAACCCCAAGCCCGAAACCCTAAACCACGGGCGAGGCTCGATTGGCACAACCTGAACCGGTCGAAGCATGTGAACAAAGCTCTGAGACGACTGGGGGTCGAGACACCCCGTCGGATCCTGGGATTGCAGCTGCAAGGGCTTTTAGGGTTTAGGATTTAGGGTTTAGGATTTAGGGTTTAGGGTTTAGGGTTTTAGGGTTTAGGGTTCCTTTGATAGAACCCTTAAAGGAACCTTTAAAGGAGCCTCAAATGAACCCGTAACGGCTCGTTCAAGGGGTTCTAGAAGGGTTCCATGAGGGATCCTGGGATGGCAGCTACGAAGGCTTCCTTCGAAGGAGCCCCCTAAAGGAACCCTAAAAGGAGCCCGTAGAGGCTCGTTAAAGTGGTTCAAAAAGAGTTCCTGGGATGGCAGCTACGAAGGGTTCGTTCGAGGCATCTTTCTGAATAGTCAGAATGGGGGTTCCCTTTTCGCGGGGACTATAGGGGATACTACAAAGAATGTAGGGGCCGTAATAACTTGAATAGGGTTTTGCGGTGCCATATTATGATTATGGTATAGTATACCCCCCGAGCCCTATTCTAATTATTAAGGCGCCTATATTACAAAGGCTTCCGTCAAAGGGTTCGTTTCAAGGGGTTTTATAAGGGTTCTACAAGGGACGGACTCATAGGGTTTTAGAAGGTTTTGCAGTTATTTTTTGGTTTGGGCTTTATGCTACATGTACCTTTGAACACCTCACTGTGAGTGAAAGGAGTAGATGGGAAATGAATAGATCATCAGCCAAAGGAGTACGTGTGACTCCAGGTATACAAACACATGGAGATAGATATGTAAGTCAGCAAGCATACAGAAATGAATGAACGAGAATGCAATGTTCAAGCGGGCCCTCCCTTTGTTAGGAATGGTCTTTTCGTCCGGCATTTTCCATTTAAACCTCGAAACCCTAAGCCACAAAACCACTACACCCTGAACCGTGAGCCGCAAACACTACACCGTAAACCCTAACCCTCAAAGCCCGAAGCACACAACCACTAAACCCTAAACCTTTAGCCCTAAACCCTAGGTAGGGGCGAGCATGTCACCGGGCTGCTGAGAGGAATACGGTTTTAGAGCTGTGGCCCGGGTTTAGGGACTTTACGGGTTTTAGCGGTTTTAAGGGGTTTAGGGGTTAGGGGTTTAGGGGTTTAGGGTTTAGGGGTTTAGGGGGCTCAGGCCAATCCGATGGCAGAGTGCTTCTGGTCATACTTCTCAGGGGAGGGATCGTGTTGGGAGTCGTGCTCGAGGTGATAACGGGGTTGCGACATGTGCTTATCACCCGAGGCCTAAACCCTAAAACCTAAACCCAAAACCCTAAAACCGAAGCCCTAAAACCTTCAATCGTCAGTACCATACAGGACCCTCATAGGACCCTTGTACAGGGCTTGTAGAGCCCAGTAGAGCCTTCATAGAACCCGAAAGACCTGGCACAGGTATTTCCTCTACTGCGACCGGGATCTCGAAGAGACCTACAAGCAGCTGGATCGTTATCAGAAGGCTCACCCACGACCTCAACCCTCGGAGATCAAGACACCGTCCCTTCCTGAAGGGCTTTTACAAATGGTTTTGTAGGGTTTTATCGGATAACTTTCACGGTTGTAGAAGGGTCTCACAACCTAGACTATGGACAACGTCAGGGTTCTAGGAGGGTTCAGAGTTAGGGGTTTGGGGTTTAGGTTTAACTCTTCAATTCAACTTTCGGGGGGCCTTAGACGCAAAGGTTTGCATCCCAAGTCCAGGACTGCGAACACTAACCCGCAGCAAACTTCAACCCTGTTTCAGCGCTTTTATAGGCCTCTATCTATCTATCTATCGATCCGTCCATCTATCTATCCATACATCCATCTATCCATCTATCTGTCTATCCGTATATCTGTTTGTCTATCTATCTATCTATCTGTCTATGTGTATATACGTAGATATGTGTATATAACTAAAACCCTTTCCAAGTCCATCAAAGCCCTAAGCGCTGAACCCTAAGAGCCTGAACCCAAAGCTCTGCTCCAACCCTAAAACCTGAGAACTAAACCTTAAATCCCGTACACTATTCTGGTATCCTTATGGGAGTTTCCGAAAATAGGGGTACCTTACTTTGGGGTCCTTGTAATAAGGATCCAACTATTAAGGGTGCTAAATTAGGGTCCCCTATTCTCCCTCGAAGGAGCTGTCTTCCAGTAGCCTTGTTCGCAGCCCTTATAGTGGCGCAGCAAGGAACCTTGAAGGAACCTTTACAAGAACCGTTTGAGTAGCCGTTAAAGGAACCCTTAAACGTAACCCTGAAAAGAACCCCAAGCCCTAAGCAAGATTGAAGGAGACAGAGGCCTTAAGCCCCCCAAAGACTCCAATACCCCTCAATTAAGGAATATACCTTAAATCATAGTAGGATCCTTAATATGATTTAAGGTATATTCCTTAATTGAAGGGTATTGGAGTCTCTGGATCCCACCCAAGGAACCCCTAAGCCCTAAACCCCACTTTCTGGAGCCTGTAGACCCTAAACCCTTACTTGGAGGATCATGGGACTTAATAAGTATGGCTATAAGTACCCTAAGTGGGGTTATAAGTAGGTATAAGCATAGTTACCTTAATTATAACCCTAGTTACTAAGTCCCAAGATCCTCTAAGTAGGGGAACCCTTAAAGGAGCAGCACGGGGAGAACTGGATGACTTGGAAGTACATCCAGGCCTTCCGGCGCGCCAGCCGGACCCTCGGAACTTCCTAAGCCCCATTGTAGAACCCTTATAGATTCCTTAACGAACCCCTATAGATCTCTTTAAGGATCCCCTTACAAAGGGTTGAGGGTTTAAGGTTTAGGCTGAGTCTCGGGGCTTGTTCTAGTGGTTGATGAAGGACAAAGTCCTGCATTAACTCAAGTACCTCCGCCTATGTGAAAGACGGTAAAGTCTTGCATCTGGACAAGGCAGGATTATGTCCATCAGCACCCTGAGCCCTAAACCCTAAACTACGTCACCAGAACTCAGGGTGGTGACTGAGGCTCAGAGGATCTGCTAAAGACTTATGGAGGCTCTGGGTAGTTAACAGTGGGGATATAATAAGTCCCTTCAGGTGGGTTACAACCATAGTTACCC
Source organism: Symbiodinium sp. CCMP2592 (assembly GCA_905221615.1). NCBI lineage: Eukaryota > Dinophyceae > Suessiales > Symbiodiniaceae > Symbiodinium > Symbiodinium sp. CCMP2592. Next base: position 893,988 of record CAJNDT010000213.1, on the reverse strand, counting down.
TGCTTCCAAACTGATTTGAACTCTAAAACCTCACAAAAGCTCTTCCAAGACCTTACCAGGGCCTGTAATCGAAAATGACACGCATAAAGCGCCAGCATGTCCTGGTTAGGAAGCGTAGTCCCCAAACTCCGTCCCGCCGCAAATCCTGACCCGAAGTTGCTAAAGTCTGATTCCGCACCTTCCTCAATTCCACACTTCGAAAAAAGCTTAAATTAACCCAAAGCCCTGTAAACACCAAGCCCTGGACCAGGTTAACAAGCCAAACCAGATGAAAGCCTTATCGTAAGAGAACCGGGTAGAAGCCTTAAAGCCCTAAACCCTAAAACCGCAAGCCTGTAAACCTAAAACCGTACGAGTACCCTTATAGCATCCCTTCTGGTAGCCCTTAACGGAACCCTAAACCCTGAACCTTTAAAGGAACCCTAAGACACACACAAAAAAGTCCTGCAGTCCTCAAAAGCTTGGAGGTTCACAGGACTTTTTTCAGCCAGCTTACAAGCACCTTAAGTGGGTTTAAAAGTAGTAATAAGTATAGTTACCTTAATTATAACCCTAGTTACTAAGTCCCATGATCCTATAAGTAGACCCTAAACCCCTCTAGATCCCAGTATAAGGAACCCTTATAGATCCCATTGAGGAACCCTTATAGATCCCTTTTAAGGAGCCCTTTAAGGAACCCTTGAAGGAACCTTAGAAACTCAGTCCCATGATCCTCGAAGCAGACCCCTAAACCCCTATAGATCCCATCATAAGGAACCCTATAGATCCAGTATAGATCCCTCTTAAGGAGCCCTTCAAGGAACCCGAGTTACTAAGCCTAAACCCTATAGATCCCTTTAAGGAGGCACTCTAGATCCCTTAAAGGAACCCCTCAAAAGGGTTCCTTTAAGGAACCCTTTAAGGAACCCAATTGAGCAGCCCTTTAAGGAACCCTTTAAGGAACCCTAGTTACTATAAGAGGTGACGATCCGAAGATCAACTTCCGTCTGCACTCGATCGAGGCTCTTTCTGCAGCCAGCCCCGGCAATCAATCACCTCAAGGGGTTCCTTTCAGGGATCCTCTGTAGGGTTCCTTTAAGGGTTCCTTTAAGGCTTCCTTTAAGGGATCTATAGGTTTCGTTTAAGGGTTGCTTTAAGGGATCCTCTAAGGGATGTATAGGTTTCCTTTACGGGATCCTCTAAGGGATCTATAGGTTTCCTTTAAGGGTTCCTTTAAGGGATCTATAGGTTTCCTTTACGGGTTCCTTTAAGGGATCTATAGGTTTCCTGTAAGGGTTCCTTTAAGGGATCTATAGGTTTCCTTTACAGGATCCTTTTAGGGATCTATAGGTTTCCTTTACGGGATCCTTTCAGGGATCCACAGGTTTCGTTTAAGCGTTTTGGAGAAACCGGGCGAGGGTGCAGGGTTTGGCGGATTGGGGTTTTAGGGGTTTAGGGTTGATGTGTTTAGGGCTGGCGGGTCCTAAACTTAAGCCCTAAACATCGAACCCTAAACCGAAGAAGGCCGTCAACCCAACTTAAGAAAGGAACCCTCGACCGAAAATCCTAAACCGTGATGTTGCACCAAAAGCCGTAAACCAAACCGAGGAGCTGTACGATGGCCCACGGTTGGCGGAAGAGCCTGCGGCGCGAAGCCCAGCTTCAGGGTTACTTGGAGGATCATGGGACTTAGTAAGTAGGTTATACTTGGGGTTATAAGTCCCCTAAGTGGGGTTATCCTAATTATAACCTACTTATAACCTTACTTACTAAGTCCCATGAGCCTTTAAGTAAGTATTTACGGGTTCGGGGTTTAGGGTTTCAGGGTTGGGGGTTGAAGGGGGGCTCCAGAAAGTTGGAATATGGTTTCAGGGTAGGATACCCTATAATTTACCATAGAAGGGTTAGGATAATCATATTCCAACTTTCTGGCTTCTACCTTAGGGGCTTGTGGTTTCTGGCTTGGGGTTTAGGGTTTGGTGTTTAGGGTTTAGGGCAGCGGGATAATGAGAGCCGGCAGGGCTCCTCGGATACACTGCTGCGGCCGTTTTCGTTACCTCAAAGCCTAAGCTGCCTAAAACCCCCCAGAGACTCCAATATCCCTTAATTAAGGAATATACCTTAAATTATAGTAGGATCCCTTATATGATTTAAGGTAGATTCCTTAATTAAGGGATATTGGAGTCTCTGGGTGCCGAAATCCCTAAACCCTGAGCCCTAAATCCGAATTGCGGCCTTCTAGGATGCTGCGTGGAGCCGCCCCCTGGAAAAAGGAGCTTAAAACAAACAAAAATCCGGATTGCGCTTTTTAAATGACGGGTGGGATGGATCCAGAGGAGCAACGAACCGAAGCTGCGTTAGGCGTTTTTTGGCTTTTGGGGGTGTAGGGTTCCATTCATGGAACTATAAGGTTCCTACAAGGGATCTACAAGGGTACTATAGGGTGTAGGGTTGACGGTGGTTTCGGTTAATGGTTTACGATTTTGGGGTTTACGGTTTTGGAGTTTAGGGTTTTTGGGTTTAAGCTGTATAGAGGGGTCTGGCGGTTTTGATTTTGGGTTCGAGGGTGCAGGGTTGAGCTTGAAAACCCTTAGTAACATCCCGAAGAATTTGACAAGTGATAAGATTGTCATAACCCAAGAATTGCCTTTCAACCTCCAAGCCCTCTACCCTCTAGCCCTTTAGCAAACCCTTCTGACAAGTCTTTTGCAAACTTACCTTATCAAAACGATCCTGAAATCCCCAACCTCGAAAACCTAAACCCTGAAATCACAAACAAGGCGCTTCCCCGACCCGGAACCAACCCTAAACCCTGGGCTACCAGATAATGGATGTTCGCCTAAGTCTCACTCTATGAGCCCGAACCAAAGGGCTGGCAGGGCAGGCTGTGGAAAAGTCCGTCATGATAGGTTAAACCTACTTGGAGGATCATGGGACTTAGTAAGTAAGGTTATAAGTACCCCAAGAGGGGGATATAAGTAGTTCTAAGTACAGTTAACTGAACTATAACCCTAGTTACTAAGTCCCATGATCCTTTAAGTAAACCCTAAACCCTATACCCCACACCCTAAAGTCCATAGTACCTTTGGAGATCCCTTATGGGAACCCTTATATCTCCTTTCAAGGAGCCCCGAAACCCTAAACCCTAGATCCAAAGTCCCAGGCCAAAGCTGATCCGCCCAAGCTGATCGCGGGTGAGATTGGGCCGCCCGGGTTCGATGCGGCTTGGGGTTTAGGGTTTAGGGTTTAAACTTTAGGGTTTAGGGGTTTAGGGGTTCCAGGTTCGGGGTTTAGGGTTCAGGGGTTTAGGGGTGCGGGGTTTAGGGTTAGGGGTTTAGGGTTTGAGTTGTTTAGAGGGATTTGTAAATTGCTCTTCAAGATTCAAGAGAACTGAACTTGATTTACCACAAAGTCAGTAAGGATTAGACGTCCCATGATTGCCTAAGCTGCCACTCCCCAGAAGTGCCGGCTGAGGGTACAGACTTTCAAAACCCCAAGCCCTAAGCTGTAGTTTAGACGCCTGAACAATCGCAAGCATTACTCCTGACTGTATGGTTCCTTGTCAGTACCATTCTGAAATACATCACAAGACCCTATCCTAATTATGAAAGCTTAAAGTACCCGTTTAGAGCCCTTACAGTAACCCTTATAGGCCCCTCTGAAGGAACCCTATTCTACTTATGAAGGCCCCTAAAGACGGTCTTACGATGTCCAGCCATTCTATTTGGGAGTTTCCGAAAATTAGGGGCACCTTTTTGGGGATCCTTTAAGGGTTTAAGGGTTCCTTAAAGGGATCTATAAGGGTTCTACAAAGGGTTTAGGGTTTGGAGTTTCCGAAAATTAGGGGGGTACCTTTTTTGGGGGTCCTTGTAATAAGGATCCTACTATTTAGGGTTCGGTACTAGGGTCCCCTGTTTTCGGAAACTCCCATTTTGAGCCGCCGAGGTACTCTATCGGCAAGGTCTACACGAGCTTGTCTGGATTCAGTCTTCGAAGTGCGGATGGCCTGGGATGGACACCTGGCTTCGGTTCGGGCTTTACTTTCTTGGTTCCTTGGGGCGGAGTTTACTGTAAAAGCCTCAAGACTTGCCAATATTGTTCCAGATATTAAGGCCCCTGTATTGCCTTTGACTACCCAGAACCAGTAAACCCTAAACCCCAAACCCAAAGCCATCAAAGCCTTAAGCCCTAAACCCTAAGTCACTAAACCCTAGACCCTAAACTCCCTAAGCCGTAAACCCTACTTGGAGGGTCGGGGGACTTGGAAGGTAGTTATTTCACAGACTTAACCTCTACTGTATCATAACCCCAACAAGGATCCTTCTTGGGGTATTTCAAAGCCTATAACCTACTTACTGAGCCCCCCGACCCTCCAAGCACTGGGTTCTTGTTAAAGTATCTAACTTGAGTTGCCATAATGGGGATCTTTCGTGAATAGTGGGGTTTCCTTGTTATGGTACCTTAAATTAAATCCCTCAACAAAAACCCAGAGTCCAGTGCTTTATTCATGCCCCTATCAGAGTGCTTATTGAGGATCGCCCCTAGACTAAATCCTTATAGCCCTTATGGTAACCCTTACAGTCCCCTTGAAACTCTAATTTTTAGGGCCCCTAGACCCTAAACCCTCAACCTTAAACAACCCCATTATAATTACTTATTAACCCCAAGCCCCTAACAGGCTTAAAACCCGCTTAGTGAAAATCCCCAAATCCCTCATAGTAGCCCGTATGGTAGGCCTTATATAGACCCCTCACCCTATTGGTATTATGAAGGCCCCTAGACCCTAAACCCTCAAAAGCTTGACCCAACAAGTAGAGTGCCCTTAAACCATAAACATTCCTATTCTAAGTAATTTTTAACCCCAAACCCGAAACCCCTAAAAGGACTCCTTATTATAAGTGAGTGCTTACTGTTGATGATATAAATCCTGCATTATCCATCATAAGAAATATACCATGATTCCCACAGCTTAGGGTCCTTAGGGTAATGCAGGATTTATTAGATCATCACCCTAAACCCTAAACCTTAAAGCCCTATAGATCTCTTAAAGGAGCCCCCTTAAAGGTACCCTTAGAGATCCCTCGAAAGGAACATCAACCGTCCGATAGTGAGGATCCAGCTCGCCTGCCTGGGCAAGTGGCTGGAGGAGAAGCGCTACGCTTTCTGGACCCGGCCTCAGCCCAGAGACTCCAATACCCCTTAATTAAGGAATATACCTTAAATCATATTAGGGGCCCTACTATAATTTAAGGTATAATCCTTAGTTAAGGGGTATTGGAGTCTCTGGGAGGTTGATCAGGGGCCTCGAAAGGTAGGAAGAAGGATCATGGGACTTAGTAAGTAAGGTTATAAGTACCCTAAGTGGGGATGTAAGTAGTTATAAGTATTTTTACTTTATTTACAGCCCTACTTACGATTCAGGATTCAGAGTTTTGATCATGGGGGTTGAGGGTTGAGAACTTAGAGTTTTTTTCTTTTAAACTTCGGTCTTAGGATTTGGGGTTTAGCGTTTAAGATATGGGGCGGCCGGGGGGTTCGGATTCGAGTTGAAGGTTCAGCACCTGGTCCCGGCTTTGGCACAGTTTAATGTAGGGTTTAGGGTTTAGGGTTTAGGGTTTAGGGGTTTAGGGTTTAGGGTTTAGGGTAGGAACCTGATTGAGAAACCGAATCTTGGGGCCTTAACAAGTAGAATAGGGTGCCTTTAAAGGGGTCTATACGGGTTACTATAAGGGATCTATAAGGGTTAGGGTTTCCTACTTGAATCCTACTATTTTGGCGTTATTGGCCACCGGTTTTCTTAATTAGGGTTTTGGATTAGGATTCGGAAAGGCAGGGTGGTTCCGAAAGCATAGGCCTTGAAAGCATTCGCATGACAAAGCATCGGTTTCCGACGCACACCTGAACCCCTATAGTTCCTTTAAAGAAGCCCTAAACCCTGAGTTCCTTTAACCCAGACCCCCGGGAGGATCCAGAAAGTAGATCCCCTTGTTTGGGGCCCTATACTACCCTTCAATCCAATCCAAGGAGCCTAGGCCACTGCTACAGCCCGCACATGGAGCCTCGGAGTAATCTGCGGTAATCTGTAGGGTTCCTTCAGGCTTCCTTTATCGCTCCTTGAAGGGCTCCTTCAAAGGTTCCTTTGCTGTTCGGTTTTAGGATCGAGCCCTCCCGTGATGTACAGCCTGAATCCCAAACGCAAACAGCCCAAAAAACTACCTCTAACACCCGAAGCTTCTTTGAAGCCCCCTCAGCCCTACTGTAAGCCCTAAACCCTGAAAGGGCTTGTGGGCTTTTTCGTTTTGGGGCATCGGGCCTTCGGCTTCAGGTGTGCTCGGACGTTCAGTCAGGGTTTTTGCAGCGGTGAGGTGTGGCTTTGAGGATTCGGGGTTCAGGGCAGGGGTTTAAGTTTAGGGCTTGGGGTTTAGGGTTTAGGATGGTGGGTTTAGGGTTTAAGGTTGGGGGTTGGGGGTTAAGGGTTCAGGGTTTACGGGTTTACAGTAGAAGCCCAAAAGTTGGAAACCCAATCGACTCATTCCTTAAGAGTAATGTTTGTGGAATCCCGGCACTATTCGGCCTTACTCCGATTTCCGAGTCTATGGGGATTGCTGGAAGTTTAGCGAGTGGGGCTTAGGGTTTAGGGACTGAGGTTTCGGGGCTTGTGCTGCACGAGCTTCGGGTGTACGGGTTTGGGTTTAAGGGCTGTTCAGGATGTTGGTTGCCGGGGGCTAAATGGGAGTTTCCGAAAATAGGGGTACCATATTTTGCAGTCCTTATAATAAGGATCCTACTATTTAGGGTACGATGTTAGGGTCCCCTATTTTCTGAAACTCCCAAATCACCAATGGTCAGCCTCAAGATCCGAAATCTAAACCCTAAACCCTAAACCCTTCCTTGAGGAGTGGTTTTAGGGTTCTGGGCCGAGGAGTTAGGCTTCAGTAGGGTTTAGGGTTTAGGGCTTAGGGTTTAGGGTTCCGAGTTTAGGGGTTTAAGGTTTAGGGTTTGGGGTTTAGGACTTTAGGGTTTAGGGTTCAGAGGTTTAGAGTTTACGGGTTTAGGGTTTAGGGGTTAGGGTTTAGAGTTAGGGTTTAGGGTTTAGGACAATGCCGTGGACGCGCAACTCCTCCGATGTTTGCAGGTCCTCGTGATTCTTTCTACTTAAAACCCTACACCCTACCTCCTCAGCCTGAAACCTTAAGCTCTAAACCTACACCCCAAATCCCAAACCTTCAAACCTCAACCCTAAAACCTAAACCTTAAACCACAACCCAAAACTCCCAACCCTAAACCTTACACTCTCAACCCCAAGCCCTCAACCCCAAACCCTCAAGCCTAAACCCTCAAAGGAGTACGAGCAAACCCTACACCCTACGTCCTAAACCCTCAACCCTCAACTAGATCCCTTATAGGAGCCCTTATAGTTCCTTTAAAGAACCCAAACCCCAAACTTCAACCCCAATCCTCAACCTCAAAGATCCCTTCAGGAGCCTTGAACCTACACCCTCAAAGGCATACTTAAGCCCCTTGAAGTTTAAGCCTCAAGCCCCAAGGAACTCCAAGCCCCCAACCCGGTTCAGGGGAGCCCTACACCGTGAGTCCCGGAGTAGAAACCCCAAACCCTCAAAGGCATACCTAAGCCCCTTGAAGTTTACGAGTCCCTTTAAAGGAGTAAAGCCCTAAACCCTTAAACCCCTAAACCCCTAAACCCCTAAACCCCTAAACCCCTAAACCCCTAAACCCCTAAACCCCTAAACCCCTAACCCCTAAACCCCTACACCCTGAGTCCCTTTAAAGGAGTACAAGCGGCAGCTGGGGCATCGGATCTACACACGCGCAGAGTTCCTGGAACGGCTCAAGCACGAGCGAGGCCTGAGGCTCAGGTTTTTAAAGGATTGTCGGGTGTAGCCCAGAGACTCCAATACCCCTTAATTAGGGAATATACCTTATAAATTATAAAAAGGGTCCCTATGATTTAAGGTATATTCCGTAATTATGGGGTATTGGAGTCTCTGGGAGGGGGTCCTTTTCAAGGGACTACAGCGGCTCCGTTAAAGGGACTATAGGGGTGTAGGGCCTGGGGTTCAGGGTTTAGGGTTGATTTGGTGTTTAGGGCTTCCTATCAGTCTATAAGGGATCTAGAAGGGCACTTTGAACTGTCTCCGGTTTGGGGTTCAGGATTTAGGCCTTGGGTGCCTGGTTTCCGGCAAAGACAACGAAAAGGTCCGGGCAGTTCTGGAATTTTTTGGGGTGCGTTTTGGTGCGTCATAAGGTTTGCAGCATGCTGCGGCTGACACATAGGTTAGAAAGGTTGTTATAGTTACGTAGGGCGTTGTGACCCGAAAGAGGGCATTCCTGACCACGATGACCCTGACCACAATGACAATCTCCAGCCTCTGAGTATGGGTAGTTGTCAAAATTAAGATCCCTTTTAGGGTACCCTAAATATTAGATGCCGTATTAGATTAAGGACCCAAAAAGGGACCCGAATTTTCGGAAACTCCCAAACCTCTAAACCCTAAACCCTTTATAGAACCCTTATAGTACCCTTACAGTAACCCTTTAAATATTCAGGACCCAAACCCTAATTTTGACAACCACCCATATAAGTTCCGAGGACCGTTCCGGTGCTCACCTGATCAGCTTTCACATCAGCTGGGCAAGGGCGAGGACCGGAGCTGTAAAACAACATGGAGGTGAGGGTTTAGGGTTTAGGGTTTAGGGGCAGTCTAGGTTCGAGAGTTTGGCTGGGGTCGGACTTTTGATAGCTGCGACTTCCGTTGGCGAGGTACGCACACTACAGAGCGAGAACGTGGTGTAACACCAACTGGTGCAATATCGATATCACCAGCATCGAAAGAGCATCAGAACATATGAATGACAAAAATTGTAACCGTACCAAGACTAGTGCTGCTTGCAGCAGTACTGGTGCAAGTCTGATAAGGTTGCATATCCCTACAACTAGCTGGTAGTGTTGTTGAAGACAGTTTGTAGCTAGTGGTCTATTGCCATGACGAATTTCGAACGGACACAGATACTGATTTTCGGAACAGTGGTGATCAGAAAGCCAAATACACAAGAATGGTGATGGTGACAAAACCCTACACCATTCTCCCTAAACCCCTTGCTCTGCACCCCTAAACCTCAGACCCTGCAATACCCTTAGAGATCCCTCATTTTAGGAAAGGAACCCTGAACCCTAAACCCTCAACCCGGAACCCGAAAGAGGATCGGATTGGGCCTCTACATTCAAGGGCTAAGGTTTGTTTAGGATTTAGGGATTAGGGCTTAGGACTTGGTTGGGTTTTAGGGTTGAGATGTGTGCGGGTTTAGGATTTGGGGTTTGAGATTAAGGGTTTAGGGGTATTGAAACGTTGAGATTCTGACGTTCATGCTCTGGAGTTTGTCTAACCTGCCCCAGTGCAGACAGAGTGCAGAGAATGGACGGGAAGGCCAATTCTGCCCAACTGCAGGCTAGAGAAGAGTTGCACAAGTGTTCATGTGACAGCGAAGATTCAGAAAATAAGGGATGCTCGTGTAGACTGTCCATTAAAGAATCCGTTGCAATACTCCCGAACAGACGTATCTCCTTGCTTTTACACAGCGTCTGAACTGGAATGCGACTTTTCATGAAACATGTAGGGGCCTTCATAACTAGAATAGGGGTTCGGGGGTTATCTATTGCAAGTATAGTATAACAGACCCCACAACCTTATTTTAGCTGTTAAGGCCTCTGATCAAAGATTAAAGTGCCCGTTTAGATCCCTTATCGACCCCTTTAAAGGAGCCCTATTCTAACTATTAAGGCCCCTTGAGTACCTGAACCGGCTTGAACCCTCGACGCAACTCGTCGAACCACAAGGAGTTTGATGCCGACTCTGTGCTGGCAGGCCGGTTTTGGGTTTTACGGTTTTGGGTTAGGGTTTTAGGGGTTTTCGGGTTTGAGGGTTTAATGTTTCAGGGTTTTAGGGTTTAGGTTTAGGGTTCAGGGGTTTTGGGTTTAGGAGTCATGGCTAGTTAGTTTTACGACGGGGGATAAGCTTGTGCCAATTGGAGTCAGAAGTAAGAATTAGATATAGCTATACCTGCCTTACTTATCCCTAAGTACTCAACCCACGCATCCTGCGAGTTTTCCCTAAATTCCCGTCGTAAACCGTCGTGGAAGCCCTGTAGAACACCTCGCAAGATTTCTCAAGTGGCACAAGGTTCCATGCAACCTTTATAGAGCGAATGCAAAACCTGAAGGAACCTTCACTGCATACTATTCGTACAACACATATAAGGCCCCATCATAAGTCCATCATTCTAACCTAAAGCCAGACGGCAGGAACCTCTTAAAAGCCCTGTCAACTCGCACTGACTGCAACCTCTTGCGCAACCCTAAACCCTAAACCCTAAACCCTAAACCCTGAAAGTGGTAACGGTTGCAGTAGCACTGGTGGTCGAGCTGAGGAAACAAGGTGTAGTAGAGCTCGCGAGGGTCGAGATGGCTCGGAACTAAGGCAGAGCACTAAAGACCCCGGAGCCCACCTGGTGGGCCTTTTTGATGCTTCCACAAGCTGCGATAGTCGCGACTTCCTGACAGCGAAGGAGGGACACAAGTTTAACTTGCATGCCCCCCTCCCCCGGCAGACATTAAAGGGACTCCACCCCAGTGGAGTATGTGAGCACTTCTGGCTCTGTGGAGCAGTTTCTGAGAATCACTCTTGATTATGAAAACCATCTAACCCCTCGGAAACTTTGGGTTCGGCCTTGGGCTGCTCCAAAGGTAGTAGGCCGAGATCCTTTCGGCGTTTTGCGGACATCATGCTGGGGTCCTCCACGAGACGCCAGCACTTCGGTGTTGAGTCGGTCGTAGACGTTGCGGCTGTCGGTGACCACGCAGCCACCTGTAAGTCGCACCAGGCCATCTGGATCGTGTAGGTCTCCGGTTCCATGGAGAATTTCACTCCACTGGTGCCTTCCGCAGTAGAGTCCGTCCTCGCCGTTGACGGCTGCTTGCGCCTCTGCCGCTCCAGGCGAGCGACACGTTCTCTCTATCTTCTGAGAGTGCCATGCCACAGGGGAGACAGCGGAGACTTGCCCTTGGAGCATCTGCTTGGTCGTGACGCCGAGGAACAAGCCCTCATCGGACTCATCGAAGGAGTGGATCTTCATCTTGTAGGATCGCTTGGACTTGGCGGTGTTGAGTAGCATGTTGGCCTTCACGATCGTCTCCACAGTGCTGCGGGATACCTCGGTTAGGAGAAGGCTTACTTCGGCAGCCAGGTATGGTGCCACCTGTTGAGCGTGCCAACTGACTCCTCCTAGCAGAGCGCGTAATTGGGATTTCTCCATGTCGGTAGTGGGGAGGCTCCTGTTCTTTTTACGGCTAGCACACACGTTGATCTCTTGGAGGTTGTCGAGGTAGTGTGGTTGGGAAAGCTCAAACCCATCGGGCTTTTGTTCTATGATCACCCCACATTGCGTGAACTTCCCTGATTCCCAATCTCCCCACTTAAATTTGGCTTTGATGGCCGCCAGCTTGCTTTCCCACAGTTCGTCACCCTCTTTTCCCCCAAAAAGGAAATCATCGACATGACCACTGACGATTCCCCGGAGACAACCATCGACCCGGAGAACCCAACAGCAGGAATCCGACCACAACCTGGTAAACCCCTGTTCCCGGAGAAACTGATCCACTGAGCGGTACCATTCCAGAGGTGCATCAACTAATCCATAACAAGCTTTCTGGACCTTGGTCACGCTTCCGGCTGGGATGTGAAGGGCTTCGCAGATCTCAGGACAAGGAATGCAATACAGCTTGTCAGGGTACTGCCTACTCTGCAAGAAAGCTCCGGTGACGTCTCCTTTTTGCACTTTCCAGCGCTTCCACGCTGAAACCTGTAAGAGGAGTTGACGAGTCTGCCTCGTCATGACCGGTGAGGTCGTGGCTCTATGTTCGTAGGCCTCGTCTTGGTAGCCGAGAAGTACTGCACGAGCTTTGGGCTTTCGGGTGCCGTCTTCTCGCAACTTCCAGGTTAGAATCCATCGCATTCCAATCGCCTGGCTTTTGTCCGGCTTCAAGTGGTCCGGGAGGATCTCGAAGGCCTTGGAAGCCACGAAATTCTTGACTTCAATAGCCTTGGCCCCTTGGAACTCACGTAGTTCTTCTGGTGTCATGCGACGTTCAGAGAGTTCCACTGCCCGGCGCTTCATGCTACCGATGAAGTAGCCACTGAGGTCTCTCCACGCTTTTTCTTGTCCCCGGTGGGTCGTAGGTAGGGTGAACTCCAGTTCCACCGCCGCCGCTTTGTCTGACCAGTAGCTGGCCTCCTGTTCAGGCCACTTCTCCTCTCGCACCGTGTTCCACCATGCTGTGGGATGTTCTTCAGGCTGTGAGCCACTGGCTCCGGCACGGCCCCGTGAGCGTGAACGCTCTCGGGTCGCTGACGTTGGCGCGGCCTCGTCTTGGTCCTCTTCCATGGCCGTGGAGACTGGTTCCGCAGTGGCCCCGCGCTTAGAGCGCAGTCGAAATCGCACGGGTTGAGTCTCCTCAACTGGATCTTGGGCGCGGGACCACTCCTCCTGGCTGGGTGTCTCAGCACTGATGTCTTCGAAACGGTTGCCCCCGATCTCCTTGGCCACAGTGTGGTAAGTCCAGGAGAGCCGCTGTTGAGAGGGATCACTCAATCCTTCGACCAGCTCTTCACGTTCGGTCGCCCTGCGTAGTTGCTCTGGTGCACACTTAAGTAAACTGCGACCTTTGACAAGCCATACTGCCCCGCCTGGTTTTGCGCTCCCATCTTCAGCTCGTCGGGTCTCGGTAGCCAGGATCCGGGCAGGTCCTAAGAACCTGCCATGTTTACCTCCCGGTTGTCGTCGTCCTTTATTGGAGTCCTGGGTCCTCCAATAGTAGACCAGCTCGCCCGGCACGTAGTCGTAACAAGGCCGGTGGCGGGAGTGTTTGGCCCTCATCAGTCTCTGATGTGCACTCCAGTCACACAAGGCCTTTTCGGCCGTAGCTCGGAGTTGGACACTTCGCTCAAATTCTCCGGAAGGGTTCTCGACCAGAAGATCGGGATGTGGTTGTGAAAGATGAGGTATGAAACGACCTGTCTCGTCTGGAGCCTGACCCAACACATGCTGGGCGGGCGAATACCCGCGGATGATCTCCTTGTGATTGAAGGTGGTGATAGCTTCAGCTAGCGCTTGTTGAGGACTCAGCTCATTGTCGTACAGGGAGAGTTTTGTCATCAGCTCTTTCACACCCTTTACCGCATTCTCAACTGTTCCTATCTTCCAATGGGCCTCGCCTGGGACTATGTCCAGAAAGATGTTGTGCTTGTCACACCATTCTTCTACAGCTGCACTCCGGAAGGCTCCGGCTGGGTCCAAGCGAAGGCACCTCGGGTGCCCGAAGTACTGAACCCATCCTTCCTGCAAGTACTGCAGGCAGTCTTGTGCACATGGCGTGCGCTTACTACCTAGGCTGAGGATTCGAGCCGTGCGGAAGCGCGACCCTTCATCTATGACAAGCATAAAGTTCACACTTTCCTCGGTTTGAGGGTGGACCCAGTTCCCTATGTCAGCTTCAATGGTATAAAGCTTGGGAGGAAGAGGTTCCAAAGAGGCAAGACTCCGCGGAGGGGGCCTCTTCTTCTCGCTACACACGGGACACGTGAAACCTTCGGCCAATTCCAGGGTTCGAGCATCAGCACCCCTTTGTTTCAGAGCCTGAATCATGTGCCTGGGGTGGCTGTGTCCAGTGGCGCAATGCAGTAAGTACAGTTGTTTGCGGATTCGTTCGTCCTCCTTCCTACGATCCCTGAGGGCAGGTTGAGATTCGTCCAGGGCGTAAGCTTCGGCTTGTTTGCTGTCGGGGACCTGGAACCCGAGGTTTTGGAGCTCTTGAAATTGTTCTCTAGTTAAGTGCTTCCAACCCCGACTCACAAAGGCCGTGATCACCCATCTATCTCCTTCCCAAGGGCAGGTTCCGTGCCAAGACTGGGGCGAGAAAATCACAACCTGATTCTGAATGTCAACTTCAACACCGTTCAACATCTTCCCTTGAAAACCCTCTCTCTCCGACACAATCCCTTTTCTCTCGTTAAGCACCCCTCCTTCCTCAATCCATAATGATCCCCCTTTGAAATTCCCAAACCCTATGCTGCCGTTAGGATACCGCGGGTCGTTGTGAGAATCTCGATGGATAGGCATCATCGATCCATGGTTGAGGGCGAAAGACGTCCATCGGAATTGCTTGGGGAGGTGAGCTTTGAGGATTTTGTTGATGAGCCTACAGAGTTCGGGAGTTCTTTGGGTCCTCAGGGTGTTTCCGTAGTGATTACCGTACGCATAGGTTCCGAACACGTGGTAGTCGTTCGGTTTTCCATGGTTTCGACGGGATTGACCTACGTTCTTCAGGGGAAACTGCTGCAGGAGGTTTTGGAGATGCTTGAGGGAGGCTTCTCGGGTTTTACCAAGGTCCTTAGCTGCGGCTTCGAGTTCTTGGACCTGGCTTTGGCTCATGAGGGCCTCGAGGCCTCCAGGGTGTTGAGATCTTTCTACTTCAACCTCTTTCGCCTGACACACTCCACAACCCTCTGAAATGGACTCACACGCACATCCGAAACCCTCTCCAAAACCCTCTGGCAACCTCGTCTTTCCCTGACACTCCTGAATCACCTCATCAAAATTCCCTTCCCTTGTCAAGGCTTCATGGATCAGCCTGGTAAGTTCGGGAGGATATTGGCTTGAGGCTTTAGCATTGGGGCCCTCACACTTGGCATGTTCATACTTCGTAGAACACAAACATGGTTTGTGGAGCTTCTGGGCCAGTCGAGGATGAGTCGTGAGGATTCTCCACCCTTTCAACATCAACTGCCCATTTGACCCCCTCAACCCAACTGAACACCCTTTGGCGACGCAGCTCAACAGACCCGACTCAAAGCGCAACTTCTGAAGGACCGGTAACCTCCAAGCCTCACTTCTTTCGCTAAGTTCGACTGTCACATGTATGCCTGCTTGACGACACACTTTTGTGATCTCCACAGTGCTCTCGTAGGTTCGCATGGCAAGGTTACGTTTGGCCTTCAGGTCTTGGATTTGGGTCGGGGACCTTTGGTTAATGTTTTGCAAGGAGCTAAACGCTTTACCAGGGAGGCTAATCCAGACATGTTTGGGCTTCAAACTGAGGATCTGTTCCAGGACTACCCTAAGACCTTCTGGCCGGGCAATGTCATGCCCGTTCAACAACGCACATCAATGCGCCGCATCACTTCTTGAGCTCCTTGTGCGGAACTCTTCGACCAGGGGGCTTGTAGTATCACACGTCAACTCAAGCAACTCAGGTCTAGTGTGTCCTACCAACTCTTCAAACATGTTCGGAATCACCCTCTCTGCCCTGTACTCAACCTTCCGACTGGCACTCATGCTTAACTCCTGTCCTCGTCGCTCGTCATCGACTCGTCCGCCTTGGCCTGGATCTTGCGGGGTTGCGCCGCGGACTTCTCCTCCTTGAGGTGCTGGACTTCCTGGGCCAAGGTCTGAACCGCCGACACCAGCTGCATGATCACCGGGTCCATCGTACTCGAGGTGGCTGCCGTCGTCGTCGGAGTAGGCGTCTCCTTCGTCACCCTGTCGCGCGGGGTGATTTCCTCCTTCACCGTGCCGGTCTTGGGATCCTCCGTGCCGGTCGTGGTGTAGCCGCCGCTCTTCTTCTTGGTCATCAACTGGCCAATGTCCACTTTGGCCTTCGCCTTGGGGTTCTTTTCCTCCTTGTTGCGCTCGGTGTTCTGGAGCCACGTTGCGAACCGGCGTAGATACTCCGAGCATTGGCCTTCCGAAGCTGTGGTCACTACCCATTGGCAGTACTGGCGATCGTGGGAGGCCACGGACTCGAACGTCTGGTTCGCATACTTCCCGAAGCCCAGTGGCTCTGACCCCACTGGCTCCACCGATGCCAAGAGGTGGCTCATGGCTTTCTGCGTGAGGATGGGCATGGTCTCGTTGCCCGTGATCTTGATGCCGCACTCCTCCGTCACATACTTCTGAAGGAGTGCCTTCTTGGATCCCGCCTTGTTGAGTGCCTGCACCGCTTCCTGAAGGGGCGTCTTGGTAGATCGAGTGGTAGGTGCTGTGATCTCCCCTTCGCTCTCGAGTTCCTTGAGCCTCTGTAGCAGCTGCACTTTGGACCATCCCTTGGGAGGATCCTCTCCGTAGGCGCGAAGGGAGAGGACCATCTGGGGAGTTGTCATCTTGTCCATGGTATCCTAGACAGAGTCGCACACGGGTTCGTCTACGGTCTGAGCTGGGATTGCTGCAATGGGCACAGGGAGGTTCTTCACGTACACGCTGTAGTCTGTCACTGTCTGTCGGCTGGCGCATGCACTCGGCTTCCTCCAAAGTTTCCTTTCCCCTAGCAACCTCAACACTATCACTACTGTACACTCGATCTTCCCCAGAGTGATTCGCAGAAACAGTGCTAGGTTGGCTCTTCCCTGAAACTGCACAACGGTCCTTCCTACTTTTGTCAGGGTCAAAAGCAGAAAGGTGCTGTCCCTAGTGCGGCAGATAGGCAGCCAGGCTTGGCACCGGCTTTGGGACCTTCACAGATTGTTCCATCCAGTCCTCTGTTAAAGGCAGCAATTGGTGCCCTGACTTGCCGCGGATCAGCTTCAGGACTCGGCCTGGGTCTAAGTTCCTAAAGACTGCTAGGTCAGCATCAAAATCTATGATGGCACCTACTCGCCTCAGTGTGTCGATGCTCATCAAAATGGGACTCTCGCCATCTTCCAGCGTGTGGATCTGCATCTCGCCAGGCTTGCCATTCGCGGTGATCTGGAGGCGTGCTGTGCTCAGACAGCGGTTCTCCGTGGAGTTCCCAAAGGAAAACACTGGGGGATCCTCGGCATTGACTCCCGAAAGACCGCTGTGCCCTCGCTTGGCCTGGTTCTGCTTCATCACGGCCTCCACAGCGGCCACCGACCCTATGGTTTGGGTCGCGCCGCCGTCGATCACGGCCATGCCGCGTTTGACGGCTTCGGCTGTAGTGAGGTCGTCATTGAGGACGTCGCGAACGTGGAAGGCGGCATGGTCAAGGTCCGCGATGGAGTCATCCGGGACGTCGGCGAAGCACACGAAGGGAGCCTGGTGTGGTTCCTTCTGGTTGTCCTCGGCGAGATTGGCCTGGCCCTTAGTCTCACTCAGGGGCTTGTGAGGACAGGCTGCAACTCGATGGCCACGCTGGCCACATCGGAGACACTCGATGTTGCTATCGTCTCGTGGCTTGGTAGTAGACGAGGAAGTTGCTGCACCGTTGCCTCGGTTGTTCCCGTGGTAGTACTTGCGGTTTTGCTTGACAGCGTGTTGCTTCTGTCTGGCATCTCGTAAGGTTCTCCTGGCGTTGAACATCGTGGCCATGGCTTCCTGAGCAATTTCTTCGGCGTCCACCACCATGGCTAGGCCTTCTTCGGACATCCCCTCCGAGGGAAGGTGGTCGAGGTTGTCGTCATAGATCTCGTGCTGGTCCTCGTCCTCGTCCATAGCCTCCCCGATGTAGCTCTGGTACCTCCGTTGGGAGTCCCGCTTCTTCACATCGTACTCGGAAAACTGGTTCCGAAGTTCCTGAGCTACCCTTTGGGGTTCGAAGTTCCCTCCCAGCGCTGTCATCACGATGTTGCGCTCATTGGAGTCGATGTTCGCGTCTGCCAACAGGTACCATCCTTGGATGAACTGTGGTAGGAGTTTTATGGTGGTTCCCCCCTCCTGGGGCGAAGTCCTTGTAGAGCCAGAATCGCTGGCCCAGTCACGGCGATTCCAGTAGTTGCCCCACTGGTAGTTCCACGACCATCCACTCCACGTGTTCCATCCTGTAGGTTCTTGCCGGCTGTACCATCCACGCCAGGGGTCCTCTTCTGCCTGCGTTGATGCCCGGGTGGCCGTCTCTGCATCTCCATCTCCGGTAGCCTCTGTGGGAGCTTCAGCTCCCCCTGCAGTGGTCTCCTCAATCGCTGGGGTCCACTGACGGGACCACGGTCGGTGTGAGCTCTCCATGCTTGCTCGCCGGGCTTCCGGCTCATAGAGGGTAGCATGGGTTGTCTCGCGCTCGTAGTGCGGCTGGACTCGCTTCAGTGCTTGGCTCGCCCTCATGTACGCCTCAGTCTTTCTGGTGATGTAATCGTTCATGTTCTCCTGAGGTTTGCGTCTTGTGCCTTTGAAGTAGGCGGCCAACAAGTCGGTGACTTCTGTGACTCTTGGTTTCCCAAGAGCTCGCCGAAGGTGGTCCATCAGCACTGTTACACCGCCGCGGTAGGCCACCCATCCCGGTGGCTGTCCGGCCACCAGGCGTTTGGCCGCTCCGCTCAACTCTTGCACCAGCTTGGGGCCCGCTGTGTACCGCTTCTCCCATGTAAGCGACTGCTCCCATAGAAGAGCGGCCTCCTGGTAGTGGACAAAGGTCGTGGCATCACCGCCCCATGTAGGGATGCCGTCTTTTGTCCTTCCCACTGCAGCGGGCGTCTGCTCCGTAACTCCACTCATTTCTCTTCTGGTTGTCCGCCAGAAGCCACTTGACCTGGATCGTTCGGGACACCGGCCTCCTGTTAGGCCGGCTCCGCTACCATGAAAGTGGTAACGGTTGCAGTAGCACTGGTGGTCGAGCTGAGGAAACAAGGTGTAGTAGAGCTCGCGAGGGTCGAGATGGCTCGGAACTAAGGCAGAGCACTAAAGACCCCGGAGCCCACCTGGTGGGCCTTTTTGATGCTTCCACAAGCTGCGATAGTCGCGACTTCCTGACAGCGAAGGAGGGACACAAGTTTAACTTGCAAACCCTAAACCCTAAACCCCACCCAACCCAAAGCCCAAACTCCGAAGAAACCCAAAGTTGCTCCAGGCATGCTGCGATCCGACAAGCACACCGAGACTGCTCTTGTGAGCGATTGAGGGTCCTACTATAGAAGCCTGCATAATAACTAATATTCCTGAGGGCTCCTTAATATGAACTCTACTATACTTGATAGTTGGAGTTCTACTATACTAGCCCCGCAAACCCCATTCCAACGCCCATGCTGGGGTCTTGTCGAGTTTTTTTTAATAGGTTTTCATGAGTTTCTATAAGTCTTGGGTTGTCCAAGGATTTGCGGGGTTCAATGGCTCTGTATAGCTTTCATCGGGTTAAGGATTGTACAAGTTATGGGGTCAAAGATTTTTTTCCGGGGGTTCTGTATGTGTTCTAGAATTGTGTCATGGGGCTTCAAACGGTTTTGCAAGGTTTCATGGGGGCTTTGTCGGTGGTTCATAATCGCAATAAGCCTTACACCGGGACCCTAGAGCGTAACCCCAAGCCGCAGCATGAAATCCTCATAATATCCCGTATAGAATCCTTGCAGACAAAAACTGTCCGGTAGCCCTAAACCCTAAACCCTAAGCCCTAAGCCCTAAACCCTAAACCCTAAACTGTCCAGTAGCATGGTCGGAGCCCAGTGTGCAGTAGCTCTTGCCGCCAGCCGCGTCTCTGCCGAAGCTGTACAGTCCTGAGCGGAGAGGCAAAAGACTTCTGGGTTTAAGGGTTTTGGGGTTTAAGGTTTAAGGTTTAAAGTTCAATCTTTCGGGGATTTTGACTTGGTGGGCCGGGGTTGGAGGATCATGGGACTTAGTAAATAGGGTTATCTTTGAGGTATCTGTACCAATAATTAGTTATAACCCCACTCAGGGTACTTATGACCATACTTGCTAAGTCCCATGATCCTCCTTTATGGAACTCTTATAGATCCCGTTAAGGATCCCTTTAAGGAGCTCTGCGAGGACGGCTTTAAGGAACCATACTTACTTAGCCCCATGATCCACAAAAGCCCCTTTCAGGGATCCCGTAGCCCTAGAGACCTCGAAGTCCTGGGTGTCACCTAATACATGGAAAAGACTACACTTTTAGGGGTCGTAATAATTGCCTATAGTACTGTGGGGTTCCTTATTATGATTATAGTACAGTGCACCCAAAGCCCTATTCATAATTATTAAAGCCCCTATCTTACACTTTTAGGGTATATCTTATGATATTTCTGCTATGTATGTGCTGGAGAAAGAGATTTCTTGGATTACAGGATTACAGGTGAAATCTAAAGCCTAAACCGATGAGGCCCTTTGGACCAAGACCACTGCATCCCCCCAAGGGTCCAAATACCTAATAATCATATGCTCTCCAAAATCCTAACCTACATAACTACCATCCTGGCACCAGGTACCTAATTATTGGGTCCTTTGGACCCTTGGGGTCCTAGACGCCGAAGCTGAGCGAGCCTGATGCCATTGAGGGTGCACGGTTTAGGCTCTGGGGTCAAGGTTGAAAGAAAAGTCCTTAAACCCTAAAAAAAAACCCTAATCCCTAAACCCTAAACCCTAAGTCCTAATCCCTAAACCCTAAACCCTAAAACCCTAAAGCCCTAAACCCTGAACCCTAAGGCGAGTTGAACACCCAAAGTCCCTAAACCCTCCCCGCCATACTCTGCCAAACAAGCCCTGTTTGCACGAAACAACTTCTATTTCATTTCTGCTTGGGGGTTTAGGGCTTGCGGTTGGGTATGGGGTTTGGGGTTCTTTTTGATGCATTGGGGTTTAGGGTTTAGGGTAGGGCTTAAGTGTTGCTACTGTCATCGTTGCTATGATCTCGAGGTCTGGGCTTTATGGCTTTTGCCTTTTTGCCGATCACCAAACGACACGATTCGCACCCTTTAACGCATAAACTCGAAGTCCGAAAGCCCGGATCCGAGATCGCTGAGCACTCCATCTCTGAAGTCTGAAGCCTTTTAAAGCCCCCAAAGCTGTAGGAACCTGATTAAGAAGCCTTGGGCCTTTATGAGGGTTCCTTATATAAGGTCCTACTATTTTGGGGTTCTAGGCCCAGGGTTTCTTCATTTCAGGTTCCTACATTAGTTGGCCTTAGACTTCCGGCCCAATGCCCGAACTCTGCAGCCTGAGCCCTGGACCCGAACCTTGCCTATACCCTAAGCCCTAAACCCTGAAGCCCAAACCGAGGTGCAAGCAGTTCCTGGGAAGCTGAAGCAGGGCTACGGAGACGCGGTCTGCCAAGTCCTGCACACCTTGTTCAAGGAGGCCTTCTTGGGGGTTTTCTTTGTGTGGGTTGTACTGGGATTACGGGTCTGGCTTGCAGTGGGTAGCGGTTTCCTTACATAAGTCCCATAACCCCCAAGACCTTGAACCCTCAAAGTCTTAAAATCAAAACCCCATGCCCTACAGCCCTACGCCCTAAAACCCTAAACCCCAAAGCCCCCTAAATCCCAAACCCAAAACCCTAAGCCCTAAAACCCTAAACCCTAAAGCCCCCTAAATCCTAAAGTCAAAACCAGAAAACCTAGAACCCTAAACCCGAAAGCCCCCTGAATCCTAACACCAGAGCCCTAAAACCTAAATCCCTAGCCCCCTAAATCCTAAACCCCAAACCCTAAAACCTAAGACCCGAAACCCTAAAACCCCTAAATCCTAAACCCCAAAGCCTAAAACTTAAGACCCTAGAACCCCTAAATCCTAAACCCTCAAACCCTAAACCCTTAAACCCTAAATCCTAAGACCCTCTTCGAGAGGTGCTCCGGCGGCTGAACTTCGAGTTCCTAGCCCCAAGCTATCCCGATGAGGCTCTCCCTGTACCGACTGGGAGGGTCGGGAATCAAGGGTTCCTTAAAAGGGATCTATTAGGGTTCCTTATAATGGGATCTATAGGGACCGTTATAATGGGATCTATAGGGATCGTTATAATGGGATCTATACGGATGGTTATAATGGGATCTATAGGGATCGTTATAATGGGATCTATAGGGGTTTAGGATTCAGGGTTTACTTAGAGGATCAGGGGACTTAGTAAGTAGGTTATACTTGGGGTTATAAGTCCCCTAAGTGGGGTTATCCTAATTATAACCTACTCATAACCTTACTTACTAAGTCCCATGAGGCTCTCCCTGTAGGGAGAGGTTTCGTGTTTAGGGCTGAGAGTTTAGGGTTCAGAGTTTAGGGATGAGGGTTCAGGGTTTAGGGATGAGGGTTCAGAGTTTGGGGATTAGATGATTAGGTTTTAGGGATTTCACGATTGAGGCTTGAGGGATTTGGGGGTTCAGGGATTTAGGGATTTAGGGGCTTTCCCTCTACCGAGAGGTTTAGTGTTTAGGGGATAGGGTTTAGTGATTAAGGGATTTAGGGATTTGGGTGTAGGGGAGACGGATTCACATTCGATTGATAATTGCTTTTCCACAGGTTTTTTTATATTTTTGTGTAGGGATTTTGGGGAGTGGTAAGCGCTCCGCAATGGTTGTTTAGGGTTTCTGTAGGGTTCTTTACGAAGGCGTTTAGAGGGTTGTAGCTGGAGTTCCTTTCCTTAAGGGGTTCCTTGCGGGGATTGTTTCGCTCTGTTCTTCTGTTGATGGTATAAATCCTGCATTACCCATAATAAGGAATATACCGCTATTCCCATAGTTTAGGGTCCTTAAAATAACGCAGGATCTATATCATCAACCGTGGTTTGGGGGTTTTAGGGGTTAAGGGTTTAAGGGTTTTAGGGTTTAGGGTTTAGGGTTTTGGTTCGGCGCTTGCGGTGCGGAGCCGGCTCCAGCCTCGAGCTTAGGCCCTACTGTTGAGGCCCCAGGGCTTAGGGTTTAGGGGTTTAGGGTTGAAGGTTTAGGGTTTAGGGTTTAGGGTTTAAGGTTTAGGGTTTAGAGTTGAGGCTCCAGGGTTTGGGGCATAGGAGTTTGGCTCCAGGGCTTGGACTCTGACGGCTTGTATGGAGTGTTACTCGACTCTTCGCATGGCTTTGTCGGTCTGCAGGAAGTGCCCTAGGGCCTTTCATTGCAAATCTCTTGCAAGCCCTGAACCCACAAAGGTGTTCTCCATTTCCAACACTACGGAACCAATGAGGACAATCCTGCGCTCATTCCTTGAACCTCGTACCCACAACGATCAACTGTGTTTCGCCATGACCCCGCCGCGGGATTTACGGGTTCGGTTTGTTGTGTAATAATCGGCAACACCCCTCTTCGACACGGTAAGACTCTTGAAATCCACTGCAGCTTTTGTTTCAAGCCTACTTCCGAAATCCTTGACCAAAGCCCTGAAACTCCAAACCTAAAAACCTTAGTCCCGAAACCAAAAACCCAAACCCTAAAGCTTAAACCCCAACTTCCTAAAACCCTACAGTACCCTGAAAATAACCCTCATAGTACCCCCTTAAAATACCCTATCACCCGATGAGTCGACATTTTTGTTGCTCTGAACACTCAACCCGAAACCCTAAACCCCATCATGAGTCGACATTCGCAGTGGTAGAGTAGATAACCTTTAACTTTTTTGGGTAGTATAGTCCCTAAATAACCCCATATAACCAAAAAGGTTAGTTAACCTTTAGTTCCCCATGATACCCGACAAGTAGGCATTTTTGTTGCTCCCAACAGGGCCTTGCCGACGAAGCGGATGTGGACAGCGACGCGGAGATCCACTCCGTCGGCGAGGAGCCTGCAGTTTCCTCATTGGGTCTTTAGGGGTCTTAGGGTTCAGGGTTTTAGGGGTTTGAGGTTTTAAGGTTTAAGGTTTTGGTGTTTGGAGTTTAGGGTTTAGGCTGTTTTTTAATTATATGATGACTCATTAAGAAAGCTTGGAGATAGATAACGACTTCGTGGCGCTTGCGAAGGTGTTGTAGAATTCACAAAGGCTTCATAGGTTTCCTTATCTGGATTTAGATTAAGGTATTGCTACCTCGATGTTAGGATTCGTGGCCAAGGGAGCAGAGCGTGTGCTGCAGGCTTCGCAGATGCAGTTATTTGAGGTTTGTGATGGCGCCGGAATTTCGTCCAGAGTTTCTGTGCACAGGGGCAGCTGTGTCCTCAAACTTCATCTAAACCCTAAACCCTAAACCCTAAACCCTAAACCCTTCCCAGTCCTGAATAACCACGACAAGCTGCAGAGGAAGAGGCCCAAATTCAATTACTGTTTTCATGTTCCGCCTTGATATTCACCGGTATCCCTGCTAGGAACCCTAGGCGTAACAAGATGTAGAAGAAACGAGCAGACTGTGCGTCTTAAACCCTATACCCTAAACCCTAAAACCCTAAGCCCTAAAACCCCAAACCCTAAAACCCTAAACATCCCTAAACCAAACACTAAGCCCTGAACCCTAAAGCTTTAGCAACCTGGACCCTGAGCCTGCAGCTGTGATCGCCTAACTCCAAACCACTTGGTCAGAGCTGGGTAACATTTTACACAGTGATGGGTACTTAAACCCAATAAGGAATGAAGATCTAAGTTTCGAATACTATCCCAACCATGAACTAGACCAGGGTTCTTGTGAAGGAACGCTGTTCTTTCACAGCACAATTTTTCGAAGAGTTTCCACCGCGGCTTTTGTAAGGCGTAACAAGGGCTTCATGCGGCTTTTTCTGAGGATTTTCTTCGGAGCACTATGTATGTCATCGAAACAGGTACAATATGTACAGTTCATGATATTATCTTCTTGTTGTGGTAACTTAAACCACGAGTCCAGAAACCGTGAGCTTGACCTGTGTGTTTCACTGTAATCCCTTAGCAGTTGTAAGGGGATGCAATCCCTAACTGTTCGGACCCCATTTAGTAGGCCAGTCAACACCGAAGCCCGATGAACACGATTCGCGCCCTGAGCACTGTCCAGGACGAAATGCCAGGAGATGGCGAGGAGGATGACCTCATGTACCAGGACGGCTTGATAGTTGGGGTGTGCGTGGTTTGCAGTGGTCTGTAGATCTGCAACTCATGTTAACGTGTAGTTTCTATTTGGATGGAGTTAGGCCTACATGCACTACTTACAGCAGTAGGTAGCTGGAGCTATAAGAGTTATCGCATCTTGCATCTGCTAAGTTCCACCTCTCGACGATTCGATAGTAACATGTTGAACTCTCAGTTGTATAGGTCTTTAACCTAGTTTTACAGAAGGGTAGTTCAGGATTCTGTAGTGCAACTTGTTCCCCACGTTGGGTTGTAGAAGGTTACTACAGGGGCCTAGATAACTACCTATACTAGCTTATTATAGCTATAGTATACTGGCTTCCATAAGGCCCCTATCTTACAGGCATCCCATGTGGGGCTGGGAGGTCCCCTCACCTGGGCAAGGCTTGGGAGGTAACTATACTTATAAATACTTATAGCCCCACTCAAGGTACTTATACCCATGTGTACTACGTCCCATGATCTTTTAAGTAGGGGTTAGGGGCCTGAGCTAGGATCCCTACTATGGTCCCCATAAAGGCGAGGGTGTTCATTAAAAGGTGTTCATTAAGTCAGGCTGCAAGCATTGCGAACCTCCGCAAGCATTGGAGGTATAGAGATTTTGTTCGGGTTGAGGCTAAAGGATTTAGGGTTTGGGCTTCGGAGGCCTAGTTCGGGCTCAGGGTATGGTGTTTACGGTTTCGGGTTTACGGAGCTCTAAACCCTAAGACCCTAAAGACCACCAAAGCTCCCCCAAAACTCGACCCATAAAGGCCTAAACGGTTGTTCGCACGGCCTGGCAGGGAAGCTTTCCTGTCAGCGCCAGTCCTTCCGGCCGAGCCTGCTCGGATTTGGTCACTGTGGGTGTTGGCTGGCACCACTATGAGTGTATGGCTTTCACCCACGTGAGGGTGAATGTGAAGGATGGCGAGTGGGAGTCGGGTGATTCCGAATGCCAGGTGGGGGTGCACCGGTCTATGGTTGGGATCGCGAACCCTACGAGGACCCATGACTGTCTTGCTGAACACACCCCCTGCCTTGAGCAGATAATATCTCTTCGGAGAGGGGACGCGGGTCATGGTGAGGATGGGTATGCGTGAACAGCCCTGCTGGGCACCTTTCTCTGGGGCGTTGGGAACTTGAACTCCAACTGGAGCCCCAATGACGCTTGCGGAGGGGCTGAGAAGGCGGGAGGGATGACGCCTGACCCATGGCTGCCACACCCCAGTCGCTATCCATCCATCCATCCACCCATAAAGGCCTAAAGCCAAGTCTGTTTAACCCGGAGCACCTGTGCTAAACCTCACAAAACCTCAATCCCAGACTTGTCCCTAAACCCTAAACCTTGAACCCTAAACCGAAAACTTGTCAGAAACCTGCGCCAGACAGAGATTGAGCTTGAAGGATTTCCATACTCGTATAGAGCATTTAGTTGAAGGATCAGTTGATATACTGAGTATGGATACAGAGTATCCACGCGACGACTGCTTGTTGCCCCAACTGAGGTGTCTGTATCTCTACTTATAACATGCGTCCGCGGACACCGGCACGTGCAGCTCCTGGAATGTCGTCCCTTTTACACCACTGGGGCTGTTCGCGGCGCCGAGTTCTGCTCAGGTTCCGGCTTCCGCGCGACGAGTCTGTCCCACGACATGCTCAACTTGCCCAGAGGCCTTGCCGAGTGACGTGCAGATCACCATGCCACAACTGGATGCTCATCCAGCCAACTCCTCGCGATGCTGAAGGTATCCAGATCTGCTCGGCTGCCGTGGTTGCAGCTCTCCACCAGGTGTAGCAACCACAGACGGACAGACGGAGCCTCTCCAGCCACCTCCTCTCAGCAATGTCCACGTATACTGCACGCCAAAAAAATTGCCGTCACATGTAGTCTATATGTATCATATAGTTACTCATGAACTTCCCAGTAAGCTCCAACAAATCTTTTCCAAGCAAGTCGGTGGCGCAGGAGGATGCCCCGAAGCCTCCACCCGAGGAGGAGCATGACCACCAGGCCTCTAGATGATCGCAAGAATAGGACTTGAGGGCCTTTTCTCCTTTGCATTTTCTCTGAGGGGGGTGGGTAGAGGGTTTCAGAGGGCTGCAGAGGGTTCAAGGCATTTGACCTATGCTGCAGCGGTTAGCGGTTGCAAGGGTTTGGTTGGCCTTCGTTTACTGATCTTGGACTTGACGATTCTTGCGTGGACACACTGGCATAGCCTGCACGAATGTGATTTGTCAAAGAGACATTTTGCCATCCTCAAACAATGAATTTATCACCGTCCTTATCATCATGCTTCCAAAGTTCAAATATTATCAGCTTCACAGGATTGCCGCCGGGGCCCTGAACGAAATCATCGGACAAACAGCATCAACACATCATCAACAACTTGTTGAACTGGTCCGGGAGAAGGCTCGGGGAGAGGTTCGGGAACGTGCGACAAGGCGTAGTACTTGGGGGATCATGGGACTTAGTATGTAAGGTTTTAAGTACCCTAAGTGGCATTATAAGTAATTATAACTGTAGTTGCCTTTTTATAACCCTAATTAGTTACTAAGTCCCATGATCCTCTAAGTACTTGGGTTGTCGTAGGAAAGCATCGCACAATCATCACGAATTCTTCGGGAAAAATCATAGCAAAAGTCAGCAAACATCGAACGCGGCCCGGACGGGCCTTGGGAGGGAGCTGATGTGGGGCGTGCGCGCAGAGAAAGGCAACATGATGAAACCATGATGGGTTGTGAGGCAGACGATGATTTGACGATGTTGTTTTGATGGTTTGATCCCATGCACGAAGAAGAAGTGATAAGTTGTTCCTTTGATGAGTTTCTATCTGTAGCTGGCTAAGAATCTTCTCACCCTATTGCTCGACGACCTTAAACCATAAACTGCGAGAGGAGCTCTCATTGTTGGATGCCTTAGTATAGAAACCACCTGCACAGGAGGAATCCATGAAAGAAGCCCCCGTAGAAATTCTTATAGAAACTCGTCAGGAACGAAGACCTTGAGAGAACCTTTTCTTAACCCACCGGAACCTCCCAAAAAACCTTTATAGACACCGTTCAAGGAACCCATTTAGCAACGCTTAAAGTTAGCAAAGCATCCTCTCAGGTACTCCAGGCCAATGTGGATCCGAAAGAGTGGCTCCTTGAGGTGGGTTGCTGCAAGGGTTGCAGAAAGTAATGGGGGTATCTTTTCAGGGGACCTTATGACTTTATGAAACATTCCTATGCTGATGGCATTTTGGAGCAGTCGGCGATTTTCGCGGCATCTGGCCCTAGGCTTTAGGGCTTAGACCTTCGGAAGCTTCTCCTCCCCCACGCTAAATCCTTCTTATCGCATCCTAATAAGCACTCTTGAACGCAGCCCTTAAGGAACCCTGTTCTGAGTATAAAGCCCCCCCCCCACCAAAAAATAAACCAGACGTAAATCCTAAACCCCAGCCCGCTCGGCTTCATGGGAAGGTGGAGCGCGTCTCAGCGAAGTTGAAGGTGACCATGCCGAATGACTCCAAAGAATGGAGGCCCTCCAGGGCTTTAGAGGCCTAGGGGTTGTAGGGGTTGGTTTAGGGTTTAGGGGCTGAGGGCTTTACGGGGTTTAGGGGTTTAGGGCTTCAGGGCTTCAGGGCTGTAGGGGTTTAGGGGTTTAGGGGTTTAGGGGTTTCGGGTTTAGGGCTTAGGGTTGAGGGTTTAGGGTCTCCTCTTGATCGCGGCTCGTTCTTGAAGGTGTGGGGAGGAGGGTCTGGTGTCGGGGTTCAGGGTTGGAGGGACCAAGGCCTAGGGTACAAGGATCAGGCTTTCTTGGAGGATCATGGGACTTAGTAAGTAAGGATATAAGTACCCCAAGTGGGGTTATAAGTAGTTCTAAGTACAGTTGCTTTAAGGATAACCCTAGTTGCTAAGTCCCGCGATCTTCCAAGTGAGGGATGATTAGAGGTTAGGATTTTGCTAGGAGTCAAGCGCACTTGCCCTGCTCTCTAAACTTGCGGCCTCTGATGAACAGAACCCCCTTTCTGCGAGGTCTTTCCCGTCCGTTTGGAGCTTCAACCTTTTTTGTCAACTATAGTTACTTGCCTTATAGCCCCATCTGCCAAAGTTCTCAGACCATTTAAGTAAGCCCCCAAGGCCTAAACGAACTGTTCGAACCACGAAAAACCCTAAACCCTAAATCCTAAACCCTACATCCTAAACCTTACATCCTAAACCCTACTGTAAGCCCTGAACCCGTAACCAACATAGATCAAAAAGTTACCCGTTACCACGAAACTCCAGACGCACTTAAAGGCTCATGGGACTTAGTAAGTAAGGTTATAAGTAGGTTATAATTAGGATAACCCCACTTAGGGGACTTATAACCCCAATTATAACCTACTTACTAAGTCCCATGATCCTCTAAGCAGGACGCACCTTCAGCAGACGAAGAGCTACAAACAGGTCTGCAGCTTCGAGGGTGTTTCGTATTTCAGGGTTTCGGGTTTGGGGGCTCCTTTAAAGAAGGGTTCCTAAAAGGGAGCTATAAGGGTACTATGGAGTTTAGGGTTTTAGGGATTCCGGTTTTAGGGGAATGGGGCTTGGGCTTCAGTCTTCAGGATTTAGGGTTTCGGGCTTAGGGCTTTGGGTTTATGGTTTTGGGGCTTGGGGTTCTCGGGTTTCGGGAGTCTATGCTTTTCGAGTGTTTGGAGGCTCGGGTTTCGAGGGTTCGGGGAGAGCTCCCGGTTCAGTGTTCGGGGTGCCGCGTTTGGGATTTAGGATTTAGGGTGTATTCGAGTTTGGGGTTTGGGATTTGAGGGTTGTGGAAGGAGTCCATAGTAGAGGAAGGTTTTATTAAGGTTTTGGGGTTTCGTTTAGGGTTTTAGGTCTCCAGGTTTATGGTCAGGGGACTTCCGTAACTTGGTTCTACCTGCAGTGTGGCTCAGGGCCCCTGCTTGCAAGCCGTAGGCATTAGGCCATGGCTAGCAACCTTCAAAACACCCTATGAGCCCTCGAAGTCCAACGGTATCAGAAGCGGCTTGCAGGCTAATGCAGCATCTGGGACTGGAATTTAGGGTTGTGCATGTTCGAGGGTTTCAGGTTTCAGCTGGTCTTGGAGAGTTTAGGCCGTAGGGCTAGGGGTGAAAACTAGGATTGTGTGAGGGGGGTGTTGCCTTTCAAAGCCGCTTGATACGGTTTCTGCAAAGATATGACAGGCAAGGTTTGGGGGGTTTAGGGTTTAGGGTAAAAAAAGCCCGAGAAGTTCCTGCAGCTCATCTACATCCTGAAGCTCACAGACCGGCTCGGGGTATTCAGGATCATGATTCTAACATAAAAAGGGAGAAGCCTGGGAGATATAGTTCAGGGGAGTTCATAACTAGAATAGCGTTTGGGGGTGTATTATACTAATCATCATTCTAACATGTTCTACGGCTGTATATTGTTTAAATTGATTGTGCGAGTTATAACTCGACATGAGGCTCAACACATCCATGTTATCACTGCAAGCAATGGGGTTTCCATATCCCACACTGAAGCGCACAGAACCAAAAACTTCAAATCTGAAACTCGGGTACGTACACCCCAGACATGCCAAAGCCAATCTCCTCCAGACGCCCTAAACCCTGAACCATAGGCCCCTATGCCCTTAAATCCGTATCCCGAAGCCCCACACACCCTATACACTATGTTCTTGCAGCCTAAGCCCTAAACCCTGGACCCTGCACCATACATCCTAAACAGCCAAGCAGTAGAACCGTGAGAGAATCCCTATAGATCCTGATCCCGAAGCTCTAGACCCTAAACCCTACGCCCCTAAAGCCCTAAACCCTTCACCCAAAATGCTAAGTGCTACACCCTACACCCTAAACCCCTGCACCTTGAACCTTACACCCTAAACCCTACACCCTGAACCCAAACCCCTAAGCCCCGAAACCCGAAAAAGGCTATTTTGGGGGCTCACTATCAGTAATGTCTGTGATTATTATCAGGATCCTTATTACTATTCTTAGTATTGTTATTACTCTTATTTTTTTATAGTACGTATGATATACCCCAAGCCCCCAAACCCGACGAAAACACACATTCCGGCTGCCAGGTCATCGAGACGCAGTTCCCCAATTCGAAGGCGCGGGCCAGCGATTTCGAAGTTCGCGATCCTGGGCCTGGTTTGGGTTAAGATAGTGGCCTTAAACAATGAGTATGGGGGTTCCTTTACAGCGGTCTACAAGGATCTATAGTAGGGTTCTATATTGGGGGCCTTCATAATCAGAGTGGCGGCGATTTCGAAGTTCGGCCCCAGGCCGGGAGGGTTTAGACCCCAGGAATTATGGCTTCTAGGGTTTCAGGGCATGAAACCCTAGGCTGTTTGGGGTTCGGGACTACGGTGCATGCGCCAGAGGTTTTGATGAAGCTGCAGATCATGATCCAGACTGGTTTTTGTGCGACTGCGTCACCGGTGTAAAGCTGGGACAGACTGCCTTTGCCGATGCTTTGGGCAGACTCGTGAAAGGTGCGGACCTCCAGGCCGTGCCCTATTCTGCAATTTGCCAGCAATTGGCCAGATTGAGAACATCAATGACGAGGAGGGCAAAAAGGAATTTCTCAACACACTCAAGAAGGAGACCGAAAACATGCTCTACAAATATCAGTATGCCAAAAAGATGCTCGGCTCCGGTGACGACAAGAACAGCACGGCGTTGCAGATTCATGTTGCCGCTGTCACCGCGGGCCGCGCGGAAATCGTTGGGGGCTGAAAGTCTCAAACTGAGGGTGTCAGGGTTCGGGACTTGGGGCTTCGGGGCGGCAGGCCCCTGAAATCTCAACACTCTCAACCCTCAACCCTAAGCCCTAAAAAGCCTAAACCCTAAATCCTAAAGCCTAAATCCTAAACCCCCCGGCCCTAAGCCCTAAACCGTAAACTCTATGTCTATAAAGCCTAAACCCTAAAGCCTAAACCCTAAACCCCAAGGCCCTAAGCCCTAAACCTTAAACTCTATAAAGCCTAAGCCCTAAAGCCTGAAAATTGGGTCCCTGTAAGGGTGTTCCTTTCAAGGAACCCTTATGGAACCCCATAAAGACCCCAGCAAAAACTCATAGACCCTAAACCTTAAAACCCCTAAGACCCAGCAAAGAGTCGTAGACCCTGAACCCTAGACCCCTAAGACCCAGCACAAACTCGTCGAAACGTCGACGCCCATAGAAGCAGCGCCCTAAACTCTAAACCCTGAACCCCAAACCCTAAACCCTAAACCCTACACCCTAAGCCCTAAAACCCTGAGCCCTAAACCCTAAACCCTAAAACCCTAAACTCCATAGTACCCTTATAGCTCCCTTATAGGAACCCTTCTTTAAAGGAGTCCCTAATCCCTAAGCCTTAAAGCAGGTTCAGCTGGACAAGCTGACGGCGCAGCTTAGCCAGGCCATGGAGCGGATCAAGTCCAAGGAGGCCCTGGATCCTTGCCTTTAAGGGTCCTTTTAAGGGATCTATGGGGTTCTTTTTAAGGGATCTATTGGGTCTTTAGGGGTTTCGGAGTTTAGCCTGGATCATTGGGCTTTTAAGGTTCGAATATCTAAGAATAGGAATAAGAGTACTACTAGTTTTAAACCATAATAATAGTGAGCCCCCAAATAGCTTTTTCTCCTGTTTAGGGTCTTAGGGTTCAGGATTCAGGGTTTCGTGGTTTCGGGTTCAGGATTCAGGACTTATTCAGGGTTTAGGGGTTCCAATTATTTTTAAAAATTGTTTCAGGTTTTGATTCCTTTATATGCTTTTGCATGCTTGTTGTGAACGTTCACGAAGTCCAAGATCCATCAGATCCTCAAGCAGGTCCAGCGGGGTATATGATAGAAATCCACAGATCTCTCGAACATCGTAGGAAGCAGGGCTTTTCCGGTGTATTGCTTGATGCTGACAGATGGTGTTTCCGATTTTTTGAGGGCTGCTCATCCCTGCCTTAAGGGTTGTTAGGGTTTAGGCATGAGGAGAATTCCTGGAAGACGACATAGATTGTGTATAAATTTGCAGAAGACTTAATAGATCATGCTATATCCTGTGTTGCTAAAAGAAAGGTTGAGTTCGGAAGAGTATTGAGCAGACACAAGCAAGAGCAACGTGTTTCCTGAAACTGCCTGTTTTTCTGATATGCGTCATTTGGCTTCGCGGCAATACTCGACCCGAGCAATAATCCCGAGCAAACATATGAAAGTCTGAAAGGCTTTCATCAACACTCAGTTCGACCACCGTGCGCTGGACTACCGGCAGCAGCAGGAGGAGTTACAGCAGGCGTTGCGCTCGGCGCCATCAGACAGTCGGGTACAATGGTTGTAAGGGTCATAATCACCAGGATGGTGTAACCGTGTTGAGCCGCAGTTTTCAAAGTCACGAAGTCATGATCGTCATATGAGGGAACACAGTTCTGATACTCTGTAGCACAACTTCTATCAGCATGCCCTCAATCAGCATGATGAGTGTAGGAGTCCTACCGAACACGACTGCCGGATCTTGGCAAGCAGAGCACTGTGAACACTGCCTGTTAAAAAGATGGCAGTGACATCAGTAGACAAGTTTCCGGTACGACACGATGCGTAATTAGGTGACAACCCCGCGGGTTAGAAGCCATGGACGAACCAGTTCCGTTATCAGAGTCAAAAGTCCCAGTTGTTCCGCACGCAGATAGCGAACATCATTAGATCTACCACGCACTCCGACTATCCGAACAGGTGCAAGATCCACACGCCCTCAATTGCCTGACCCTTCAGCTCTACATAGAGCCTACCCTTCAAGGAACTCTTCAAGGTCATCAGGCTACACTCGGAAACAGCATGGTGACAATCATCATCGCAGCTTTCATACTCGTGTGAGTATCTTCCTGTTGGTTTAGATGGCGTAGTAAAGAGGAGATGGCCTCCGCAGCTTTACACCCCTATGGCTACTACCGCTACTACGACGACTACTACTACTACTACTACTACTACTACTACTACTACTACTACTAGTACTACACTACTACTACTACTACTACTACTACTACTACTACTACTACTACTACTACCACTACTACTGTCACGCCTACCGCTACTACCCACCGCTACTCCTGCTCCCTTCCCCCAGTCCCAGTGATAGTCCTCGCCCAAGCCCTAGCCCTACTCCTGCTCCTGCTCCTACTCCTGCTGCTCCTGCTGCTCCTGCTGCTACTGCTGCTACTGCTGCTGCTACTGCTACTACTACTGCTGCTACTGCTACTGCTACTGCTACTGCTACTGCTACTGCTACTGCTACTGCTACTGCTACTGCTACTGCTACTGCTACTGCTACTGCTACTGCTACTGCTACTGCTACTGCTACTGCTACTGCTACTGCTACTGCTACTGCTACTACTGCCCGCGCTACTGCGACTAATACTGCTATTGCTGCTACTGCGCAGTCGAGCCACCCTGAACCCTAAACCCTAAACCCTGCAGGCCTCAATGAGGCAGGCTGACGCTGCTAACCCAGAAAAGGCCGTTGCACCTAAAAAAAACCCTAAACCCTAAAGTCTTAACCACAGAAATCAGGATTTCAGGCGATCCCGAAGGGTTCCTCGAAAGGTCTTATCAGGGTGTACCTTGGGGGCCCGGATTAATTACCGATACTATTTTGGGGGGTTCCGTATTATAGTTATAGTATCATGGGCCCCGGAACCCTATATTCCAATTATTACGGCCCCCATGGTATGGCTTACGGGTGGAACCATTGAGCCCTGTGTCAGGTGCAGCAGCAGTATACGGAGCTGAACGAAGTGGTGCGGGGCCTGGTCTGGTTCAGGGGTTCCTAGAAACCCGAAACCCTAAACCCCGAACCCAGAGACTCCAATACCCCTTAATTAAGGAATATACCTTAAATCATATTAGGGACCCTACTACAATTTGAGGTATATTCCTTAATTAAGGGGTGTTGGGGTCTCAGGGAACCCTAAACCGGAATTTGCTCCAAATGGCGAAACCCTTAGGGTTTAGGCCCTAAGCCCTAATTCCGCATGGAATTCGCATGGAGCCCTTATAGGAACCTGAAAAGAGCCCTTGAGAAGGACCTTCGATACATTGCAGGCTTTTGCTGCGATTGCATCTGCAGACGCACAGGGCTTTTAAAAGACTCTCTAAACCTTAAGCCCTACGCCTTGAATCCTGAACTCTGAACCCTAGACCCTAAACCTTGAACCCTGAACCCTGAACCCAAAACCCTAAACCCCTAAACCCCTAAACCCCTAAACCCTATACCGGTGGCTCGGGCAGGTGATGAACCTGCAGATTGAGCTGAAGAACGTCGGGGAAGAGCTCGACCTTGTTAAGAATGAAATGGATGCCGGGGTCTCAGGTCAAGCGTTCCACAAGGGTTTAAGGTTACTTTCATGGATCTTAAAGGGTCCTTTCAAGGGATCTACAAGGCCGCCTTGCAGGGATTCATAATGGCTCCTGCAAGGGGTCTACAAGCGTTCCACAAAGTTTGAAGGTTACTTTCAGGGATCTATAAGGATTCCAATAGGGGATCTGTTGTAGTGGGGTTTAGGGGTTTAGGGTTTAGGGTCCCAGGCAAAGAAGTACATAAGGGGTCCTACAGGGCTTTACACGGTTTTATCAGGGACTTGAGGATGCGTGTGCGTGTGTTTGCGGTGAATGTAGGAACCTGATTAAGAAACCTTGGGCCTTTATTAAGGTTTTTATGAATCCTACTATAGGGGATTATAGGGGTTATAGGCCCAGGGTCTGTTAAACAGGTTCCTACATTAGTAGTAGTAGGGGTTTTCGAGCTCTGCGTGATTTCTGTAAGCATCCGTTGATGATGTTCTGAGGGTTTTAGGGTCTTGGTATCTTTGCGTTCGGGGCCTTATCAGGTTGTTAACGGCTTTGGTAAAAGGGCGCGCAGGTTCGTGTCAAAAGTGGTTCACTATGTGTAGCTCTTCTTCTGCGGCTGCTGCCGCCTATGTGGGGGTTTCCGAAAATTGGGGGCACCGTATTTTGGGGTCCCTGTCAGAAGGATCCTACGATTTAGGATAGTATATTATGGTCCCCTATTTTCGGAAGCTCCCATATACTCCCTAAACCCTAAACCAAATACAGCCGAATCCTTCATAGCTACTTATATCCCCACTTAGGGTCCCCTATTGTCGGAAACTCTCATGTTTGACACCCTACAGTCAAACCCTGAATGGTCCGAGCCTGACATCCTCGGCCCTAAACTCACCTTTGTATAGGGTTGCTTTTAAAGGGATCTATAGGGTTCCTTTAAAGGGATCTATAGGGGTTTAGGGTTCCTTTAAAGGGATCTATAGGGGTTTAGGGTTCCTTGAAAGGGATACTTATCTTTGGTTAGTAGGGAATGGAGGAATGGGGTACAATTATAACTACTATTACTACCATCCTTCCATTCCCTACTAACCAAAGGTAAGTACACCCCTCTGTAAACCCAAAGCCCGCCTTAGACCCAAATCCCAAAACCCTCGAAGCGTTGTAGAACCCACACAAAACCCCTAAACCCTAAACCCTAAAACCCTAAGCCCTAAGCCCTAAACCCTAAAACCCTTTCTGGAACCCTTGAGCCCTAACCCCTAGACCCTAAGCACTCCTGCTCGGAGGATCATGGAACTTAGTACGTAACGTTATGGTCAGCACCATGATCCTCTACGTAGTCCTAAACCCTGAAGCATCATACCCTAGCCCTAGACTCGAACCATCCTGCCCTGACCGCATGCTCAGGAAAAGTCATCTGCAGCCACAGATACGACTCCCATCGTGAAGATGAAGGAGGGGGTACTAGGGTTCAGGCACGGTTGAAGGTTGAGGGTCTAGAGGGTTAGGAGTTTAGGCTTTAGTTTTAGTGCTTATGGTCACGCTTCCGATTTGGAGTGTTGCGTGGGTTTAGAGATTTCTACGGATTTTTCATGGTATTCCTGGTGTTACGTGAGATCTGTAAGGATCGTATCTGTTTTTTGGGCGTTAAAGGGTTTGGAATCTGATGAGCTCAGGTTCAAGTTTTCGGGTGTCGGTTCAAGACTTCGCCCCAAAAGAGAGTGACCAGTGGGGATTCGGGAGTCTTTACCCTAAATACCTTAAATCCTATCTTAGCCCTAGAACCCTAAAGCTTTAAAACCCGAAAGCCCTTTCGCTGAGGCCACAAGGGGTTTTAGCCTATT
This sequence comes from Symbiodinium sp. CCMP2592, assembly GCA_905221615.1. Lineage (NCBI taxonomy): Eukaryota > Dinophyceae > Suessiales > Symbiodiniaceae > Symbiodinium > Symbiodinium sp. CCMP2592. Next base: position 857,164 of record CAJNDT010000213.1, on the reverse strand, counting down.
GGGGGTTTAGTAGGGATTAGGGTTCCCATAATAGGGCTCATATTAAGGAATCTATACCCCAAGAATCTTACCCCCCCTTTTGGGTCCCTTTAAAGCCCTAAAGCCCTCATAGAACTCTTCTAAGTCCCGTATAGGAACCCTTATAGATCCCTTTAAACGGAACCCTAAACCCCAGGACGCCTTCAAAAGATTGCGGGCAGATACTCGGCAGCTGGAGGCTGCTTGGAGAGAAGTGTTCGCAGCCAAATGGGTGGTTGTCAAAATTAGGGTCCCCTTTGGTATTACAAGGTTCCTTAAAGGGTTCTGTAAAAGGTTTATGGTTTAGAGTTTCCGAAAATTAGGGTAGCTTATTTTGGGGTCCTTATGATAAGGGTCCTATTATTTAGGGTGCTGTATTAGGGTCCCCTATTCTCGGAAACTCCCAAACAGACGGGCCGAACAGAATTAGAATAAGATAAACTACAGCCTTCCTTAATTCGTTAATGTAGGAGCCTGATTAAGAAACCTGTAGCCTTCATTAGGGTTCGTTATTTGAATCCTTCTATTTTGGGGTTATAGGCCAAGGGGTTTCTTAATCAGGTTCCTACATTGCTGTATGTGTGGGTGGTTGTCAATATTCGGGTCCCTTTTTGGGTCCTTATTATAATACGGCATCTAATATTTAGGGTACCCAAAAAGGGACCCTAATTTTGACAACCACCCGTGTCGTTACAAGGGTTACCAGCCATAGGGTTTAGCGTACAGTGACAGCTGCTTTGAAGGGCTCCTTGGATATAAAGGGTTCTATCCAGGGATCGGTAAGGGCTTCTACATCGGTTTAGGATCCAAGGGCCTTGATACGTGTTGTTTAAGTTTTGGGGTATACTGTGTTTAACGGTTCTACGGTTTACGTGAGTTGAACCCTAAACCCTAAACCCTCGGATCGTCAGGTCAGGATCGGCGTGGTGAGCCACACCCTCATGCAGGCGGGCGCCTAGGGAATCGCCATAAGCCCCACAAGCTTGAACCCTAATCCCCCAAACTTCTGAGCCCAATGCCCTAAGCGTCTAGACATGGTTTGTCCGCGTGGATCTTCATCGCTTTGGTGCTGTAGGATGAGCCCTAAAGCCTTCGCTTTGGCGCTGTAGGATCAAGACACATCCGATGCAGCAGCATCCCTAAACCCTAAACCTTTGTTATAGTTGGGCCACATTTTACATTTTTAAGGGTACTTAAACCAATAAGGAATAAAAATCTACATTTCAAATCCTATCCCAACCATGGACTAGAAACCCTAAGCCCTAAACAGTCAGCTTTTCAAGCACACCGGCCAAAGCTTCGGAATCCTGCAGCTTAGATCCTGAAGCTTTGAAACACTCTAAATCCAGAGCCTTTAGCCCGAACCAAAAACCCAAGCCCTACACCCTACTCCCTAAACCTTGGATTTGGACCAAAAAAGTTGAACCCTAACAAAAAACCCTAAACCCTCAGTCTACTTTACCCCCAAAGCACTGAGCCCTTGACCTCCACCGCTTCATGGAAGCTTCCTACAAAGCCCCATACCTCCTCTCAGGAGCCATCTAGAGTTTAGGGTTTGGGGTTTAGGGTTTAGTTTGAGGTTTGGTAAGAGAATGAGGTATCTTGAAGGGCTCCTGGAAGGTTTCTACATGTCAGTATAAGGGCTACTATAGGGTTCTATGATCTATGCTTTAGGGCCAGCCTCGAGCTTGAAAATGGAGTCCAAGTGAAAGAGCTGGGAAACCGGTATCAACATACCCAGTTGCCCTGAACCCTAAACTTCTGAAGCCCTAAACCCCAAACCCAGCACTTCAAAATCGTAAAGACCTGAGCCCTAACGCCATAAAGCCCCAAAATCCTAAAACCCAGCGTTTCTTCTTGCCTTCAGTGCCTCTTGCTAGGCCAAGCTCCGGCAAAGACCGACCGAGGACACGGTGCTTCCGGAGTCCATGCAACCCCGTTCATTAAAGGAATGTGCGTAAAATCAAAACAAGGCCCCCCCTTCGATAATTTGGAGTAGTGATCCCTAAACCCAAACTCTAAACCCTAAAACCCTACAGCCCTGAACCCTAAACCCCTAAAGCCCTAAACCCCTAAACCCTAAAACCAGTGATTTCAGGCTTTGTGGTTTTGGGATCTCGCCCTTTTTGGGGTCATGGTTTAGGGGTTTAGGGTTTAGAGTTTACTACAACAGGGCTCTCCATGATAGAAGGGCCTTCGTATTCAGAGTAGGGTTCCCTTAGGGGATGCAGCCTGGATTTTGCTGGGGTTTTGGGGCTAAGGCTTTCGGGCTTCATGTTCTCACGATTTATGGTTCAGGACTTACAAGCCTTGTGAAACCTTCTGGAGCCCGTCTTGCCTTACAACTCTTTTCAACTTGTCCGTCTTCATTCGCAGAGCCCTTAAGCCCTAAACCCTAAACCCTAATCCCTAAGCCCTTACACCCTAAACCCTAAAACCCTAAACCCTAAAACCCTAAGCCCTAAACCCTCAGTCTCAAAGCTCAAGCCCTGCAGGACCGCAAGCAGCGTGGGGTGTACGGCGATTCCCGAGCTACAGGTGATGAGGATCAGTGCTCCCTCTTAACAATACAAGTAATAATAATGAGACTGATCAGAATACTACCACTACCACTACCACTATCACTACTACTACTACTACTACTACTACTACTACTACTACTACTACTACTACTACTACTACTACTACTACTACTACTACAACTACTACTACAACAAATAAAAAAATAATAATGATGATATCAACAACAATATTACTACCAACAATAATCATATGAGGTCAAGGTTGGTTGGGCTTCGGGATGTGGGCGTAGGATACTTGAACTAATTGCTGCTGCTGCTACTGCTGCTGCTGCTGCTGCCGCTTCCTGTACCGCTACCACTACCGCTGCTACCGCTATTGCTACTGCTGCTGCCGCTGCTGCTACTACTCTCCTCCTGCTGCTGCCGCTGCTACGGTCGTACGGCTACTACAACTACACAACAGCAGCAACAGCAACAACTACTGCCGCGACAACTGCGACTACTGCAAAAGCACTACCGCCACTACCGCCACTACCGCCACTACCGCCACTACCACCACTACCACCACTACCACCACTACCACCACTACCACCACTACCACCACTACCACCACTACCACCACTACCACCACTACCACCACTACCACCACTACCACCACTACCACCACTACCACCACTACCACCACTACCTCCACTACCGCCACTACCGCCACTACCACCACCACCAACAAGACGAATACCACCACTGCCGCCACTACCATCACTACAACCACTACCGCCACTACCGCCACTACCACCACTACCACCACTACCACCACTACCACCACTGCCACCAGCGCCACCATCACCGCTTCTTTTGGGTTTAGAGCTGGGGTGGGCGTGTGGTTCAAGGTTTAAGAATTACCGGGCGCTGGTTAGATTTTAGCGTTCACAGCTTGGCCACCGCATCCTTTGCACCTTCTTTCCAGTCCTCCTTCACGCCCTCTCCCCTAAACCCTAAACCCGAAACCCTAAACCCTAAACCCGGGGATTTGTTCCAAACCGACGATTAGACCCCAAACCATGAACCAAAGCTTCAACCCTGAGCTTCAAACTCTTGACGTAGTGCCCAGTATAAGGGCCTTAGACTTAAATTATTACCAACACTATTCTGGGCGTTCCTTATTATAAGTGTAGTATTGTAATATTCTCGAAAACCCAGTTCTACTTATCTAGGTCCTTATGCTATAGTACCCTTACAAGTATCCCTTATAGACCCCTTTTAAAAGAACCCTTTATAGGAACCCCTATTCTAATTCTTTAGGCACTCCCCCCTTTTCTAGGCTTCAAGGCAGCAGAAAATCCCTCGAACCGCGCAGGCCCCCGAAAGCCCAAACTCTGAGCCCTTCAGGCCCTCGACTCTGAACCCAGGTTCCTTAAAGGGGCTCCTTAAACGGGATCGGGTTCCTGAAGGGGGATCTATAGGGTTCCTTATAATGGGATCTATAGGGGTTTAGGGTTTAGGGTCTGCTTAGAGGATCATGGGACTTAGTAAGTAGGGTTATACATAAGGTAACTATACTTATACTGGCTCATATCCCCACTTAGGGTACTTATGACCTTGGAGCCTAAGTCCCATGATCCTCCAAGTAAGGCCCTGAACCCCAAATTCGATGAAGCCATGGCAGACACTGGCCAGAGACCCCGACACCCCTCAACAAAGGAAACGACCTCAAATCCTAACAACGATCCCTCTACAACTCAAGGGATAATGGGTTTAGCCCCTTTACAATTCAAGGTACAAGAGGTTCAGGGTGTTGTGATGTTTTGGATCATGTAGGTATAACCCTAAATCATGCGTTTCGGAGCCTCTGGGTAGCCACAGGTACGATGAGCAGGATCCCTGAATCCAGATCCTGAGCCGCATCACGTCCTGCAAGGATCGCCTACTCCTTGATGTAGCGTGTAGGTCTGAGGACTTCAGGTTTCAGAGTTTAGGGTTTAGGGTTTAGGGTTTAGGGTTTAGGGTTTAGGGGTTTAGGGTTTAGGGTTTAGGGTTTAGGGTTTGGGGTTTAGGGTTTAGGGTTTAGGGTTTAGGGTTTAGGGATATAGGGTTTGGGGCTTGTAACTTTTAGGACTTAGGGTTCCATTCCCAATGCAGAGCCCTTTGCAAACTGTGTGGTTCTTTAGGCTTCCACTTGAAGACTCGGACTAGGCAGAGGATCCTTGTGGATCTGCGCCCACAGCCTTTGATCAGTGATGGTCTGACAGTTGCGGAGCTATTGCGAGCTCGGGCACGCCAGAAGGATGTAATGTTGCAGGCTCCGATACGGCGTCGTCTTAGTCTTGGGGTTTGAAGTGAGTTTGTCAGATGCGCAGCTCCACGGTTAGCGAATTCAGTGCACGGAAAGTATCTCGTGCCCGCGGTGCCGGAGTGCGGCTGAATCTGCCAAACCCGCCTCACTGCGTTGTCTCACGAATTCGAGCCTGAGCATGACCTAAGTCTTACAACAAGTATGTACCAGCCCCTAAACCCTAAACCCTAAACAGTAGGTGGCAGATCCCCAAGCTTCATTTCGGGGGACCCCCGGAAGTCCCCAACCCTAGATGCGCCACATCAGCACCCCTTTCTGCATTGTAGGCCTGACACCGACGTCGAGCTCGAAGCAAAAAGTCTGTGAGGGTTTGGGGTTTAGGGTAGGGTTTAGGGTTCAGGATTTAGGGTTTCGGGTTGGGCTTAGGGTTTAGGGTTTAGGATTCAGGGTAGGGTCTAGGGTTTAGGGTTCTGTGTTTTCCCTCGCAAGCCCCTCTAAGGCAAAACACGAGAAGAGCTCGGAAACCCCGTGCTGGAAGTTTGAAAACGTTCACTTATGGGGACACAGTAAAGGCCGTAAGTGCTAGACCCTAAGCCCTTAGCCTTGAATCTAATTTTACCAGGTTTCTATTTTATGCTCTAATAAAGTCTTGTATATGGCATCTGGACGGTATTCTGGCTGTCTCTGGTCTGTAGTGCCGTGGGGTCAGAGGTGGTTTAGAGTACGAGGGTTTCGTAGGAAATCATGTCACATGTACTGCAGTACTGCAGTGTAATGGCTTGCATAATTCGTAAAACTATCCACGTGTGGGCCCTGAATCTGCAATAATGTACCCCCCCCCCCAAGCCTGTTGAAATTGCCGGGGCTCCCGTATTAGCCTTTTAGATGTGGGGCTGCGGAAACTCCAACATCCCTCGCATAAAGAATGTGACTTGACTTGTAAGGGTATCTTGCCCGATTATGGTTTAGGGTACCTTCTTTGGGGTACCTTCGTCAAACAAAGCCTGAAGCCCTACACTCTCAACCCGACGCGAAAAAACCCTGAACCACTGAACCCTGGACCTGCAAAGCCCCAAAAACTCCAAACCCCAAGCCCTAAACCTTACATCCCAAATCGGCAACCCCGGAGCCCCGAACCATAAAATCCCCACACCCAAACAACTTACATCCCAAGCCGTGCAACCTTGAGCCCTAGACCGTTTAGAGTTTAGGGCTTGGGGTTTGTTGCAAAACCTTAAGCGCCTTAACTCACTAAACCATAAGCCCCTGAGCCCTAAACCACAAAAAGGGGTGGTGGAGCACCCTAAACCCTAAACCCTAAACCCGAAACCAGAAACCCGAAACCCTAAACCCTAAACCCTAAGCCGGGTTGCTGTTTGCGCCCGGCCGTTTCCAGGTGAAGGGGCGTGGTGCCATCCCCGGCTCCGCGAGGGAGAGTTTAGGGCTTACTCAAGGGCTCATGGGACTTAGTAAGTAAGGTTATAAGTAGGTTATAATTAGGATAGCCCCACTTAGGGGACTTATAACCCCAATTATAGCCGACTTACTAAGTCCCATGATCCTCTAAGTAGGGCTTAGGGTTTAGGTCTTAGGGTTTAGGGCTCGAATAGAGGTTTAGGGCAGTGGGTATGCTTTTGTAAGGGTTCCGAAGGGCTTCTGTAAGGGTTTTGTAGGTTGCAGAAGGGCTTGTATAAGAGTTTCGGGTTTAGGGTTGAAACTTTAAAAAGGTTTTTTAGGCCTCACAAGAGGGCTTTGGGACACTCACAAGAGGGCTTTGGGACAATATTCTCGACCCCTGCACATAGGTCCAGGGTTTGGGGGTTTAGGACCGAACGTTCAGGGTTTGGGCCTAGGGTCAGCGGTTTAGGGTTTCGGGTGGTGCAGACAGAATTCAGAATGTCTTTACGGCCGTGCCATGTGATGCATCTGTGCCTCTCGCAATGTATCTGTTCCTTGGCTTTCGATTGGTACAGCCCTTTATGTTGTAAGTTTCTGTTGTAACGTTCAGGCAAGAAGCGTTGTACATACACCATGTTGCAGCGAGAAGTCGTGATGTGCATCCAAGGCACAGTCGCGATTGGCATGGAGGTTCGAGGTTGCGCCAAAGTGGGACCCCAATATAGCCTAACCCTACGAAGCCAAAGCCTAAAGCCCGAACACCCTAAAGCCGAAAACCCTCAAAACCCCTACTCAAGGGCTCATGGGACTGAGAAGGTAAGGTTATAAGTCGGTTATACTTAGGATAACCCCACTCAGGGGACTTATAACCCCAATTATAACCTACTTACTAAGCCCCATGATCCTCTAAGAAATCCCGAAACCCGAAACCCTAAACCGTATATCCTAAAACCCTAAACCCTAAAACCATCAAAACCCTAGTTTTGAAGCCTTAACTTGAAAAGCGTACCAGGTTGCTTCTTGGGATGCACTGCTGCGCATCATTCAGTTTGCTGAAGACGGGACGTGGCGACCTTTTCCACATGTCTTCCCCAAGGCACCGGATCATGGGCCTTTCTGGTTTCATGTTGCGGGTCTCAGGGTTTAGGGCTTAGGGTTTAGGGTTTAGGGTTTAGGGTTTAAGGTTTAGGGTTTAGGGTTTAGGGTTCAGCAGCTCTGACTTTGAACATTTCATGTCAAGCTATTTCTAGTCAGGCTATCTTCTAGAAGAATCCCCACCCGCCCAGAGAATCCCATCACATTAGATTCAGGAGTTTTATTTCTTTTGGCTTGAATCTTAAAAAAAATTACTTACATACAACTATTACAGATCGTAAACTTGCACACTTTCGATCAAGCAGGTGCTGTTTCTTTACAGTCGTTTTCTCACAACACGCTTCACTTTAAGAAATTATTTCTGCCGACCAGCTTTCTAAGAGAGCTAGTTAAGAAACACAACATCGCCCTAACCCGCCGAAGCTGCGGTCACGCCATCGCTTTACGATAGCAACCATAGCTGTCAAATGTCATGACTTGAATCTCCTCAACTATCGATCCACAACAAAGAGCTTCGACGAGGCTAGCCGTACAAGCTACATGTTTTGACCCCTGGAGGGGCCCAGCTCTAGAAGACAGATGTTCTGAGAGTCGACGAAGCTAGCCGTACAAGCTAGATGTTTTGACCCCTTCAGGGGCCCAGCTCTGGAAGATGCTCTGAGAGTTGACGAAGCTAGCCGTGCAAGCTAGATGTTTTGACCCCTGGAGGGGCCCAGCTTTAGAAGACAGATGTTATAAGCTTTGAAGACGCTAGCCGTGCAAGCTAGATGTTTTGACCCCTGGAGGGGCCCAGCAGTGCAAGACAGATGTTTTGAGCTTTGAAGAAGCTAGCCCTACAAGCTAGATGCTTTGGCCCCTGGAGAGCGAAGACAGATGGATTGAGAATGTTTTGATCCCTGGAGGGGCTTAGCTCTAGAAGACAGATGTTCTGGGAGTCGACGAAGCTAGCCGTACAAGCTAGATGTTTTGACCCCTTCAGGGGCCCAGCTCTGGAAGATGCTCTGAGAGTTGGCGAAGCTAGCCGTGCAAGCTAGATGTTTTGACCCCTGGAGGGGCCCAGCTTTAGAGGACAGATGTTATAAGCTTTGAAGAAGCTAGCCGTGCAAGCTAAATGTTTTGACCCCTGGAGGGGCCCAGCAGTGCAAGACAGATGTTTTGAGTTTTGAAGAAGCTAGCCCTACAAGGGGCCCAGCTGTACAAGACAGATGTTTTGAGCTTTAAGGCTAGCCCTACAAGCTAGATGTTTTGGCCCCTGGAGAGCGGAGACAGATGGTTTGAGCTTCGGAGAGGCTAGCCACACAAGCTTGATGTTTTGACCCCTGGAGGGGCCCAACTGTAGAAGACAGATGTTTTGAGCTTAGAAGAAGCTAGCCGTGCAAGCTAGATGTTTTGACCCCTTCAGGGGCCCAGCTTTAGAAGACAGATGTTCTGAGCGTTGAAGAAGCTAGCCCTACAAGCTAGATGCTTTGACCCCTGGAGGGGCCCAGCTTTAGAAGACAGATGTTATAAGCTTTGAAGAAGCTAGCCGTGCAAGCTAGATGTTTTCACCCCGGGAGGGGCCCAGCAGTGCAAGACAGATGTTTTGAGCTTTGAAGAAGCTAGCCCTACAAGCTAGATGCTTTGGCCCCTGGAGAGCGAAGACAGATGGTTTGAGAATGTTTTGAACCCTGGAGGGGCCCAGCTCTAGAAGACAGATGTTCTGAGAGTCGACGAAGCTAGCCGTACAAGCTAGATGTTTTGACCCCTGGAGGGGCCCAGCTCTAGAAGACAGATGCTCTGAGAGTTGACGAAGCTCGCCGTGCAAGCTAGATGTTTTGACCCCTGAAAGGGCCCAGCTTTAGAAGACAGATGTTATAAGCTTTGAAGAAGCTAGCCGTGCAAGCTAGATGTTTTGACCCCTGGAGGGGCCCAGCAGTGCAAGACAGATGTTTTGAGCTTTGAAGAAGCTAGCCCTACAAGCTAGATGCTTTGGCCCCTGGAGAGCGAAGACAGATGGTTTGAGAATGTTTTGAACCCTGGAGGGGCCCAGCTCTAGAAGACAGATGTTCTGAGAGTCGACGAAGCTAGCCGTACAAGCTAGATGTTTTGACCCCTGGAGGGGCCCAGCTCTAGAAGACAGATGCTCTGAGAGTTGACGAAGCTCGCCGTGCAAGCTAGATGTTTTGACCCCTGGAGGGGCCCAGCTTTAGAAGACAGATGTTATAAGCTTCGAAGAAGCTAGCCGTGCAAGCTAGATGTTTTGACCCCTGGAGGGGCCCAGCTTTAGAAGACAGATGTTATAAGCATTGAAGAAGCTAGCCGTGCAAGCTAGATGTTTTGACCCCTGGAGGGGCCCAGCAGTGCGAGACAGATGTTTTGAGCTTTGAAGAAGCTAGCCCTACAAGCTAGATGCTTTGGCCCCTGGAGAGCGAAGACAGATGGTTTGAGCTTCGGAGAGGCTAGCCGTACAAGCTGGATGTTTTGACCCCTGGAGGGGCCCAACTGTAGAAGACAGATGTTTCGAGCTTCGCAAAGTCTAGCGGTACAACCCCTCCTTTAGAAGACAGATGTTTTGAGCTCTGAACAGGCTACCCTAGACCCTAAACCCTAGGGCCCAAACCTTAGGCCCTAAACCCAGTGCCCAAACCCTAGGCCCTAAACCCTAGTGCCCAAACCCTAGGCCCTAAACCATAGTGCCCAAACCCTAGCCCTAAACCCTAGGGCCCAAACCCTAGGCCCTAAACCCTAGTGCCAAGCCCTAGGCCCTAAACCCTAGTGCCCAAACCCCAGGCCTTCACCCTGGTGCCCAAACCCTAGCCCTAAACCCTGGGCCCAAACCCTAGGCCCTAAACCCTAGTGCCCAAACCCTAGGCCCCAAACCCCAGTGCCCAAAACTGAAGCTCTAAACCCTAGTGCCCAAACCCTAGGCCCTAAACCCTAGGGCCCAAACCCCAGCCCAAAACCCAGAGCCCAAACCCGAGGCCCTAAACCCTAGTGCCCAAGCCCTAAACCCTAGGGCCCAAACCCTAGGCCCTAAACCCTAGTGCCCAAACCCTAGGCCCTAAACCCTAGGGCCCAAACCCTAGGCCCTGAACCCTAGGGGGATGACCAAGAGCCACGAGTTATGACCAAGAGCCACGAGTTATGACCAAGAGCCACGAGTTATGACCAAGAGCCACGAGTTATGACCAAGAGCCACGAGTTATGACCAAGAGCCACGAGTTATGACCAAGAGCCACGAGTTATGACCAAGAGCCACGAGTTATGACCAAGAGCCACGAGTTATGACCAAGAGCCACGAGTTATGACCAAGAGCCACGAGTTATGACCAAGAGCCACGAGTTATGACCAAGAGCCACGAAGACTATAAGGTTTAAATTACTATAGGTAGAGGGGTTTAGGGTGTCAGGTCTCAAAGGGGGAAAAGGAGGGACCCTTGATGGGGACCCCTACCCTATAATGGGCTATATAATGGGTATATAATAGATATATTAAGGGTATATACCTAGGGGTCCTTATTAAATGTCCCTCCTTTTACCCTTGGACCCTTGGAAGGTCTTTAGGGTTCAGGATTTGGGGCTTTATGGTTCCGTTGAAGTGTTCCGCTAAGGGATCTACTCGGCTTCTATAAGGGTTCTATGTGGCGGAGTTTTAGGGTTCTACGGCTTTAGGGCTTTTGGGTAAAAGGGTTTAGGGTTGAGGGTGGCGAGAACTGTATCTCAGAAGGTCAAAACATCTAGTGGTACATGCATGCAGCCATCTATACATGGGTGGTTGTCAAAATTATGGCCCTTGTTTTGGGTCCCTAATATAGCACGCCACCTAGTATTTAGGGTTCCCAAAAAGGGACCATTATTTTGACAACTACCCACATGTGCATCCGATAATGTTTGTACCGCTGAGGAGATGCTACACCCGCAACTCGCTCTTAAGGGCTGGATCCGGAACCCCTCGACCCCAAGACCGTTACTACGGTCGATGATGTAAATCCTGCATTACCTTAAGGACCTCAAACTATGGGAATTATGGTAGATTCCTTATTACGGGTTACTGCAGGATTTGTATCATCAACCGTAGAACCAAACCAGTAGTAGAACCCATATAACATGGTCCCTGATAGCACCCTCCCCAGTCAGCCCACGAGCAGGTGGAACCGCAGGTGTATGTAGGGTTGTTTAGGGTTTTTTGTATTGCAGGGGGTGGGCCCTACACCCAAAACCCTTTAAGGAACCCAAAACGGAACTCCCTACAGGAATCCCAGCATCAGGTGGATCCTCTTGTACTACTTCACGCCTTGGTTCCTGAATCTGACCCTAGGTTTCGATCCGGGGCAGTTTTTAGTTTCCCTTATATTCTTTCATATAGAACCCTAAATCTATATGGGTGGTTGTCAAAATTACGGTCCCTTGTTGGGTCCCTGATATAGTACGGCACCTAATATTTAGGGTACCCAAAAAGGGGCCCTAATTTTGACAGGCACCCACATAATTTCGGAACCTGTTGAAATCGACACCTAGGAACGGAAGAAGTTCGCAGTTCGAGTCACAGCTGGGAGGGCCGCCGACGATGAGCCCTGGCTCTGTTAGGGTTTAGGGCTTAGTGGGTTTAGGTTGGGTACGGCCCACACTCAGTAATAGTTGAATAATATTCGTAATATTGTTATAGTAGGACCTTAATAGTAGCCCTATTAGAGACTCTTACTGTATGGGGGCCGTACCTAAGGTTTAGGGTTTAGGGGTTTACGGTTTGTTGCTCTCTGTTTGGTTCTAGCTAAACCCTAAACCCTACATCTTCCGATTTGGTTTTGCAAGGTTTGCAGAAGGTTTTGAAGGGAGCAACTTTTTTTCGGTTGGTTTCTGCAGTGTCTTTAGGTTCGGATTTGAGGCGGTTCGTATGTCGGTTTACGTAGGGTTTCGGGCTTGGGGGGCTGCAGTTGTTTGTGCGTTAGGGTTTTAGGTTTCAGACCTTTTGATCTTGGCCTTTTCCGCTCGTTCTCACAGAACCCCATGATCACCGCATGCTGTACCATGGTTTGCGGTTTGGTGCTTTAGTGTTTAGGTTCTAGGAGTGCAGGGTCTAGGATTTTAAGGATTCGAGGGGTTTAGGGCATAGGTTTTCTGCCATGCGCCCAACACCCCAGACGGTCATCTCCAAACCCGAAACTCCCAAGCCCTGAACCTTAAACCCTAAACCCTAAACTCTGAAGACCTGAACCCTAAACCCTAATCCCTAAGCCCTGAACCCGAGTGTCCACCCGGTGACCCTCTGGCACCGGGGTTGGTTTGAGTTCTTATCCTATTGTATAAGGCTCGGAACACTTATTCATACTTTCCCTTCATGGTCCCTGTGTCGGCCTATGCAATTGTATCATAACGGACTCCAAGATCATCTTCTAACTGTTGAGGTTCCTGTATCGGGTAGGCGTAGAATCGAGACGTTGCAGCGTCGGCCCTAGTCCCAAGGCCAGTGCAGTAAGGGGGTAGGTTTAGGGTTTCCTTTGTCATAGTCCGATAAGGTATTACATGTTTATGAGCACTTAAGCTCAATAAGAACTGAATAGCAATTTAAAGTTTTAATGTAACCATGTTGCTCCGTGTATACATACGCATACATACAGGCACAGATGAACACAGACGGAGCGTCTTGCATACACAGACCGGCAGACATGCGTATTTACGTACATACTTACCTGCATACATACACACATGCATACCTACGAAGATACATGACATACTAAGCTGCAAGCATACATGATTATCCCTCTATTTTGTTCGTTAGATCGATAGATCGGTAGACAGATCGATAGCACGATAGTTCGATCCATATAACGATATGTACTTAGATAGATAGATAGAGAGACAGATCGATAGATAGATAGATAGATAGAGAGACACAGAGAGAGTTAGACAGATAAACGACAAATAGAAAATGGGCAGATAGCGGATAGGTAAATGGATAGATAGATGCGAGCAGGCAAACAAGTAAGCTATGTAGGTAAGCAAACGCATAAGCTCGTAAGTTCATACAACGTTACGCACATAAACAGATACATAGAAAGATCACCCAGGAAAGACCGCTGATATACGTAGTTACTGTGCCTGTATGTTTATGTGAATATGTACGCCTAGATACAGATGTACATACATATACATAGACGCACATGCATACAGACACATGTATATGTATGTATATATATACATATGGATATTTATGTGTATGTATATGTGTATGCATACATGTTTGTATCTGTGTCTGTATCTATATATTCATATGTTCATGTTTATGTTTATGTATATGCATGAGTATATGTACATGTGCATGCGTATGTATATGTATACAGTATATAGTATATGTGTATGTATGTAAGTATGTATGTATACACGTATTGATATATGCTGATTGCATAAGCTATATACAGTTTCAGTGTGGCTGGCAGACATGTGCCTCCGACTCTTCCGCGTGTGATGTTTCATGTATCTAAACCTGTCTGGGCTCAGGGTCCAGTAGCACTTTGGGGTTTAATTAGGGTTTAGGCTTAGGGTTTAAACATTATGAACAATGCTAACAACTGAACCCTAAGCCCTAAACCCTGAACCGAGGACCACGATCAGGTCTACCCTCTCTTCAAGCTTCCAGGCTATGCGGGCCACAGCCCCAGCTTAGGGTTCAGGGTTTAGGGTTTAGGGGGGGTACCCAGACCTTCCAAAATCCCTTAGTTAAGGAATATCCCTTAAACTATAGTAGGATCCTTAATATGATGTAATTTAAGGCAAATTCCTTAATTAAGGGATTTTGGAAGGTCTGGGTAGAACGGGCCTGAATCATCAGACGCATTATTCCTTGGGGTTCCTTATCGTAGTTGTAGGATAACCCATATTGTAGTTGTAGGATAATGCACCCCCGAAACCTTGTTCCAAGTGTTAAGACCCCAGATATTATGGGCTTCGTGCCCCAACCAAGACCCGACATACTATACAAGCCTGTATACCAATTACCAGCAATATTCCTGGAGGTTCCTCATGATTTTTTTCCTTAACCCAAAACCTTACTCTAACGATCAAGGCCCCTAGTACAAACTCTCTTCGTTAAAAGACCCCTTTAAAGGAACCTTATAGATCCCTCAAAGGGCCCCTTAAAGGAGACCCTAAAGATCCCTTAAAGGACCCCTTAAAGTAGCCCTTCAAGGACCCCTTCTAGATCCCTTAACCCTAAACCCTAAACGCTTCTAAACCTTAAACCCAAAACCCTAGCCCTAAACCTTATAGATCCCTTAAAGGAGCCCTTAAAGGACCCCCTACCGTAAATCTTATGGATCCCCTTCGGCCACGGGGTTTGAAAGCCGCGGACTTCGTCCGAGGCGTGGCCTTCGAGTCGAACCCTCGAGCGCTTCAGGAGTTTCGGGTTCCTTAAAGGGTTCTTTTTTGGGGTTCCTTGAGGGTTCCTTTAAAGGATTCTTTTAAGGGTTCCTTTTTAGGGTTCCTTGAGGGTTCCTTTTAAGGGTTTCTTTTAAGGGTTTCTTTTAAGGGTTCCTTTTTAGGGTTCCTTTTAAGGATTCCTTAAGGGTTTCTTTTAAGGGTTCCTTAAAGGGTTCCTTTTAAGGGTTCCTTGAGGGTGCCTTTTAAAGGGTTCCTTGAGGGTTCCTTTTCAGGATTGCTTTCAGGGTTTCTTTTAAAGGTTCCTTGAGGGTTCCTTTTAAGGATTCCTTTAAGGGATTTATAAGGGTTCCTTCTAAGGGTTCCTGAAAGGGTTTAGGGTTTAGATCTTAACAGGTACCGGGTGGTGTTAGGGGTTCCTTAAAGGGTTCAGGGTTTAGGTGTTAAGGGGTTCCTTAAAAGGTCTAGGGTTTAAAGTTTGCAGGGATTTATTGAAGGATTCCTTGCGGGTTCCTTACGTCACGCTTTAAAGGGTTTTTCCAAGGGGCTAGGGTTGCTTGAGGGTGATTTCAGAGTTGGGGTTGCAGGTTCGGGGTTTAGGGTTTAGGGACGGTTTGTAGGTGTAAAGTCTGACTGCGGAGGTTTGTGGGTCATGAAAGGCTTCCTTTCAAGATTCCTTCAAGGGCTCTCTATGGTTCTAGAAGGGTTTAGTCTGTGGTCTTTCAGCATTGGGGGGTTTAAGGTTTCGGTTTGGGGTTTATTCGTTGGCATCTGCTTGCATGATCAGGAGGCTTTGTAGGTGAGGTCATTAATTAGTAGGACAACTATACAGTTGTACCTACTTATACTTCCTAGTATGCGACCTATCTTCCCTTTGACTGAAGCTTACATTTGGTTAGTAGGGAATGGCAGAATGGTAGTAATAGTAGTTATAATTATACCCCACTCCTCCATTCCCTACTAACCAAAGGTAAGAGCAGGGTCCTTCAAGGCTCCCTGTAAGGTTCCTGCTCTTTGAAGGGTTCTGCAAAGAAAGGTTTAGATGCTCGGGTTGAGGGTTTAGGGGCTTAGGGTTTAGGTTTAGTTTAGATGTTCGGGTTGAGGGTTTAGGGGCTTAGGGTTTAGGTTTAGTTTAGATGTTCGGGTTGAGGGTTTGGAGAAAAGAGTTCCGGCTTCACGACTCAATGGTCGGGTGAACTAGAGCATTCAACTTGCCGCGTCCTTGTTGAAGATTCTCAATCTTGTTGCTCCACCGCCAGCCACCTCCAGTCACTGCCACTGCCAAACAAAAACGTGGAAAAGGAGCGGTAGAGTCTGGTAGAGTCCGGTAGAACAGCTAATGTTGGGTCCGGATTAACAAACCCCCCCCTCCCCCCCCCCCCGCTGTCAAGGTTAGCCCGCTTGAACTTGTTCATGGGTTCAAGTTTTTCCCGGCCCCCCCCCGATTATGTGGGGATGGGGTTGATTATTAAGTATAGTAGTAAGTAGATAGAGAGTACTTAGTAAAGTATTGCAGTCGTACAATAGGAGTACAGTAGTATAGTAGTAGTACAGTAGTATAGTAGTAGTACAGTAGTATAGTAGTATTACAGTAGTATAGTAGTAGTACAGTAGTACAGTAGTACAGTAGTACAGTAGTAGTACAGTAGTATAGTAGTATTACAGTAGTATTAAAGTAGTTTAGTAGTAGTATTGAAGTCTAGTAATAGAAGCAGTATATTATTACAATAGGGTTTAATTAGGGAACCACCTGTTTCTGCCAGCAGAAGATATCACCGAAATCCCAGGGATCCCAAGGCCAGGGATCTCTGACCCTTCCATCTCAAAGCTTCGGGCTTTCTAGGTCAAAGCCAAGGGCCTGCAAATCCCTGGTCCCGGGCCGGACCCTGTTAATCGGGGGGGTTTCCTGCTATTCGGGGGGGGTCGGGGCCTGCAAAGGGGTAGCCTTGGAAAACTTGACAAACCTACTCTTTTTATATACGGTTTAATTAGGGAACCACCTGTTTCTGGCAGCAGAAGATATCACCGAAATCCCAGGGATCCCAAGGCCAGGGATCTCTGACCCTTCCATCTCAAAGCTTCGGGCTTTCTAGGTCAAAGCAAGGGCCTGCAAATCCCTGGTCCCGGGCCGGACCCTGTTAATCGGGGGGGGTTTCCTGCTATTCGGGGGGGGTCGGGGCCTGCAAAGGGGTAGCCTTGGAAAACTTGACAAACCTACTCTTTTTATATACGGTTTAATTAGGGAACCACCTGTTTCTGGCAGCAGAAGATATCACCGAAATCCCAGGGATCCCAAGGCCACGGATCTCTGACCCTTCCATCTCAAAGCTTCGGGCTTTCTAGGTCAAAGCAAAGGGCCTGCAAATCCCTGGTCCCGGGCTTGGGGTTTAGGGTTAAGTCATAAGCCTCTAAATCCCCTAAATCCTTACTTCGGGGATTTTCGGGGATGGCCCCGTCTAATCGGGGGGGGTTTAAATGAGCTCCGGTACTATTAGGGTGGGGTCTAATGGACTTCTTCATTAAGCCCATGACATGCCCGGGACGGCCCCGTCTAATCTGGGGGGGTATCTTAATCCGTAAACAACATTAACCAGTATCCAGTACCCGTGAGCAAGTTTCTGCACCGCAGGACCTAAGCACAAGTCTGGCGGCTGCGAACGAAAGATTCAAGGCTGCAGCAAGGTGGGAGCATGACGGACTTGCCTAGGCCATTGTTTCTGCTGGTGGTTCAGGTTTGTATGATGCAAAATGAAAACACTAAACAGCCCTAAACCCGAACCGTGATTACTCTTATCCGAGGCGGGCGCATGTTTGCAGAACCGTGGACGCCGCAGAACGACAGTGCTGGCCCGCCGCTGCACCTGTACAGCGTGCCTCAGGACCTGGGAAGTTCTCTAAACTAGGATCCTTCTTTTCGGCGCGCAAAATGGTAAACCTGAACCCCACACCCTAAACCTCTAAAACCCTAAACCTCTAAAACCCTAAACCTCTAAAACCCTAAACCTCTAAAGCCCTAAACCCCTAAAGCCCTAAACCTTTAATTATGAAAGAGAGCCTAAGAGCCACCCCAATTCAGAGACCTACCCATCCGTCTCGCTTAAAGGCTCATGGGACTTAGAAAGTAAGGTTATAAGTAGGCTATAATTAGGATAACCCCACTTAGGGGACTTATAACCCCAATTTTAACCTACTTAGTAAGTCCCATGATCCTCTAAGTAAACCCTAAACCCTAAACCCTAGAGATCCCTGAAAGGAACCTTCTAGATCCCTTTAAGGAGCCCTTTAAGGAACCATACTTACTAAGTCTCCTGATCCTCTAAGTACATCCGGAGCCTTGGCCTTGACCCGGAGGCCAAAAAGGACCCTCAACCCGAAGGTTTAGGGTTTAGTGGTTTAGGGTTTAGGGTTTAGCGGTTTAGGGGCTTAGGGTTTAGGGTTTGGGGTTTAGGGTTTATGTTTTGGGGTTTAGGGGTTTAGGGTTTAGGGAGCCAGTTCGGGTTCGAATGAATAGACAGTATTTGCCTCCAGGATGCCGTGACAAAAACTTGCTACGACGTACGTACCGCAGAACCCTATTGCTTTGATTAAGGCCACCACAATGAGTCTTAAACTAAACCCCTCAACCCTAAAGCCTAAACCCTAAACCCTAAACCGCAGTGGATTGTAATATCGGTTGGTTTGTATACAAGGTCCAGCCCCTCAGCCTGCAAGGCATTCCAACTAACCGATAGGGCGGAAGGAAAAGAGGGTTCCAACAACAATAAACGTCCTAAACCCCTCAACCCTAAACCCTAAACCCCTAAACCCTTAAACCCCTAAACCCTTAAACCCCTAAACCCTAAAACATAACCCTAAACCCTAAACCCCTCAACCCAAAGCCTGAACCCTACACCCTTAACCGCATTTCAATCTCCCAGGACTTCGATATCTTGCAGCTTCGCACCCGATCTCTTGATTTGGAAGTCCTGCGCGGCATGCTGGATGCTGGGTTCTTGTTAAATAATTTAATTTAAGTTTTTATAATGAGGAAACCATATGATTTACGACACATCCCGATTATATTGCTGATGGACAAAATCCTGCATGACCCTAAGGACTTTAAACAACTATGGGAACTATGGTATATTCCTTATAACTTATAATGGGTAATGCAGGATTTTTGTCCATCAGCAGTAGTGATTTAAATTGCATCCCTTAACAAGAACCCAGGATGCGGCTTACAGGCCCAAAGTGCTGGTGATGGGCGCGCCGGCCTGAGTGGCTACGACTAGGGTTTAGGGTTTAGGGTTTACAGTCTAGGGTTTAGGGTCTAGAGTTTAAGGTTGAGGGTTTAGGGTCTAGGGTCTAGGGTTTAGGGTTTAGGGTTTAGGGTCTAGGGTTTAGGGTTTCGGGTTTCGGGGCTCCTTTAAAGGAGATAACAAGGTTCCCATAAGGGATCTCCAAAGGCACTATGGACTTTAGGGTGTGGGGTTTAGGGTTTAGGGTTTAGGCCCCGTTTGAAATCTACTGAGAGGATCGTGGGACTTAGTAACTCGGGTTATAATTAAGGTAACTACACTTACAATCACTTATATCCCCACTTGAGGTACTTGTAACCATTCTTTCTACGTCCCATGATCCTCCAAGTAAAGCTCTAAAGTTGAGTGAGGGACGAACTGGAAGTTGTGGATTGCAAACACAGCTGCCGGTCACTTACCTTTGGTTAGTAGGGAATGGAGGAATGGGTACAATACTAACTACTATCACTACCATTCTTCCATTCCCTAACCGAAGGTAAGACGTAAGACTACCCCTATAGATCCCATTACATTACACATCCCATTATCAGGAACCCCTGTAGATCCCTTCAAGGAGCCCTATAGATCCCTTTAAGGCCCAAGGATCCGCTAACTTCAAGAAATCGGCCCAAGAGGGATCTATAGGGGGTCCTTAAAGGGATCTATAGGGTTCCTTAGAGGGATCTACTATAAGGTTCCTAAAAAATGGGATCTATAGGGGTTTAGGGTTTGGGGTCTACTGAGAGAATCATGGGACTTAGTAACTAGGGTTATAATTAAGGTAACTGTACTTACTACTACTTGTAACCCCACTTAGGGTGCTTATAACCATACTTACTAAATCCCATGATCCTCCAAGTAGCCCCAGACAAAGCCCTAAACCTAAATCAAAAGCCGTAAACCACTGGGCTTTACCACAGAGCCATAAACCCTAAGCCACAAGCGCAAACCCTACACCATGAGCCCCTAAACCCTAAACCCTAAACACTACACCAGAAGCCCCTAAAGCCACAAATCCTACCCCCTAAACCCCAAACCTCACTTCCACTTCACGAGGTGAGGCTGGACATGCCCCCGCCCTTCGAGTACGAAGCGGTTCCTGCTGCCGATGCGGAGCAAGAGTGCATGCAAGCAGAAGGACGGGGGGTCTTAGAGAGTAGGCTGGGCTTTTGGGCTTAGGGGTTACGGGGCTTCCCAGAGACTCCAATACCCCTTAATTAAGGAATAGACCTTAAATCATATTAGGGACCCTACTATGATTTAAGGTATATTCCTTAATTAAGGGGTATTGGAGTCTCTGGGTTGGGTTTTCGGGTCAGGGCTTGGGGCTTAGGGGTTTAGGTTTAGGATTTAGAGTTTAGGGTTTAGAGTTTAGGGTTTAGAGTTGAGGGTTTAGGGGTTTGGGGTTAGGGGTTTAGGGGTTTAGGTTTAGGGTTTAGGGTTTGGGGGTTTCGGGGTTTGGGGGTGTAGCGTTGAGGAGTTTAGGGTTTAGGGGAGCACAGCTTAAGCTACAGGCAACGATAAACCTAACAGTCTTGCGATTCAAACTCCTTTGGTTCTGTAGACACCTTTCTGTTCAGGGCCTTGTAGGGTTTTGTTGTTCTTGGCAGGCTTTGATGGCATAGGACGTTCAGTGTTGGGGTTGGGGTTTAGGGCTCAGGGCTAAGGGTTTAGGAGTTAGGGCTTTGAGTTTAGGGCTCGGGATTTAGGTATGGGAGTTCGCGGAAAGCTGCAGCTCAAGGAGCGTTCGGTGCTTCTCTCGCAAGAGCCTGGGCAGAGTTATCTCGGCGCAGATACTCCTTGGTGGCACTGGAATCTGAGCGAAATTTGGGAAGAAACCCGAAGCCCAACACCCAACAGCCGTTAAGGGTTTAGGGTTGAGGGTTGACGGTTTAGGGGCCAGTGGTTCAGGGCCCGAAACCTCAGGGTTTAGGGTTTGGGGTTAGGGTTTAGGGTTTAGGCTTCAGGCTTTAGGGTTTAGGGTTTGGGGTTTGGGATTCAGAGCCCTTTATAAGCCCCCCTCTAGCCAACAAGGGGAGTCAAGACCCAGGAGGGCTCCTCAGCTGCATCGTGCGAGGGTCGAAATGAAGGCCAGGCGTGGTTCGTGCACAACGAGGCTGGGGGCCGGTGGGGGGGGGGGGGGGGGGGGGGGGGGGGGGGGGGGGTTTGGCTTTGTGGTGTTTTGGCTTTGGGGCTTTGGATTTAGAGTTTGGGGTTTGTTGTCTTGGCTTGAGTTTTGGTTTTAGAGTGAGGCATGTTAAATGTTATGTCGTTTGGAGGGTCTGAATCGGAAACTTGTAAGGGATTCATGTTTCGAGGTTAAGGGCCTTCAGTATGTACTGAATTCAGAGTAGTTTAGGGTTTCGGGGTTGCAAGTTCAGGGTTTGGAGTTGTACGGTACCTTCTTTGCAAGGAAGCCTGAAGAAGAACGACTAAGGTAATATAGGGGCCTCAAGACAGAATTACCTACACTATTTTGGGGGTTCCTCATTATGATTCTATTGCATAATGGATGCCAATACCCTCTAATGAGTAAGGTCCCTGTATTTATGGGTACTCGTCAGTTTTGGTTCACACTGATGGCCCTGCAGCGAGGCCCTACGTGTGGTGGGACCGCTGGTCTCATGGCATGGCATGGTCCGAATGTTCTGGGCGCAGGTGGACATGAAGTGTGCGCCAACCCAGCAGCTTTTGGCGGATATTCTTCGGCTGTCGGGCATGTTGGATGGGTTGGCAGGATGGACCGGTGCGGAGATGTCCTCGCACATTGCGAACTTGGCATCGCAGCCTCCGGTGCGCACGTACATCGAAGAGCACCAGGCACTGCTTGCCTTAAATACCTACACCCCCGAAGCCTTGAAAGTTGAAACCCTAGACCATAACCCTTAACAGCAACCCAAACCCTAAGACAACGTCATGGCGTGCCGCACGGCGCCAGCAGCAGAGAAAGAGGCACTTGAACAAAAGTGCCCTGAACCCCCGAGCCCCAAATCCCTGAACGCTCGACCTTAGACCCTAATCGCTTGAGAAGTTTCGGCTGAAGACCCCTTTGATCCTGCATGCCGTGGGGACGAGTGGAGGGTTGCATCCGAAGACATCAGGCCGGTCTGATCCACCGGTGTCCATGGCAAAAGCTTGTCATGCAAGTGGGCCCTCCGGGCTATGCGTCAAGCCTTCAAACGCTCTTGGCCAGAGTGCGACGTGAAGGCCGGGCTAACTGCTGAAGGATTAGGGTTGGAGTTGAAGGTTCAAGGTGCATGGTTTGGGGCTTAGAGGCTTGACGTTCAGTTTTACTATCATGGCAGTCTGCTGCTATGTGGAACAAAGGATCGCGCTGATTTAACCCTGACAACAAATGCTGCTGCCATCGAAGCTTTGAAACAGAATGCAACTTACCGTGTATGCTATTCCCGATGTACGTACTCGTGGAGGAATGCCACACTGATAAAGCCCCGGGTCATGGAAGAAAGGCTTGTCCAACCCGTTCAGCGCAGCAGCTGGAACTGGATGTCCGTCCCGGTGTGTTACTGGGTTCCACTTCAGGAACTTAGGATTCTGCAGGATTCTCGACATATGTATATATATATATATATGTATATATATATATATATATATGTATATGTATATGTATATGTATATGTATTTGTATATGTATATGTATTTGTATATGTATATGTATATGTATATGTATATGTATATGTATATGTATATGTATATGTATATGTATATGTATATGTATATGTACATGTATATGTACATGTATATGTACATGTATATGTATATGTACATGTATATGTATATGTACATGTATATGTATATGTATATGTATATGTGTGTATATATATGTATATATATATATATATATATATGGTTAACCGCATATATGGTACCCTCCCCATGGACCTACCATTCTTTTCCCTCTCAGGTCCGGACAGAAACGACATGCTGTTGTATTGTTTTCATGCAATGCTTACGCGATGCCCACACGAGCACAACTCGAAACAAGTCTGACAGTCTTTATGTCTGCGGCATCTACATCTCAAACGCACACGAAAACAGTAGATCCTTGAGGGGGGGGTAGCATTTTTTGGTATATTCATATGTATTTATGTATTTTATACATGTTTTCTTGTCGGTTTAGGGTTTTACAGAGTCTCATGTAGATTTTCAAAGTTTTGTAAGGGGGTTCGATTTTTGCATTCAGGGTTTGGGGTTTCGGTTCAGGGATGTGGGCTTGGGGTCTAGGGTGCGGGCTTTAGGGGTTGAGGGGTTTGAGGTATCCACGCCTAGGTTTTTTTTACATACTATTTTTGAGAAGGCTTTTCTTTGCATCAGAGCCCAGGCTACAGTGTCTGATGCCCTTTGGAATGACACCGCGCCTTGGGCAGACTCGGAGTTTCGAATTAGTTTTAGGATTTGGATGCAAGGGACCCACAAGCCCCAAAGAAAAACAGAACACGTCACATCCTAAACCCTAAACCCCAACAGAGGCCCATAGAAATCACTCTACACCCCTGATCCCTAAACTTTAGCCCTAAACCTTTTTTTTTTGTGCGGAACCGGATAGTCAGGCCTAGGTGCCCTATCGCGGCGGCCGGTGGGACATCGGAGACACAGCGGATGCTGGGCTCCTGTTTAGGAGCTTAGTCGACGTAAACCCTAAAGCCGTAAACCCTAAACCCTGAATCCCAAACCCTTAAGTTCCGAAACCCAGGATGATTTGGAAAATGCTTGGATCCGGCGCTTTGGACCGGTCCGGCAGAGGACTACCGGGCTGGGCCTTTTTTTTGGTTTTGAGTTCCTTTAAGGGTTCCTGTAAGGGTTCCTTCAAAGGTTCCTTCCAGGGTTTCCAGGGCTTATAGGGTTTATAGGGTTTATAGGGAAGGGTTCCTTCCTTTATATAATTGTCTTCTTAAGAGGGATCTATAGAGCTTCTGTATGCGTTCATAGGGGGCTTAGGAGTTTAGGGTTCAGGGTTTGTGGGTTCAGGGTTTAGGGGGCCCAGGTTCTGAGGCTCATACATTCTTACCGGTACCGCAATCGCAAAGTAAGATATTCTTCGGGTATGTTATAAATTCCAGCCCATTTTTAAACATATGAAGCGGTGTAGAGTGCTGAGAGCTAGCCATTCAGCTGCCAGGATCCATGAAGTGTTTGGCTGCTATGTGCCAATCTTTGTCAATTGGTTCGGCTTACTCCACAAGGATCGTTCAGACTACCAACCTTACAAACGTGCTTGGGCAACTGTGGCCACAGCTATATTGTACAACCCGGAGTGCAACTTCATAGCGCTGTCTGTCCTCGACCGAGGGCCAACCGTTCCAGGGGGATCAAAAAAGGTGAGTTGTGTTGACGAGATGCCGAACCTGATGCTGTTCGGGTCCTCTCATGGACACGTTCCCATCCCGCTGGTCAGAAAGGATAGCTGCTCGATGCAGCATCTACCTACTCGGTACTATGTTGCATGTATGGGTCGGCATGGCTACGCACGCTCGGTTGTTCTGGAAGCTCTGCGGACAGACGCCTTCTTGTCTGCGTTGGCAGATACTCTGCCATGTTGAGCAACAATTTAAATCTTTGTGGGTACCTAAACCCAATAAGGAATCAACATGTTAGGTTTTTAATACTACCTTAACCCCACGTAACCTACCTTTTTAAGGACTTAGATAAAGAAATCATATTAGGGAACCCTAAAAAGGTAGGTTCCTTAGGGTCCAGGTATCCAAACCATGAACTAGGATATGAGCCCACCCTGGCCGCGTGAAGATCTGGTTTTCACCGGCCTGGCTCCAGGGGGGCGTGCCGGGTTCGAGAGTATCGCCTCCCAGTCGAAGTTCTGCATCGTGACTGCCAGGTTGGGTCTCTCCTAAACCCAAAACCCAAAACCCTGAACCCTAAACCCTAAACCCTAAACCCTAAACCCTAAACCCAAAACCCTAAACCCAAAACCTCAAACCCAAAACCTCAAACCCAGAACCCTAAACCCTTAAACCCCCGAAGCCCGAGCCCCAAAAGGCCCTAAACCCCTACAAGCCTAAACCCTAAAACCCCTAACCCCTAAACCCCTGAACCCCACGGTTTAGGGTTTAGGGTTTAGGATTTAGGGTTTAGGTTTTAGGATTTAGGGTTTAGGGTTTAGGGTTTAGGGTTTAAACCCCTAAGCCCTTAAACCCCTAAGCTCCTAAACCCTGAGCCAGGTTGGGTCGGAGTGCCTTCATGCTCGCTGAGGTGGTGCAAGTGGGGGGCTGCCTTCCGGTGTCCTGGGCGAACGCTTATTTGAAACGCTGCGCGTCGTCCGCCTCGGCCCGGCTGTACGCGCATGCGGCGAGTGGCTACTATCTGCAGCAAGCTCTTGTAGGAAAAAAGTATTGTCGTGCTTTCGGGTGCAGGTGTTGTCCGGGCTTTGAAAGTTTTTCAGGCTGGGGTTAGGCTGTAGGGTTAGGAATTCAGGTTTGAAACTCCCTTGGTACTGCAGCCTTACAAGCGAGCCCCAATTTTTCAGGCTGGGGTTAGGGTGTAGGGCTAGGAGTTCAGGTTTGAAACTCCCTTGGTACTGCAGCCTTTAAAGGCGCGCCCCAAGAGATAAACATGCTACATTGCAGTCCGGTGTCGTCGGAAATTGCCAGAAAGCTCGCACCTGTCAGCGAGCGGAGGACGGGCGGGAGGGAAGGGGGAGGGGGGGGAGGGGGGGAGGGGGGGTGGGACTGCCGACAGCCAAAATCCGTAATTCACCGCCGTACCTTGGAGCTCAGTGACACGTTTCCATTTTTAAGGGGGGGGGGCAGTGGCCCCGATTTTGGTGTGGGTCACTGGGGAGGGGATTAAGGTGGGGAATAGAGGGAATCCGAATAGGAACCTCTGACCGCTTCGGCCGGGGCCGAGGCGAATTTTATAATGAAGGGTGTTTTATACACACATTTTAGACTTTGAACGGGTGTAGGGGTTTCGGGTGTAGGGTTCATTCTGTATTGAAGGGTATTTTGGACTTTTAGAACTGAGGTTTCATAGTTTTTTGACGGACTTTTGGGGTTCTAGAACAAAAACTCAGGTGTATATACATCTGGGATGACGAGGGTTCACTATACTAAGCCCTAAACCCCAAAGCCCTACTCTAGACCCAAAAAACCCTAAACCCTAAGCCCGCAACCCTCAACCCTAGCCGTGACCCGAAGCCCTAAACGCTTAGGTCTACATCTGGGATGATGTGGATTGGGCGGCGCTCGGAGGCTCAAAGGGGAAAAGGAGGGACCCTTAATAAGGACCCCTAGGTATATACCCTTAATATAGCTATTATATACCCATTATATAGCCCATTGTAGGGGGTCCCCATTAAGGGCCCTTCCTTACCCCCTAAACCCTAAACCCTAAACCTAAAAGGAACCCTAAGAGCCCTAAATTAAGGGTCCCTCGTTCTCCCCTTGGAGAGGCAGCAGCAACTTGACATCGTTCGGGCTGAGCCTCCAGGTGGGTAGTTGTCAAAATTAGGGTCGCTTTTTGGGTACCCTAAATATTAGGTGCCGTATTATAACAAGGACCCAAAAAGGGACCATAATTTTGACAACTACCCAGGTGACCCAGCTCTGGAAGCTTCCAATCCTGCCACGCGGATTGCGGGGAAAATACGGTTGATGATATAAATCCTGCACTACCTTAAGGACCACAGACTATGGGAATTATGGTATATTCCTTATTAATCTGGGTAATGCAGGATTTATATCATCAACAGCATACGCGGTTTGGGATTGGGGATTTTGGGTGTTGTTAGGGGCTCGGGGTTCAGGGTCTGGGGCTCAGGGTTTGCGGCGCTTGAGTTTGCCATGCCTCTGTTTGGATGACATGATTTCATCATGCGATCTTGGTCAAATGGCATCAAACCGGTGAAGGTAGAATACATGGTAATACTAGTTCTTTCAGCTCGCTACTATACGTACTTAGAGGATCATGGGACTTAGTAAGTAGGTTGTAATTGGGGTTATAAGTCCCCTAAAGGGGGGTTATCCTAGTTATAACAACTTACTTATAACCATACTTACTAAGCCCCATGATCCTCCAAGTAGTTCTTTCAGCCCGCTACTATACGTAATAGTTATCGCAGAACCGCTCCGAGCCAATCTCAGTTTACTCATTAGGCCTTAGGCCCCAAACCCTAGGCCCTACATTGGCCCTAAACTCTCCCTAATCCCTGAACCCTAAATCCTAACCCCTTTAATAGGGCCACAAAAAAAGCACATAAGCAAAACTTAGGATCGGGATGTCCCATATAAACTCCCTTTTCCGTGAAGCCCAATGAGGTCGGGATATCCCTATAAAATCCTCATGCTTACGTGCTTTTTGGGTCCCTCATTTAGGGAACCCTTAACGGGAGCTGGAAACTCCATTTCAGGCTGCGTCGAATCACGGACGAGAAGTATGCCATGATGAAGAAGAACATGGAGCGATCGAGGACCGGGTGTTTAAAGGATCATGGGACTTAGTAACTAGGGTTCCTTAAAGGGCTCCTTAAAAGGGATCTATAAGGGCTCCTTAAAGGGGGATCTACAGGGTTCCTTATAATGGGATCTATAGGGGTTTAGGGTTTAGGTCTACTTAAAGGATCATGGGACTTAGTAACTAGGGTTATAATGGCAACTGTACTTATAATAATTTATATCCCCACTTAGGGTACTTGTAACCGTACTTACTAAGTCCCATGACCCTCCAAGTGTGTCTTCAAGGTTCCATACGGGTTTAGGGTTTAAGCTTTCCGGGTTCAATAATTGCGTTATGTTTTTTTGATTTTGGGGTTTGAGGTTTAGGGTTTAGGGAGCGGTTTCGATAGGAGTTGTGGAAGATTTTGGAGGTTAGAGTTTCATAGATGTTGCGCGGGTTAAGGATGTTCAGCCCTAAACCCTATATAAACCCTAAACCCTTAACCCTGAACCTAGACCCTTCCTTGAGCGACTCTACTCTACAGGGCCCTTCAACAATGATGCGGGTTAGCGCACCATTTTGAGAGCTCCTCCGCATCAAGTATTCGGGTATAGGATCTGTCTACTTGCCTCAAGAAGCCATGTCCTAAACCCTAAACCCTAAAGCCCTAAAACCCTAAAGCCCTAAACTAGGGCTGCCTACACAATGCCTGGAACTCTGGGGGCCACCCGATTGCAAGGACCTAGGAGTCTTTTTCTAGTTTCTCCGGTTTTAGGCAGGATTTTTAGGGTTGAGGGTTTGGGGGAACCCTACACTTAACCCTGAATTACGGTTTAGGGTTTAGGGTTTAGTGTTTAGGGTGAATTGAGGGGCCACGCAGTGCTCTAGGGTTGAAGTCTTCATCAAGCTCTTTCCAGCCGCAGGTTCACTTTTTGCAAGATTGAAGGCAACCTTGCTGAGGCAGAAGCTTGGGTTTAGGGTTGAACCATACATCCTAAACATTGACGCCTCAACCGGACCCTAACCCTCAATCCAAACCCCTAAACCGTAAGCCCTGAACCCTAAACCCTGAGCCCTAAACCCGACCTCTGCTGGAAAAGGGGCTATTGCACTTAAAAAACAACCCCTGAACCCTAAACCCAAAACCCCTGAACCCTAAAGCCTAAAGCCCTAAGCCCCTAAACCCCTGAACCCTAAACCCTAAACCCCTAAACCCCTAAAAAAGCCCTGAACCCTAAACCGAGGCAATCCGAGACTTCATGCTTGGGTTCCCTACACTGCGCTACCTGCCGTTGCCTCCTGAAAGGGCCGCTTACGCACAAGCGCGGCTCTTCAAGCACCCTGCCGGGAAACATCGAGGGCTTAGGGGTCTTAAGGTTTTTAGGCTTTTTAAGGTTTCAGGGTTTTTAGGGTTTTAGGGTTTTAGGGTTTTTGGGGTTTTTAGGGTTTTAGGTGTCGGGTCTAGGGTGTTCAGGTGTCGGTCGGATCTAGGGTGTTTCGGTGTCGGATCTAGGGTGTGCAAAGGCTTGGGTTAAGTACGCTGAGCAGTTGGAGGCTATAGAGGCCTTGTCCACGTGCCCGCTGAGGAATTGAACGTGTTGCATGATTTCTGGAAATAGTTGCAGGAGGGATCTTCAGCGCAGAATGCACAGCTAAGAAAGGCATGCAGGCTGTTTTGGAATCAGGTGCGGTCGGAACATAGCATAAAGAGATAACAGCTAATCCTCCGAAGTTTGTAGGTTATGGTCTGAGTGGAACCTGTATAGTCCCCAACCAAGAGCTGGTAAATGGCATCAGTAGTGCGCTACTCGTGGAACTCGCACATCAATAACAGTCAAATTTTGTTTCTAGATGTTCTACAGAAGTTGGGTTTAGAGTTCCCCCGACAATTTTGCGGCATGTTTTTCGGTTGTCATGGATGTGCATATGGGAGTTTCCGAAAACAGGGGACCCCAATATAGTACTCTAAATAGTAGGATCCTTATTGTAAGGACCCCAAAATATGGTACCCCTATTTTCGGAAGCTCTAAACCCTAAACCCTTTATAGAACCCTTATAGATCCCTTTAAGGAACCCTTAAACCCTTAACTGATCCCCAAATAAGGTACCCCTATTTTCGGAAACTCCCATATCCGGACCGAAAGCCTCAAGCCCCCCAAACACCTTCGGAAACGCCTCGATGCTTCAGTGCGAAAGGTCGGTTTAGGGTTTAGGGGTTTAGGGTTTAGGGCTTAGGGTTTAGGGGTTTAGGGTTTAAGTTTTTTTGCGACATTCCCGAACCTGACATTATGTTTCAGTTGTTTAGCTATGCAATCTCCTGCAAACGTTGCAAACCCTAAACCCTAAACCCGCGGATTGTGAGTCCCGGAACAAGCCAACACCCAAATCTGAACGTTCATCCATGACTTGGCTTCTAAATCAAACTGAAACCCAATGAACTGGAAGCCTTGCATCACGGTCTTGGCACCCCTGCACGGTGGCCTAGCGTGGTTGCTGATGATGATGATGACAATGATTATGACAATGGGGACCCAGACACAGACTGGTACGCCGTCACTCATCGTGACATTCTTGGCGTGCCGGACTTGGATCTGTGGCTTCCAACAGTATCTACACGTCTTTTGCTTGCTATATGTCATGACGATTGATGCATTGGTCTAGCGATTCGGCACACCATGAGTGTGCTCTGTCCAGACGACATCGTTCCAGTCCTTCCCACGATTGAAAAAACCTAACGAGCCTCTTATTCAACTCCATCTGTGCTTAATGTGCGGGTGGGAATCCTGATAGTCCTTATACCATTGTAGTACACTTCGACCTAGCAAGGCCCCTATATTGGCTTCCGAGGATTGGCAGAGATGGAGTGCGACGCGTCTGGGCCAAGGGGTCTCGATCTGCTGCGTAGGGTCTGGACAGATGACCACCATGCTGCCGGAGCATGTGGGCTGCCCACCTGTCGCGCGACATGCCGAGCAGCCTCCCACCGAGACTCCCGTGCGTTCGCAGGCCTGGCAGTCCCCGGCGAAACTTCGTTCCTGCTGTGAAATGTTGAGGTTGCAGGGAGTGCATGTTTCTTCGGGCATGGTGGCAGTCTACAGCAGAGCAAGATCCCAACTTGGACTGGTTGGCATGGCATCGCGATTTTGCTTGTATTTGCAGACTGTCCTGGATCTCCTGTGCAGTACGCTGATGGCCCAGTGGCTGCTGGAGATATTTCTGGACTGCATGCCCCAAGCAGTTGTTGGTTTCTTGGCTTGATGGGCACAGCACTGCTTTGCTCGCAACGTGCCTTGCCGCTGGACGGGGTCTTTCGCTTCTTTTTGCGAGTGGGGATCGGAAGAGCTTCAGCCGAACACCCAAGGCCAGTTTGAGGGGCTTAGGTTTTGGGTTTACGCAGTGAGCGGTTTTGAGTTTGAACAGAGTTTAGGGTTTAGGGATGTGCATGGTGTCTTGAACCTCCGCTAGAGGACTTTGCAAGTGGCACTGCAGGTCGTTCCACGTAAATCCTGCTCACATGGCTTCGCAGAACATTACTTGCCAGGTGCCACTTTGGGAAAATTTCTAGTTTCCGTTGTGGTCCCATCCAGGTATCTATCCGTGAATACTTTCGGGGGCCGCAAAGCTACAGCCCAACATATCCTCCTCCTGGGGCATTGCGTGGCTGGTTTTGTTTGGTAATACTGGTTTTCATGCGATTGCTGCTGAGTTGAACTGGTTCTGTTTTTCGATGAATGATGAGCGTGATACCGTCGCTACTTCACTGTGACACTTGTCAGTATGACGAGTAGTGATTTTATCAGTGCTGTTAGATTGTGCCGCTTCTCTGTGCAACAGTACTCGTGATGCGAAGAATGGTGCTGCTGTCGGTTCGGCAATTAGTGAACGACGACAAAAGCAGAAGCACAGACAGTAGTAGCAAGTCTTTATAGTTGCGGCAATCGTAGCACCCGTGCCAACACTGTTGCTAGCATCAGTAGCCAAAAGAGCATCAACGACAACAGCCTTGACGAGCTTTGTTGTGCTAGAAACTCATGCGAACATCAAAAAAGGACTCTGCAGTAACTCTAGCATCGAAATCTCGCAAGAACGGAGCAAGCAGAGTAAGAGCAACCAGAACATCATGGAAGATACTTGAAGATGCAGCAACTACTGCAATGAGCTGACGGCAACAATAAAGATAGCCGTGATCTTCAGAACTGGCAGTACGAAAATTGGGCGAGGCCTCATATTTGTAGATGAGCACAGCCAGCCGCAATCTCCACAACATCTGCTTTAGGGAACTACCCTTGTAGAATTTATCTCTATGCACTCCAACTCCCTTCACGACAACCCAACCCCGCAAAGCCTATCCCCGAAACCCTGAACCGTAAACCCTAAACCCAATCACAAAACCTAAGTGGCATCTTTTGGCAGGTGCAGAGACATGACCAGGGGCAAGAGCCTGAGTTTCCCCGCTCCCGGGTTGAGGGTTTAGGGTTCAAGGTGCCGGGTTTAGGGTTTGGGGTTTATGTCATAGTTGGGTAACATTTTAAATTCTTATGGGTATCTAAACCCAATAAGGCATAAACATGTTTTTTCAAGCACCATCCCAACCATGATTTCGGGCGGTTTAGGGTTCGGGGATGGTGTGCAGCTGACAAAGAAGCCCACTATCCTAAAGAGGTTTTTGAACACTTCTGGGGCTCTGGCTGGACTTTATACATCTTGTTGTTCCAGAGCCGAAGCCTTAAAACGGATACGGCTTCGTCAGGGAATCTTGGAATGTATGTCGGAACTACTTGTACAGGGATCAATAGGGGATCTGCATGGGATCCATAAGCGAGTACACGGGATGCAAAAGGTGTCAGGGTTTGGCTCTCCGTTCCAGACAAACCGCACCAAACGTTGCACGTATCACCTTGGGCGAGAAAACCATGAACCCAGAGACTCCAATATCCCATAATTAAGGAATATACCTTAAATTATAGTAGGATCCCCAATATGATTCAAGGAATTTTCCTGGATTAAGTAACATATTGGAGTCTCTAGGAACCTTACGTCCTAAAGCCCAAAAGGCCATGAGCCTCCTACCTTGTATCCCAAACCCTAAAGCCTAAAGCCCTAAACCCTAAACCTCCAAGTGGGTGCTGCTTCTGTCCAGCTTGTGGGATTCGGGAAGGTCGGGCATGATGTGCAAGATGTTGATGGAAAGGGTTTAGTATAGGGCCTCAATAATTAGAATAGGGTTTTGGGGCCCATTGTACTGTAATCACAATAAGGAACCTCCAAAATGGTATAGGAAATTATTTGGCCCCTACATTAGGGTTTTAGAATTCAGTGCTTCAGGTTTTAGCGGTTTGTAGGGTCTACGTAAGGTGTTGGTGTTTTGGCGTCGTGAGCCTGTCGACTGCCCTTCGCAGACATTTGCAGCAGAGATTGTTGCGACTACCCACGGTCCGCCCACGGTAGGAGATTTTTCAAGAGGCCCGTGCCCGGCCATTTTCCCAAAGGGACGGAGCCCATCAGCGACGTGTAGAGCATTGGCTCTAAAGACTGTCACTCGGTTGCTCTTTGGGGGTTTAGGGGTTAGGGGTTTAGGGTTTTCAGGGTTTAGGGTTTGTAAGAGCTTTGGATACCTGTATAGACAACTCCAGAAAGTTGGAATATGGATTAATGGTAGGATCCCCTAGAATTTACCTTAAAGGGGTTACGATAATGATATTCCAACTTTCTGGCTTTTACTGTAGGGTTTGTAAGAGCTTTGGATACCTGTAGGAACCCCAAAGCCACAACCGAGGTCAGAAGATGCTTGGTAAGATCACGGACCAATCGGACGACGACGCCAACAGCCACTGGGCAGCTAGTACTTAAAGGATCATGGGACTTAGTAACTAGGGTTATAAAATAAGGTAACTATACTTATAATTACTTATATCCCCACTTAGGGTACTTATAACCATACTTACTAAGTCCCATGATCCTCTAAGAAGTAGCCTTTAGAGGGACTCAGGGTATAGGGTTTGGGGGTTTGGGGGTTTAGGGGTTTAGGGTTTTAAGGGTTTAGGGTTCTACTCCCTTCCCAGACCTTCTTTGGAGGATCCAAAAAGTAGATCCCTTAGTGGGGCTTCCTGTAAAGTACACTTCGTAGTATCGGGCCCCAAATTAGGGGATCTACTTGCGAGATCCTCCCGGGGGTCTGGGAAGTAGCCCTTGTCATGAGACGTGTCTAGATGGCCCTAGACCGGAAACCTTAAACCTTAAGCCATGCCGCTCAAACCACAAACCCTAACCCGAGTGCAGGAACCTGATTGAGAAACCCTGGGCCTAGAACCCCAAAATAGTAGGATTCATATACGGAACCCTACTAAAGGCCCAAGGTTTCTTTAATCAGGTTCCTGCATTAGCTCTTACAGCCAGCGTCCCACAAGGCCAGAGCGACAGCACCGCAGCGTGCATGCTGACCTCCTCCGACTCCTCCTATTCCGGGGACGACGAGCCACAGGTGCAGTGCTTGAGGTTTAGGGTTTCCTTCAAGCTGCCGAAACCGACTTGTTGTAGGCTCTTTCCGTACCTTTTTATAGAGTTGATAGGGACCCGGCAAAAAATAGGATTTGGCAGTTCAAGGTAGGGGGCGCGGGCTCAAGGTTCAAAGCTTGCTTCAGGGCCCTCGGAGTTTGCAAGTGAGGGTTTTTATCTGGCCGGGTGTTATTTCGGTTTGATGCGGTTTGTCTTTTCATGAAGGCGTTGCTGCCGCTTTTCGGATTTGTTGTCTGCGGTGTTGGGTGTAGCTCCACGGGTGCAGATGAAGACTTGCGAGGGTGTGCAATCTGAACATGAAGCCCTTGCTGCATGTTTTTGAACAGTGTGCCAGCGGTAGGGGTGTCTCGTGGACTGTGCGGCATTGCAATGTACCGTTCTGAGCAATTTCAATAGGGCTTTGGGTACAGTATGTGCAAAATTTGCCGCAGGCGAGAAAACAAGCACGAAACCCTAGACCTGTCAAATCGCATTTGCCCTAAACCCTAAACCCTAAACCCCAAAATCCTAAACCCTAAACCCTAAACCCCTAAACCCCAAAACCCTTAAACCGTGGCTCGTTTGCCTCGGGGGAGCCAGTGTGTTGGCTACGGCATGGATGAAGGGGAGACTTCAGTGTTGGAAGTAGATCCCTTAATGGGGGTGGGTACTTTAGGGGTTCCTTTAAGGGTCCCTTTAAGGGATATATTGGGTTTTAGGGTTTAGGGTTTAGGGCTTAGGGGAGGATCCAAAAAGTAGATCCCTTAATGAGGGTTCCTATTAAAGTACCCTTAGTAGTATAGGGCACCAAATTAGGGGATCTACTTTCTAGATCCTCCAACCCAGGGTGAGTTCGAGGAGTAATGTGGGAGTTTCCGGAAACCCTCATGTGTTTGCGTGACAGGTAAAGGTTGTCCTGTCCTCCTGGCTGTGAGAGCTTTGGGCATAATGTATCAAAAAAGGGTCCCGACAAATAAGCCATAGACCCAAATATTGAAACTCCAATAAGTAGCAGAACATTCCTTGGTGTTCTTTACTGCAACTATTGTGTAGTATACCCCACAACCGTTTGAACAAACAAGGCCCCTGTATTAAACCCCCGTGGCAACCCTGTAGAGCCCAGAACCCCTACTATTGAGCTCTCGTTATCAAGGCCCTTCTCCCTTAACCCTACACCGTAGAACTGTTACAAACCCCTGAAAAGAAGCTTTGATGGCACCCTGAAAGGAACCCTTAAACCCGAAACCCTAAAATCGTAAACCTTATAAACATTAAAGCACCCTGAAGCAGGCCGGATCCTGGCTGCTCTTCAACCAACCGATCGAGTTGAAGAACACTTTCGTGCACTTCTCCGGGTCGAAGAGGCCGTGGTTTTGGGTTTCGGGTTTCGCAATCCATTTTTTTGGGTGTATATAGGGTATGCTTCCCATAAGGGTCGCGGTTATGGGGTTCACATGGGGTGTGCAAGGGTGTTTGCAGATTTTTTACAGGTTCCATATCGGCTCCATCCCAAATCATGACCAAAGAGTAGGCTGTTACCATATACCCTAAACCCCCAACCGCAGGGTGCAGGGCTTTTGGCCTTTTGGGTTTTAGGGCTTTGGGGTCTGTGCTTTTCAGCTTACGGTTTAGATGGACCCCTGACCCTCAGAAGCACTAAGCCCCAATCCAACGAAGCTCTTTATGTTAAATACCCCAGTCCTACACCTTTTGTGAGTTATGAAGTCCTCCTCATAACAGCAACTGAAACCTTGCACCAGGCCCTGTAGAAGGCTAATGTAGGGGCCTTAATAATTGGAATAGGGTTTTGGGGTATAGTATACTGTACTTATCATAAGGAGCCCCCTACAATAGTATTAGTAATGATTTAAACCCCTATATTACGGCAACCCAAACAGGACGAACAAGCGCCGTGCCACTTGCCCCGGGTTGCTCCAGTCTATGATGTCGCTCGGCTGACTTGGGGCTTTGGAAGAAGGCCCGTGGTGGCTACTTGGAGGATCATGGGACTTAGTAAGTATGGTTATAAGTACCTTAAGTGGGGTTACAAGTAAGTATAAGTATAGTTACCTTAAGTATAACCCTTGTTACTAAGTCCCGGGATCCTCTAAGTAATTGTCTCATAAGACCCTTCCAAATCGTAGACGTTTAGGGTTTAGGCTTTTATCTTGAAGTTAGGCTGACGGCCTTCTTTGTGCGTGTGCCCAAGTGCCTTCACCGCAGTTTTGCAGTGAAGACTTTCGAAAAGCTCTCAGAGTTTAGGGTTTAGAGGTTAGGGTTTAGGGGCCCTAAGCTTCTACAGTACGAGACTACTTAAACCCTATACTTACAATTACTTGTGTCCCATGATCCTCCAAGTACTCCCCAAGCATCGTGGTGACGCCTGGGGGTGCTTCCGCAGGCGAGAAGGGATCAGATCCAGGGGTCATCCCCAGAGCCTCCCAAAACCCCTTAATTAAGGAATATACCTTCAAGTCGATCCAGGGTTTAGGTACTTTTTTTGTGAGCAAGCACGAGATGAGGGAGGAGTTTAGAGGGCCTCTATACCCAGAGCCTCCAAAACCACTTAATTAAGGAATATCCCTTAAAATATAGTAGGATCCATAATATGATTTATGGAATATACCTTAAAGTATAGTAAGATCCATAATATGATTTAAGGTATATTCCTTAATTAAGGGTATAGTAGGATCCGTAATATGGTTTAAGGTATATTCCTTAATTAAGGGTATAGTAGGATCCGTAATATGATTTACGGTATATTCCTTAATTAAGGGTATAGTAGGATCCGTAATATGGTTTAAGTTATATTCCTTAATTAAGGGTATAGTAGGACCCGTAATATGATTTAAGGTATATTCCTGAATTAAGGGTATAGTAGGATCCGTAATATGATTTAAGGTATATTCCTCAATTAAGTATAGTAGGATCCATAATATGGTTTAAGGTTTATTCCTTAATTAAGTATAGTAGGATCCGTAATATGATTTAAGGTATATTCCTTAGTTAAGGGTATAGTAGGACCCGCAATATGATTTAAGGTATATTCCTTAATTAAGTATAGTAGGATCCATAATATGATTTAAGGTTTATTCCTTAATTAAGGGGTTTTGGAGGCGCCTGGGTCTGCAGGCGCCCACATTTCCAGCTCGGGCCCTGTAATGTAGGAACCACCGGTTTGTCGTATAGGCTCCATCGGGGTTCCTTTAAAGGGATCTATAGGGATTCCGTAAAGGGTTCCTTTAAAGGGATCTATAGGGATTCCTTAAAGGGTTCCTTTAAAGGGACCTGTAGGGGATTCCTTAAAGGGTTCCTTTACAGGGACCTATAGGGGTATGTAGGAACCTGATTAAGATATTCTAGGCCTATAACACCAAAATAGCAGGATTCGTACAAGGAGCCCAAGTAAAGGCTCAAGGTTTCTTAATCACGTTCCTAAAGTACGCCCAAAGTCCTACACTTCTTTACTCCCCGCCACAGTGCTGTGAGTATTTTCGGTGTCCGATTTAATTTGGCAGTCACAGTCGGACCGATCTAAGCGGTACCAGAATTTGGCGATGGAAGTGCTCGTAGGCAGGTCAGTTCTGCACTACTAGGGTGGTCTACACTCGCAGAAATAAGTTTTGTCATTGTCTTATATGCTCTATCCTAATTCCAGGGTCTATCACGTCTGGTTTTGGGGGTTTTGGACTGGAGTGGGGTTTAGATAGGACTCCCGTCATTTATGGCGCATATTCGGGTTCAGAACGTCCCAGGACGAGCGAAGCCGTGGTGATGACCGGTCTCCCGCAGTCGTTGCAGCCGGCGGTGTTACGCGCATCAAGCTTCGCAAGCCACACTTTCTCTCCAGCGCAGGACCACCCAAAATCACAAAACCTTAAAGAACCCGTTTTGTACCCTTCCATGGAACCCTTGTAATAGAGCCTTCCAGGGAACCGTGAGCTCTAAATCCAAAACCCTACTCCCAAAACCTTAAACCCTAAACCTACGTCCAAAACCCTAAGCCCTGAAGGATGCGGCCCGCCCGCAAGATCTTCAGCACCCAGCTGTGACGCCAAGTAAGGTGGGGAGATGCAGGAAAGAGGGCAGGGGATTTGGGTTTGGGGTTTAGGGTTTTGGGGTTTAGGCTTTAGGGTTCAGGCTTTAGGCCTTTAAGGCTTTAGGGTTTGGGTTTAATAGGCTTTTTCAGGTTCTTGTCAGGTTCTATTGTTTCAGCATAGGGGCCTTTATAGCTCGAAGAGGGTTTGTTGGTACATTATTATTAACCGCGCAACAAAATGGGTATTCTCATTGTAGGAGCCTTATATCCGTGTAGAAGCTCTATGAAAGCCTTTGGATTTGCAAGTGATTCGTTTCTAGATGGTCCCATGACTGCCTGCATAAACCCTAAACCCCTTAACCCTAAACCCTAAACCCTTGGTCGCCGCCGTGTGTGGGGTGGATGTGGTCGCCTACTACGTGGTCGTCTTGCTCCTTCTTGGTGAGTTTGACAGGAGAGGGGTCGGCATGGGTGTGCCTGGTGCTGAACCATGCTTTTCCCCGGGTGACTTGCTCTTCGCCGACTACCTGGACGTTGCCGACTGCTTCGATGAGCTCGTCGTGGGGGTGGTTGACGTGGTCGTCGTGGCCTCACATTGAGTGTGTGAGTGGGGGAAGAAGCATGGCCTATCGACCATGTGGTTGTCGGCTGTGATGGTGGGGTGGAGTCCAACCTCGCCTGTGGCTGAGTCGTCCGATGGGGTGGTGTCGTGTTGAGTGGATGGTGGTTGCATCACGTGTTCCCCTACAGCCCTGGTGCTGAAGACGTCCTGAAGTCCTACTGAGATGGGGATGGTGTTTGGATGTAGTTGAGAGCCGACTGTCGGCAGACGTAAAAGTCAACTCAACTTAAAAAAACCCTAAACCCTTAAGCCTAAACCCTCAACCCTCAACCCTTAACCCTAAACCCTCAACCCTCAACCCTTAACCCTTAACCCTCAACCCTTAACCAAGCCTAAACCCTTAACCCTAAACCCTAAACCCTTCAGCCTAAACCCTAAACCCTAGACCCTTAACCCTGCAGGTGAAGGACACCGACTTGGCGCACCAGAGGCAGCTGAACAAGGATCTCATCGCCGCCGCCTCGGGCCCGCACGCGGCCTTCCAGGTCATGGGTTCAGGGTACTACTGTTGATGATATAGATCCTGCATGACCCATCATAAGGTATATACCATAATTCCCATAGTTTAGGGTCCTTAAGGTAATGCAGGATTTGTATCATCAACCGTATAGGGGCCTTAATAATTACCTATAGAATTTTTGAGGGTTCCTTATTACAAGTATAGAAGAATACATCCCCAAACGCTAACCTAATTATTACGGCTTCTATATTGCAGGGGTTTGGGGTTTAGGGTTCGGGAGGTTTGTAGTTAGGGGTTCAGCGGTTTTTGAGCAGTGAGGGTTGAGGGTTTAGCGTCCCGCGGTTTAACGTTTAGGGTTTAGGGCTTAGTGATAAGTGGAAAATATACAGGTTGCCATAAAGGGTGCTTTCAAAGGTTCATTTGCGTGCAGCTGAAAAGGGCTTTGGTTGAGGTTCGGGGGTTTTGGGTTTAGGGTTTCGAGTTAAGGGCTTGTGGGATTCAGAGTTTAGGGTTTTATTGCTCAGGTATGTGAGCTCCAGTCAATGTCAGGGCATTTGATTTGTGCTAGAGGCTCGCAGAGTTCAGAGTTTATGGTGCCCTAAACCCTAAACCCTAAAAACTGAAACCCTGAACCCCTAAAACCCTAAAACCCTAAACCCCTGAACCCTGTAACCTGAGCTGTCAGCCCTGCCTCCTGGCCTTCTTGGCCTTGACGTTTGTCAGG
The DNA here is from genome assembly GCA_905221615.1 of Symbiodinium sp. CCMP2592. Taxonomy (NCBI): domain Eukaryota; class Dinophyceae; order Suessiales; family Symbiodiniaceae; genus Symbiodinium; species Symbiodinium sp. CCMP2592. The sequence goes on along the minus strand of CAJNDT010000213.1, from coordinate 817,460 downwards.
CAGCATGAAAGGCAGTAGAAGGGTTTAGGATTTAGAGTTTAGGGCATTGGGTTTAGGGTTTAGGGTAAGTGAGGTTATAAGTACCTTAATTGGGGTTATAAATAGATATAAAAATAGTTACCCTAATTATAACCCTAGTTACTAAGTTCCATGATCTTTTAAGTAAGGGTCCATGTGCCCAAACCCCAAACCCCCAAACCACGAAACCCAAACCTCTTAGTCGGTATGGTATGCTCTTCATGAAGGCTCCAGCTCCTATCGGGTGTATGAGTACTCTGGACAGTAGCTCACATAATGTAGGGCTGCCCAAGACCGTCAGGGTTTAGAGTTTACTGTAAGGTTTAGGAGTTTAGGGTCCCATTCTAATTTCATGGCCCCTGCATCACGTTTTCACAGCAGTTGTGATGCTTTGTGCATGTCGCAGGTTCACACCACGGTGCTGCGCAGTGTTATGGGTCAAACAATTGCTCGATATAATCGCAGCACGTACCGAATCTGGCCAAAATGCAACTTGCAGGGCAGTAGCCCTTAACCCTAAACCCTAAATCCAAAACCCAAAACCCCAAACCCAAAACCCAAAACCCAAAACCCTAACCCTAACCCTAAACCCTAACCCTTAATTCGACAGAACCGACCCGAGACCTTGCAATCCTAAACCAGGACCTGGAGTAGGCCCTTATTCCCTTTTTTGGGGGTTCATGTTCCCTTATAAGCCCCTTCAAACCAAGAAGGGCACCCTTTTTATGCCTAGGTTACTCTTGGGTCTTAAGGCCCATGATAAGGACTAATAAGGCCTATTTAAGGAAATATAGTCCCCTACACCCCTCCCCCCTACACCCCTAAGGATCCCTATGATAAACCCGAAGCGCTCAGCCTGATGTCAGGTGCTCGACCTCCTCTCGAAGAACCTGTGCCATAGTTGGGTAAAATTTTACATTTTTAGGGTTTAGGGGTTTAGGGTTTAGGGTTTAGGGTAAAATTTTACATTTTAAGGGGTACGTAAACCCAGTAAGGAATAGAAGTTTAGAATTTTAATACTATCCCAACCATGAACTAGGAACCTGGAGAGCATGAACGGCGTAAACCTGGCGACGGCCATACATCGCATCTCTCGTGCCTGCCAGGTGGGACAGCAATCCCTAATGTCGAGTAGGGTGCCTATCATCAAAGCATCTTTAAAACCTGCGTGCCGGAAACTTTCTAGTTTAGGTTATGTCCCCATCGAGGTATGATCTGTTCATAGATGCGTTCGGGAGCCCCGAAACTACAACCCAGAAAGTGCTTAGTAGGGAATGGGGAATGGATCCCTATAGTAGTCCCTATATAGTCCCCAATGGTAGTCTCCATAATCCATTCCCCATTCCCACTAAGAACCAGACAGTAAACCTGGAGGTGGATGGGAAGGCAGGGCAGATCAAAGACCATCCCACCTTCCGCCACCTCTTGCACATCACCGAGAAGATGCTGTGCCAAACACTGCCAGACGGCACGCCTCGTACCTCGGTCTCCCAGTGGGCCCTTTTTCTGCTCTTGTGGTCCCCGACGCCGAACAGAGAAACTTCTTTATTCCTATGATAGCGGGTCTCCTAATCCAAAAACCCAGGCATGCCCCCAAAGTGTTGCTCCGTCTTCGCATGGTCCTGCGCCAACCTTGGCATCTTCAGAGCCCTGGCTCTTGTTGAGGACCTTTTTGCAAGTGACCATGGTTTAGACATATGATCGTACGTGGTAGAAGCCCCTAAACACCATCGAAAGCCGTACAGAGCCTCATAGCACCCTCATGCATGCAGTTCCTTCAGGCTACGCCCAAAACTCTTGACGCTAAAGCTGTACATCTCTTAAGCTCGTCTCCTTGGCAAGAACCCAGGAACCCAACTTCTTGCACGGCTCGCACTTACAGCCGCACAGGGCTTGGGAAGCTGTGAGCCCCACGAAGCCGCGCACTTAGTGGTCCATTTCTGTGGAGTATAGGGTTTTACCAAACCCTCAACCTTAAGGATTCAGGCTTTAGGATGTTGGGTTTTTCAAGGGTACTGTAGTACAAGGCCAACCGCGAGACTTTGAAGTATACCACCCGTCAGCCCACTCAATGCGGTGTGTCTGTCTACGCTAGTTTTGCGCGATGTTGCACGGCCTGACTTGTCGAATTTTTAACCCTAAACCCTAAACCCTCAACCCTAAACCGGCCACTGCAAGTTTGTGGACGGAGGAGGCCTTGAACTTGCGTGCTTGGAGGATCATGGGACTTAGTAAGCATGGTCATAAGTACCCTAAGTGGAGTTATGAGTAGTAAGTACAGTTACCTTCACTATAACCGTAGTTACTAAGTCCCATGATCCTTTAAGTGGCGTTTCTAGAACCCGCGAGAGAAGCAGGGCATCTCTAACCTGACCACGACACCTGATATAGAGGCCTCATGTACAATGTAGCTTCTAGGGGTAATATAGGGCCCTGAGTGGTACATTATCGTAACAGTTATAGTAAGGAGCCTTATGAGGAGTATTATTGAAAATTATTCACGCCCTAATAGTACTTGTTGCTTGTGTTTCCCTAACCCTAGACCCGAAGTCCTAAATGCGAAACACCACACTCAGGTCACGAACCTGCTTTGGGCTTATGCAAGCCTTTGCAGGAATCGAAAGAGCAAGATGGCGAAACTGGGCTTTCGTTTAGGGTTAAGGGTTTTAGTCTTATAGTACATCCCGTTCTTCACCTTTGAAGGTACCACAATTCTGAGCGCTTAGACCTTGCAGATGCTTGCTAAGAACCTTCATCTTATACCTCCCTTTCTGAACCCACTGTTTCACCTAAGGTGACTGCAAATACTCCTAAAACTCTACACCTCAAACTGTTCACTCGAAGCCTTGATAGTCAAGGCCCTAAACATGATACACACCTTACAGGAATCCCTATAGATCCCCAAAGGAACCCCTTTTCGAGCCCAAAGGATCCCTTAAAGGAACCCTGATAGATCCCTTAAGTGAACCCAAAACAGGAAGCTCATGAGCTGAGGAAAGGGCTGGAGGCGGCTTTGACGGAGCTCATGAAGGCTTCCCTGGAGTTCCTGGTGCCTGAGCGGCTTCGAGCTTGGAAGCCGCAGATCTTGATGTCTGCCCCTGAGTGCTCTTTTTCCAAAGGAGGCCAAAAATGAGACTTTGATGTAGATTGCACGGAAATGTTGCTTGTCCTTCACCGAGTACTACGGTTGATGATAAAAATCCTGCATTGCCTTAAGGACCCTAAACTATGGGAATTATGGTATATTCCTTAATATGGATCTGGATAATGCAGGGTTTATATCATCAACCGTAAGGTCTGCCCTGGTCTCCTTGGTGGCGCTTCCTTGGCAGCCCTCCAGCCAGCAGGTGGGTGGTTGTCAAAATCATGGTCCCTTTTTGGGTCCTGAATATAATACGGCACCTAACATTTAGGGTTCCCAAAAAGGGGCCATGGATCTCTCCAGGCTCTAGGCTCCGTTAAGAGGGGGTTTTCCGAGAATAGGGGACCCTGATATAGTATCCTAAATAGTAGGATCCTTCTCATAAGGACCCCCAAGTATGGTCGTAATTTTGACAACCACCCAGGTCGTCTCTGACGTCCTGGATGCACTGGCCATGCAGCAGGCCGGGTTTAGGGTTTTGGGGGTTTGGGGGTGGGATGAGAGCCCACTGTATACCCTCAAGGGATCTATAGGCTTCCTTAAAAGGGATCTATAAGGGTTCCTTATAATGGGATCTATAGGGGTTCAGGGTTTAGGGTTTACTTAGAGGATCATGGGACTTAGTAAGTAGGTTATAATTGGGACTATCCCCTAAGTGGGTTCTCCTAATTATAACCTACTTATAACCTTACTTACTAAGTCCCATGAGCCGTTAAGTAGGGGGGTTTAAAGGGGGCTTCAGGGGGTTTAGGGTTTAGGGCTTAGGGGGGTTTACAGGTTCAGGGTATGAGGTCTAGTGACAGAGGTGATCGTGCTGCTGGTTCAGAGGTTCTAAGCGTTGCGTCTGATGTTTGGGAATATGGGGGCCTGAATAATATGACTGCAGTTTGGGCATATTATACTATAACTATATACGGAACCCTAGGAATATTGGTAGGTCCCTTTATTAGCCGCTGTTGCCATGTCGTTGTGGACACTGGCAGGAGCAGCTCGTCGAAGAGAACACGCGTCCAATATCAATTTTCTTCGAGGAGCTCCGCAAGAGGCATGCAGAGGCGGGGCTTTAGGGTTTAGGGCTTACGGTTTTAGGGTTTGGGGTTTAGAGTTTGGGGTTTAGGGTTCCTTTTTCAGTTCAGACGTGTGCCGTTCAGACCCAAAGCCCTGGATCACACAAAGGGGCTTCGACCAAGGCCGCAATACTGAAACGCGAGTTCTTCAGCTTAAAGGTTGTCCTCAGAAGATGCGAGCGGAAGAATACTTGGAGGATCATGGGACTTAGTAAGTATGGTTATAAGTACCCTAAGTGGGGCTATAAGTAGTAGTAAGTACAATTACCTTAATTATAACCCTAGTTACTAAGTCCCATGATCCTTTAAGTAGAGCGGGAATCGACGACTGGGACGACTGCGAAGACGACTGTGGCGACAGGGACGAGGGCGACCACGACGACGACGACAACGGCGGCGAGGAGGAGGAGGACGACGACCACTACTACACTACTACACTACTACACTACTACACTACTACACTACTACACTACTACACTACTACACTACTACACTACTACACTACTACACTACTACTACTACTACTACTACTACTACTACTACTACTACTACTACTACTACTACTACTACTACTAGTACTACTACTACTAGTACTACTACTACTACTACTACTACTACTACTACTACTACTACTACTACTATACTACTACTACTACTACTACTACTACTACTACTACTACTACTACTACTACTACTACTACTACTACTACTACTACTACTACTACTACCTACTACTACACTACTACTACTACTACTACTACTACTACTACTACTACTACTACTACTACTACTACTACTACTACTACTACTACTGCTACCATGCTCATGATTCTCGTTCATGAATGTCCTGCCGGGCATGATTTATTGATACTGTCGCCTCTGAGCAAAAGTAGAGCCGTTGCTGCTGATGATGATGATGATGCTGCTGCTGATTTTGGTGGTGGTGGTGGTGGTGGTGGTGGTGGTGGTGGTGGTGGCGTTGTTGTTGCTGGTGGTGGTGACACTGTTGGCGATGGCAATGTCCATCATCCTAACACCAAGGACGACGATGGCATCATGCATTTGTTTGCATCATGGTCATGGTCATCATCATGGTAGTCGGGTCTGCCAGTGTTGGCATGAAGATCATCATCGTCTTCACCGTCATAGCCATCACAATCCTGGCCATAGTCGCCACGATAATCTTGAGCCTAGTCGTGGTTAGCATCATCAGCAGCACCCTCCGAAGAATCATCGCAATCATTGACCATCATCCTAAGACCCTGAACCCTGAGCCAGGTGGCCCTGCAGATCGTGCCAGCTACTTCTCAGAAATGGCCCGGCTTCATGCAGCAATTTGCTGGTGGAGCCCGGAAAGGGCACGGTCGAAAGAATCGCAAAGCTTAACAGAGGGGCCTTAATTAGAATAGGATTTGGGGTCATAATGTAGAAGAACGTTAATAAGGAACCCCCAAAACAGCATTGGTAATTTGGCCAGGCCCCGGTAGTATCATGCCGATCTGCTCGATGCTATTCGGTCGCATTGCACAAGACTTCACCGTTCCAAACACTGGCGTGCTGTGTAGTGCGCGCAGTGTGCCATTTAAAGCAGTAGTCTGCAACTGGCGGACAGATGCTCAGCTGCAAAGCATGCAGCCGACTTCTTCAACTCAACGTGCGTAATCTCCTCCAAACTCTAAACTAAACCCTAAATCCCTAAACCACTAAACTCCAAAACCCTACAACCCTCGACCCGTAATCCCTGAACTCCCCTGAGTCACCTTCCAAACCCAGTAGTAACCTAATATTATCCCTCGTAGAAACCCTTGTAGTATCCCTCAAACCCTAAACCCTAAACCCTAAACCCTAAACCCTAAACCCTCAACCTTAAAGATGAACCCTCCCTCGCTACACCCCGTGCCCTTATAGTATTCCTATAGTAGCTATAGTAAGCTTCATAGGAGCCCTTGTAGTATCCCTTATTGTAACACTTCTAACTTGGTCCGAAACCATGGGCCGCCCTATGAAAGGGCTCTCCGAGAGCAGAAATCAGCTGCTCCACAGAGCTTTGGGATTTTGGGGTTAATTAAGGAATATACCCTAGGGTTCCTTTAAAGGGATCCTTCAAGGGATCTATAGGGTTTAGGGTTTAGGAATTAGGGTTGGAGGTTTAGGCAGGGTTTCGGGTTTAGGTTTGGCGGATGAGGGGTTCAGGGTTTACGTGGGAGGGGTTTGTGCTAAGGCTTGGGGCTTAAGGGCTTTGGGTTTAGGGTTTAGGGTGGGTTTCAAGTCTTAGGGTTCAGGGGGTTTGGGTTTGCGGGTTTACAAGCTTATTGTTTAGTGGCTTTGGGTTTGGGCACGGGTTTCATGAATGTTTACACAATTTTGAAAAGGTTCTGTAGGGCTTTATGAGGGTGTGGAGGTTTAGACCTCCGTTCGTAGGGTTGATGATATACATCCTACATTAGCCATCATTGATTATAATTCCCATAGTTTAGGGTCTTTAAGGTAATGCAGGATTCATATCATCAAGCGTAGGTGTCTGCAAACACCGACTTGGAAGGGAAGAGACAGGTATAATTTACTGGTTCAGGGTTCAGGTTTTCAGGTTTGGCAGCTGGTTTCTGCCTAGGTCCCCCAGTGGTGCCCCAGTGCTATGTTTATTTCTGTTGTCTCCTTATTCACGCGGGAAAGGGTGCACTTCTTCAGCAAGGGGTTACTGGGGAACCTTGCGGCACACCTCCTTGTCTTTGGCATGCACGTCTGTGCTCCTTTGCTGAATGTCACAGATACTCTTCTTTTCCACCGGCCGGTGGTGGCCTCAACCTATGACTGCATGCCTATGGTCTCCATTGTAGTGCCTTCCGGTCTTCGCAGGATCCTCGGCCTTAAACCCGAAGCCCTAAATCCTGGATGTCCGTAAACCCTAAACCCTAAACCGATTGGTTAGCCAAAAAAGGGACTACATTGGAGATGCTGGCCTGATTTTCGCTTGCAGGACCCAGAGACGCCACAACCCCTTTCATGAAACAAAGTCCGTAAACCCTAAACCCTGAACCCTTAAACCCTAAACCCCAAACCCCAAACCCTAAACCCTGAACCCTAAATCGGGTTCATGAAGCAAAGTACGTTTAGGGTTTAGTGTTTATAGTTCAGGGCCTCCTTACGGTTTGTAAATGGTTCAGCGTTTAGGCTCTAGGCTCTAGGTGTTTAGGGTTTAGGGGTTTAGGGGTTTATCAAAGGGGAAAAGGAGGGACCCTTAATAAGGACCCCTAGGTATATACCCTTAATATAGCTATTATATACCTATTATATATAGGGGTCCCCATTAAGGGTCCCTCCTTTTCCCCTTTGAGTTTAGGGTATTTGGAGTTCTACTGTCTAATGTAGATCCCAGGATGCCCTGTAAGGCCCCAGCAAGACCCCAGAATCCTGAGAGTCTTTAATGAAGAAAACTTGACAAAACCCGATGGAATACGATATTTCCATCCCTAGGTTTCCTTTTTCAAGAAAGCCTTAAATTGCCTTACAAACTGCTCCAAACCCTGAACCCTCGTGTCTGGAATGAATGGGTTTTGGACTTTCTGGGCCGCCCATGGTACAGCTCTTTGTACATCTCTTTTTGGAACCGCCCATAGTACAACTCTTTTCGGAAAAACGCGCGACCCTTTCCTCGTAAGGACCTGTAGGTGGGTAGGGGGGTAGGATGCCAAGAATACGGGCTTAATAAGGCCTATTTGAGAAAGTATAGTCCCCTACCCCGGTCCCCCTTACCCCCCCTAATGATTTTCGGCATGATGGTTTGGACTTCGGGTTTACGGTTTAGGGGTCTTCAGAGTTTGGGATATCGGGTTTACTGTTTAGGGTGGCGGCTTAGCAACAACCGCAAGAGCGGCAAGAAGGTCATAATGCTATTCCTGGTCAAGACAAAACTGACCAGGATGAGACTACTAAGAGTAGGATGAGCAGTAGAAACCGGATTCTAGCGCCCATAAAGTCATAAAGGACCCCTACCCCAATCCTACACCCTCAACAGAGGTTCTATGAGGCTTCAGAGTTTAAGGTTTGCTACACCCTGAACCCGAAATGACCTTCCTGTTGAAGGAACACTGAAAAGGTAGGCTATTTGGGGTTAAAGGTGTCCTGAGCCCCCATTCTGAACCCCAAACCCATAGAAACTCCATGGAACCCTTGTAGACCCCTTAAAGGTATACTATAGGAGTTCCGTTAAGGGTATACTGGACGTTGTTTCCTGTAAGGGAACCTATACGTAGATCCCTCAAGCGTAGAAGATTCATGGGCCGTTTTCAGTGGGGCTATGAGTCCCTGCATGTGGGTTTCAAGTAGAGTTGCTTGACTTATGAGCCCTCCGAGCTGGCAACTAGGAGCCTGATTGAGAAACCTTGGGCCAAACCTTGGGCCTTTATTTGGGTTCCTTTAAAGGGTACTATAAGGGAACTATAAGGGTTTTGGGGGGATTGACAAAGAAACTCATCGGGGCTCTTTATGTGCATCCTACTATCTTGGGATTATAGGACCAGGGTTGTTTAATCAGGTTCCCACAATTACCCTATTCTGACTATTACGGCCCCTATATTACAATACTCTTATAGATCCCTTATAGACCCCTTCAAAGGAACCCTATATCAAATTCTAAGCCCTTGGATGCCTCACTCAGCTGCGTAGTATTTATAATATCGATATATGGGCGTTTCCGAAAATTAGGGGTACCTTATTTTGGGGTCCTGATAATAAAGATCCTCCTATTCAGGGTACTGTACAAGGGTCCCCTATTTTTGGAAACTCCCATATAAGGCGCTACAAAGAACCCTAAACCCTAAACCCTAAACCCCCAAACCCTAAAACCCTAAACCCTAAACCCCCAAACCCTAAAACCCTAAACCCTAAACCCTAAACCCTAAACCCTAAAACCCTAAACCCTAAACCCTAAGTGTTGCTTAGCGTGGGCAGTCCCCAAACCAAAGCGTCAGCCGAAGCAGGGGCTCGCCCGAGTTTACGGCCCCAGTGCCCTGATGCCCTTTCCAAAAATGGGGGACCCTTTAAAAAGGGATCTATAGGGGTTCCTTAAAAAGGGATCTATAGGGGTTCCTTAAGGGATCTCTAGGGGTTCCTTAAAAAGGGATCTATAGGGGTTCCTTAAAAAGGGATCTATAGCGGCTCCGGTTGAGGGTATGGGGGTTTCCAAAAATAGGGGACCCTTGTATAGTACCCTGAATAGTAGGATCCTTGTTACAAGGACCCCAAAATAAGGTACCCCTAATTTTCGGAAACTCCCATATCGGGAAACCCTAAACCAAATATTCTGCTCAGGATTTCAGCACTAGTATACAATTTAGTAGCTAGTAGGTTATTCTAGATACAAGAGAACTAGGTCTTTCTCCGGTTTACTACTTTAGGACAGGGTTTGGGGAAGTTCAGGGTTTAGTGCCACTCGTGCTGTTTTGAGTTTCAGCTTCTTTGCTGCGAGAGAGGATGGCGATGTTGATTATACATGGGTGGTTGTCAAAATTATGGCCCCTTTTGGGTCCCTATTCTAGTAAGGCACCTAATATTTAGGGTACCCAAAAAGGGACCATAATTTTGACAACTGCTCACATGGGACCATCATTGTTACCAAGGTTGCCACGGCTGTCGTTTCACGACCACGACGACGAGGCGAGGCTTGATGCGATTGTGAAATCTAGTGCAATTGCCAGCATGTTCAGTACGATTTTGACAGTCGTGATTGTCACTGCTAGTTTAGGGTTTAGGGTTTAACCAATCACCAGTCCCTCAGTTTGGTGTCAATGAAGCTGCAGTCCTCAATCCTGGCAGGGAGCAGCTCTACAAACTGCCCTGATGCCCTTAGGTCTGGGGCGTAGACCTCAAACCACACCCCTAGCCCCTGCACATACCCTACCCCAAAGCATGCTACTTGCCTCAGCCTGGGTGGCTCAAATCTGTTACCGAACCCTTTTGTTTGTGCTAGGTACAAGAGGTGTGTCATACGCCATGGCTTTCCTGGGCGTCCTCAGTCTGATTTGTTTTTTGCCGGTGCGTCAAGCAGCTGGTCCTGCTAACGAGTCGGAGAGCTGCCTACTGCAGATAGCGCCGAGGAAGCCGATCAAGATGCTCTTGGGCTCACCAGAAACCCGAACACACGAAGTTCGTTTAACACACTAGAGAAGCTGTATAAAGCCTTTAGCCGATTACCCGACCCCATGCGCTGACCAAGATGGTCCTGGACTTAACGGGTTAGGAGGTTATGGGAGGGTGATCTAAAACGCAAACCCTACTGGAAACCTCTAGAACCCGTAAAGAACTTGGAGGGTCGGGAGACTTAGTAAATAGGTAGTAAGTAGACTTATAAGTACCCTAAAAGGGGCCCTAATTGGGGTTATGGTACTTCTAAGTCCCTAAAATAACCAGTTACTAAGTCCCCCGACCCTCCAAGAAGCCTTACAGAGACCCCGTCGGTCTTCGCGTCGATTTAGGCTTCAGCCCTCAATTTCGGGGCCCGGGGACTCAAGCCGACCTTTCAAGACCCTAAACCCAGAGCCCGACACTAGGGCTTCTTAAAGGGCTACAAGGGATCTATAGGGTTCCGTACGGGTTCCCTCATGGGATCTATAGGGTTTAGGGTTTAGGGTCTACTTAAAGGATCATGGGACGTAGTAACTAGGGTTATAATTACGGTATCTATACTTATACTTGCCTTATAACCCCACTTAGGTACTTATAGCCATACTTACTAAGTCTCATGATCCTCCAAGTAAACCTAATCCCAAGCCCAAAAGCTTAAACCCTGAACCCGAAGCCTACACCTAAACCGTAACTAGGACCTAACCCCAAAGCCTTAGAACCTAAACCCCAAGCCCTGACAAAACTCTCAACGCAGAGCCCTCGATCCTTCCAAAAGCGTGGTGACAGCTTCATAAGACCCTTGCAGGATCCCTTAAGAGCCCTTAAAGGAACTCCTACCGATCCCTTAGAGAAACCCCTATCCGAAGCAGAAACACCTTATAGACATAGAGCCCATGGTAGGGCTTGAAGAACTAAGGGGCTGAGTAGGTAACCTTTTACGCAATCCTACGGTTTAGGGTTTAGGGTTTAGGGTTTAGGGTTTATTCAAAAAGTTAGCTTTTTTCGAAGCTAGGGTACTCAGCCTCTAAGATAAAGATGTATAGCAACCTTCCTGAGGTTCTTGAATGCAAACATGCATCTTGGTCAATGTTGGGGAACTCTGTTGGGCTTGGGGGCTCGGGTTTAGGGTTGTGTCCACGGTTTAGGGTGTAGGGCCCCGGGTTCGGGGGGCCAGGGTTTAGGGTTTGGGGTTCAGGGTTTAGGGTATAGGGTTTGGGGTTGTTGGGATCCGAAAGCTTCAAGCTAAGCTTCACAGGGTTCTGTAGCAAGGGTTGTATGAGGGTTCGAGTATTCATTCTCGCATACGGGGCTAGCAAGGGCTCCGTAAGGGGCTTGTACGAGCTCTTTAGGGGTTCTCTAAGGGTTCGCAAGGGGTGAAGATGAATCTCCAGCTCTATTAGGTCACGGGGTCAGTAAGGAAATGAACTCTGGAAGTTTGGGAGGTTCGGGTTGCTAGGAGTTTGGGGTTGCTAGGTTTTTTCTCCAGGGTCTTATACGGGTTTCATCAGGGTCTGATGCTTTAGTTGTTGGGTTTCTTGATGGCCAATGGTTAAGGGTTTAGAATTTAGGGTTTCGGGTTCGGGGCTTAGTGAAGGTGTTATTGTTCTGTTTGCAAGACGTCCTTCCTAACCGAGACCCAGGCATCAAGTGGGGGACATCCGCACTGGCAGGCTGGCTAACTGTGCCGTTACATGCGAAGTTACGCAGGATCGGAGTCATTCGTTTGCATCCAGCTTCAGCTACGGTTTTGGAATTAGGGTTTCGTGTTTAGGGTTCAGGGTCTAGTCTACGGGTGGGTTTAGGGGTTTTGGCTTTAGGGCTTTTGTTTCAGGGTTTAGGAAGCTGACTGTAATTCTGGGAATGTCCGCACGTTCTCATTTTTTTGGGGGCAGGCCTGAAAGCAGGAATCCACAACCCCTATGACGGCTGATAGCATCTTCTGTGCTACGACCCCAATGTATTCTTGTTCTCCCACAAACGTAGCACCAGTAGTTCCTGCTTTCCACAAGGCGCCTTCTCAAGCCTTTAACTCCTTAATTCCCTTATAGAGCCCCTTGTAGAGCCCTTATATGGGTATATTCCTTAAGGGATATTTTTAAGGACCTGATTCCCGTCCCGCAGCTCATGTTGCTACACTTGGGGTCATCTTTGAGTCGTTGATTATTTTAAGGGGTTTTGTTGTTGGGGTTTGGGGTTTCGGGTTACGGTTGATTTTAAGGGGTTTTGTTGTTGGGGTTTGGGGTTTCGGGTTACGGTTGATTTTAAGGGGTTTTGTTGTTGGGGTTTGGGGTTTCGGGTTACGGTTGATTTTAAGGGGTTTGGTGTTCGGGGTTTAGGGTGACGCAGTCACCAGAACATGAACCTTACCCTTCACGGTCAGGGGCCGCAACCAGCATGTAAGATCTTTGCATGGTGACGTCGTGCTCATGTCTTCAGGTGGGATAAGCTAGGAACCTGATTAAGAAGCCCTGGGTCTCTATTAAGGGTCTTTATATGAAATTAGGGTTGTGGGGCCAGGGTTTCGAAATCAGGTCAGGGTCGGGTCCTACATGGGGTAGCTTAGGTGTTTGACTGGCGCGGAACGATGAGCCCTCCGAGTGCCCGCCCCTTGCAGAGAACATCCTGCCCCATCAAGCCCCGCATACCTTCCCTTTCGGGAAACACAAGCACTAGCACCACAAAACATCTGACATCAGACACGCACCAAAAGCAAAGACACCTCAACACAGACCAGTGGCCAAGCACCTATCACTCTAAAACGACCGAAGACAAACGCGTACAACTACATTCCTGGGTCATGGAACCTGTCAAACCCCAAACCCGAAGCCCTTCAACCTTAAACCCTAAAGCCTAAACCTTAAGCCCTGAACCCTAATTATACCCTCCTTATTGATCTCTTATAGGAACCCTTTATAGCTCCTTTAAAGGAGCCCTACTTAAAGGCTCATGGGACTTAGTAAGTAAGGTTATAAGTAGGTTATAATCAGGATAACCCCACTTAGGCCACTTGTAACCCCAACTATAACCTACTTGCTAAGTCCCATGATCCTCTAAGTAAACCCTAAACCCTACACCCCTATAGATCCCATTATAAGGAACCCTTATAGATCCCTTTTACGGAACCCTATAGATCCTCTAAGTAAGCCCAAGGCCAGTTGGAGGAAGCCGACATCTTAAGCCCTGAACCCTATACCCTCCTTATTGATCCCTTATAGGAACCCTTTGTAGCTCCTTTAAAGGAGCCCTAAGCCCAAGGCCAGTTGGAGGAAGCCGACATCGTGGTGTGGAATGCCCGATGGATGGGTCCGCTTTCTAAGCCCCCACCGTGGGGCTCCCGGCTCAAACGGGTTCCCTTTAAGGGTTTAGGGTTCCTTGGGGTTCCTTAAGGGGGTTTAGGGGCTCATGGTTTAGGGTTTAGAGTTTAGGGTTCCTGTTAGGGATTTAGGGTTCCGTTTAAGGGTTTAGGGTTCCTTTTAAGGGTTTAGGGTTGCTTTTAAGGGATTAGGGTTCCCTTTAAGGGTTTAGGGTTCCTTTTATTCCCTTAGGGTTCCTTGAACGGGTTTAGGGGTTTAGGGGCCCATGGTTTCTCGTTCAGAGTTTAGTTAGGGACCCAACAAGCACATAAGCATAAGCATTTTATGGGGATATCCCTACCTTATTGGGCTTCTTTTTTGGGGCCCCAGTTTAGAGTTTAGGATTCCCTTCAAGGGTTTAGGGTTCGCTTTGTTCCCGCAGGGTTCCTTAAAGAGGTTTAGGGGTTTAGGGGCTTATGGCTTAGGGTTCCCCCAAAAGATCAACCTTAAACCCGGAAGCCCGGAATCCTAAACTCCCAAACCCTGAACCCCTACACCGTAACCCCTGAAGGGGTTCGGTCAGGGCTAGGGTCTGGGGGAGAATCAATGGTTCCTTTTTGAATTCATAGGCCTAGTTTGTTTGGGGTATTAAAACTCGTATAATACAATCGCGATAATAAAAGGTGAGCCTGTGGTTCCCCAGGGTACTGGTCAAGTAGGATATGGTTTTGTTTAGAGTTTTAAGGTTTGGAGACGGACCCATGCTTTCTGTTCTAAGGGTTCCTCTGAGTGATCGGGTTCGATGACGGTTCTGTGAGGGGTTTAGGGTTTAGGGTTTAGGGTTTAGGGTTTAGGGAGGGTTCCCCGAAATATCATTTCACACTGAAGCGCCCAATCAAAGGACTCATGGGGTTTGGGGTACAGGGCATTATGAAGACACCTTAAGCGTCAACCCAGGGGCCGAAGTAGTTAGCAGCATCCTTTATGGGCGCTATACTAGACTATGAAGTAACCCTTGCAGAGCCCTTTGCTTTAAAGGACCCCTTATGGACACCGCCCAAAAACATCCTATTCCAATTATTACGTACGGTCCTTGGATTATGGCAGGTTGGCCTCCAAACCACCGCACCAGCGGTGGGTTTTCAACTTCGACGCTGAGGCATCGACAGAGTTTGGAGTGCGGGAGTGTGCATTTGAGGGTTCCTTTAAGGGTTACTTTGTGGGTGTTATCGTCGTGTTGTTGGGCGCGCGGTACACAACAGCAGTATCATAAGGATGCCCAGGGGGGTAGGGAGGGGGTAGGGGGCCTTAATACCTACAATAAAGACTTAATAAGGCCTAGTTGAGGAAGTATAGTCCCCCACCCCCCTCCCCCGTACCCCCCTAAGGGTCCCCGTGGTTTGCAGTGCCACTCGGAACTGCGTGCACCCACAGCCCGGATAAGGGGCCGCGTAGGGCTGCGGTCAAGGCTTCGAGACCTCAATTCAAAGACTTCACCCTAACCCTAAATCCTAGACCCCAAATTCCAAACCCCACTTGTACTTCCGAAATTCTCCTAACAACCCTAAACCCCAATTAACCCCTGACCCTAAACGGTTTCGAGCTATCGAACTTCCGGGTTTTGGAGTGAATTCCTGAACCCCTACACCCCAAACCCTAGGCTCGGAAACTCTCCGGCAGGCTCCAGAATACCACGGGATGCCGATCAGCTCGAGAGAAGCCGGGCCTCAAAAGCAGGGTGTGGGGGTTTAGGGCCAGTCTTCTGTCCAGATTCTATCGGGTTTTATGGTGGTTCCATGGGGTTTTCTGGGGTTCGTTGGGTTTCGCAGGCCGTTGTCGTTTCCTTATTCCGAAAATGGGGGACGTTAATTTAAAACCCAAAATAGTAGGATCGAAATCCCAAAATAGTAGGATCCTTATTATAAGGACCCCAACATAAGGTACCCCTAATTTTCGGAAACTCCCGAACCCTAGACCCTAAACCCTGCAGATTGCACTTAAAAAAACCCTGCAGATCCTTGATTGAAACCCTTACAGAAAACCTTAAAGGATTCCTTTCAGGTTATAGGCCCTGGGCTTCTAAATCAGGTTCCTACATTACCCAAGCTACTCTTGGGTCTAGAAGTTCCCAAACCCTAAACCCTTTGTAGAACCCTTATAGATCCCTTAAGGGAAGCCTTATAGATCCCTTTAAAGGTACCCCGAATTTGGGGAAACTCCCCAGTTCCTTGGCGAGAGCCCAGGAAGTGAACTTGCTATCACCTGGTATCGACTGGACCTTCACCTTCAGGCGCCTTGGACGCAGTGCAAGAACTCAGACCCCCTTTGGAGGATCCAAAAAGTAGATCCCTTAATGGGGGCTCCTATAAAGTACCATGAGTAGTGTAGGGCCGCAAATTGGGGGATCTACTTTCTAGATCCTCCCGGGGCTCTGGGAAGGTGTGGTTTAGGGTTTGGGGTTTAGCGTTTTGGTTTTCGGGGGTTTTGGGTTTGAGGGTTGAGGGGTTCAGGGTTTTAGGGTTTAGGGGTCTGGGGTCGTAGGATTTATGGGTTCAGGGTTTGGGGTGTGTTTTGGCATAGCGTTATCCTGGCTTGTCAGTATGGCGAGCTTGCAAGATGACTGAGCCCGAAATTGAACCTGACCGAGCGATCGCAATTTATTTCAAGGCTCTCAGAAGTAGGTCCGTGTTGATCAAATTAAACCCTAAGCCTTAAACCCTAAACCCTAAACCCTATACTGCGTACCTTGTTCAAGCACCTTACGTCTGCGGTCTATGCAGGACGAAGATGCCTGCTGATTACACAAAGCTTGCCCGACGGATTTCACAGGCATAGTTAGCACAACTTCTGTCCCTTCCGGTAGCATGGAGATGGTCTTTGGGGCAGAGAAGACCAGCCCCAAGGTGACACCGCGGTTTAGGGTTTAGGTTTTAGGGTTTAGGATGCTGCATTCATTGATGCTGTTGCGAACCTTACAGCTTACTATAGGGGCCTAAATAATTGCCAATAGTATTGTGGGGCTTCCTTACTATAACTATAGTATACTGGGCCCCAAAACGCTATTCTAATTATTAAGGCCCCTACATTACGGTTCCATACTTGCCAACCTCATGGCCCTCACCGCCAAGCCCTGCATCATCGATCCCACAGACCTTAAGTTCCACACCCTTGACTTGAAATCCTGAAGTCCAAGCTCTAAACACGGTTTTAGGGTTTAGGGTTTAGGGTGTAAGGTTTAGGGTTTAGGGTTAGACTCCAAAGCCCTACAAACCCAGATCACAAACCGCTAGCTTGTCAAGCAATACTGATGAAAATCCGGAACTGAGGCACGACAGCGATTTCTACAAGCCCTACTACGCCTTGGGCGAGCATTCGGAGCCCAGCACCTTGCAGGAGGGGGCTTTGGTTTAGGGATTATTGGGTTTAGGGTTTAGGGTGCTCTTGTGGAGTTCGCAAAGCGTTTCAGCAGAGTTTTGATCGGGTTCTCTGACGTTTGGGGTAGCAGCAATGACAACAAGGGCCGCTAGTATTGCCATGACGATGGTGATGATAAATGATAAATGAAGACGATGGCACAAATCACTATCGCAATTATCGTCATCTTCATTGTCGTTTCTCTACCCTCTTTACTTTGTCGAAGGCTCGTGTAACAATTGCAAGTAGGGGTGCTACAACGCCAACGGCAACAACTGTTGCTGTTGCTACTACTACGACTACTGCTGCTAATTACTGCTACAGCTACTGCTACTGCTACTCCGACTCCTACTCCTATTCCGACTCCTACAGCTACTACTGCTACTGCTGCGGCCACTGGTACTCCTACAGCTACTGCTGCTCATACTGCTACTGCTACAGCTACTGCCACTACTAGTACTCCTGCTACTACTACTACTACTACTACTACTCCTCCTCCTCCTCCTCCTCCTCCTCCTCCTCCTCCTCCTCCTCCTGCTGCTGCTGCTGCTGCTGCTGCTGCTGCTGCTGCTGCTGCTATTCCTACTACTGCCACTCCTACTCCGACTCCTACTCCTACTCCTATCCCGACTCCTACAGCTACTGCTACTGCTACTCCTACTGCTCCTCGTACTGCTGCTGCTCGACTTCTGCTGCGGCAAACACGATTGCTGCAGTGGCCAGCGGTGTTCGAAGGATAGCAAAATTCGTGTCGCGGTGTTGGGATTAGGGCTTCGTGGGATCTGCTAGTTTTCAGGTTTTGAGGCCTTGGAGCTTTAAGATGTTTTAAAGCTTTGGGCTGTCGGCATGTCGTGTTTTACGGGTTGAGGCTTCAGGGCTTAGGGTTTAGGCTTTAGGGTTTGAAGGGTTGAGGCTTTAGGGTTTAGGGTTTTAAGGGTTCCAAGCCACACCATCTTCAAGAGTTGCTTTCAGTCGGGTGCAAATATAGGGGCCCTAAATAGTTGCCAATGCTTTTTTGGGGCTTCGTTATAATAGTTATAGCATAATTTATCCCAAAGCCTTAGTCTAATTATTCAAGCCCCTATATTCAACCTTTAATCTGTGAGCATGACTAGGCGAGCTCAATGTATTTAAGACTCCTAAACCATGATCGACCCATACGATGCACCGTAACAGGTTAGAGTCCCGGAGTAAAGCCTGCATCTGTTCTAAAAAGCATCCTAAGCCCAAAACCCTCGAGCCTCAAAAGAAGCTCTTTGGAGGTGCCTTCTGCATCCAACAAGAGCATGCTCCTGCTCTGGTTCGTGAGCAATTGTGGAGGCAAGCGGAGAGAGGCTCGGTTGGGGGCTTGGGGGTTCAGGGCTTCAGATTTACGCATCCTGTGTTGTGATTTTGTGCGCTTAGTGGCTCCTGTAGTCTAGGATGTTCGAGGCCGAGCCCTTTTCCTTTTGAACCGACCAGTAAACCTGTAAATTCCCCCTGTAGTTATTTTGAAGTAGAGAGACCACTGTGATAACGGCTTAGAGCGCTTACCCAGGAGGTACTTATACCCATACGTGTAGCTGAACACAAAGGAGCGTGTCATGACGGCCACGACCACCACGATCAAGGCGACCAAGACGACCAAGCCACGACCTAGCGACGACAAATCCGCCACGACCAAGCCGTCACGACCAAGCCACGACCGCGAACACGACCACCAGAACCGCCAGGACTAAACTAAACCCTAAACCTTTCTCCCTGGCCCCAAGGCTTTGTTTCCGGTTTGCAAGAAGGAGACGGTCTCGACCCCAACAGTACGACGTTTTCGTGCTTTGTTGTGTCATAGTGGCGTGTCGTTGCTGGTTACTGGTGGAAGTCCCGGGCTGGCTTCGTTCGTCTCGTACTTATACAGTAGCCAAGTCAAGCTTCTGAATGTTCAACAGAATGAGAGGGCGAGACACCTGAATGCATGCACGCATGCAAACAGTATCCACCCACTTGTATGTATATGTCTTTCCGATCATGCTGTGACCACGGTTGGGCGCAGGAGATCGACCATAAAGATGCCTGCATCCCCGCCTTGGCAAGTGCACCGTGCGCCGCGAGACTCGTCCGTCTCGGGTTTCTCGGTGCCGGTGGCTTGGGGCACGTTTCCCTCGTGAAATCGAGGGAAGCGGGGCGAAGGTCGCCGTGAAGTGGGTCCAGAAAGCCATGCTTCAGACCCATGGAAAGGAGTCTTGGCGTTGGGCAGTTCAAGCATTTCTTGGCCAACGAAGCTTGCAAAAGGCCCTACGCCTGGCGAGAGCAAAGCGCCGGCCAGATTCTGGAGTTAGCCTTTGTGACGCGCCTGCATGCTGGCAGCGCCAAGCTGAAGTAGAGGTCTGCATCTATCCGATCATGCTGTGACCACGGTTGGGCGCAGGAGATCGACGATAAAGATGCCCGCATCCCCGCCTTGGCAAGTGCACCGTGCACCGGGAGACTCGTCCGTCTCGGGTTTCTCGGTGCCGGTGGCTTGGGGCACGTTTCCCTCGTGAAGATCGAGGGAAGCGGGGCGAAGGTCGCCGTGAAGTGGGTCCAGAAAGCCATGCTTCAGACCCATGGAAAGGAGTCTTGGCGTTGGGCACTTCAAGCATGTTTTGGCCCGACCAACGAAGCTTGCAAAGGCCCTACGCCTGGCGAGAGCAAAGCGCCGGCCAGATTCTGGAGTTAGCCTTTGTGACGCGCCTGCATGCTGGCAGGGCCAAGCTGAAGTAGAGGTAGAGATAGATAACTACCATAGACAAATACTGCATGGTTGTAACTGTTGTCACGCCAGGGTGACGCTCGAAGAAGACGTCATGCTACCTTGCAAAAGCAGCCGGCACAGTGCTTTGTGTGCCTTGCAGATCCCTCTGCTGGTTTGCGGGGTTTCATCCGCCTGTAGGCAGTGAAGTTCATCGCAACGCTGCAAGCGGACGAACGTCTCGGCTTCGTTTTCGAGGCGGGTGTTTACAACTCTGACATGCTTCATAGTCGGCATAATGCAAGACAGGCGATGGCAGGAGATCTGCATGCGCTGTTTTGGGCGAACCCCCTTTCCGGAGCCACGACCTTAGTCGTCTCGGATGGCTTCAGGTAGGTCAAGGGTTTGCATTTCAAGCAGCGTGGACCACATCCGGTTCTAGTTCGGATGCCTTGTGGCCGGGAATTTTGGCCATGTCCACGAACGCGGAATTCTTCACCGCGCTGGGGCTTCAGAGTTGTGGCCACTCCCATGCGTGCTTTGCTTCACTGCGGTGTTGCTGAGGACATCGAAGCAGCTTCCGGAAAGAACTACCTCACGGCTGCACGTGTTCATCCTGCAAGTCAACGGTCGACGGCGCAATCAAGCTTGGGCAGAATAAGTTCCTGACAACGCGAAAAAGAAGGATACAGGGCCTCGCAAATTGCGAAGCATGCAGGGTCCGCCAAATTGTGACGGATGCAGGGTCCAGAACAACCAAAAAACACCACAGGCCCCAGGTTTTAGTGTATCTCACATGTGCCTGACATTCTCGTCCAGAAATTGTGAAGGATACAGGGCCCGGCAAATTGTGAAGGATACAGGGTCCGCCAGATTGTGATGGATACGCCCGCCCCCGTCAGAGCAAAGATCGTCGGGTTTAAAGGTATGACAAACGGATGTATGTGTATACATACATAGATACATACGTACGTATGTAGGTGTGTATGTATGTATGTGTATAGACATATGTGTATATCTATGCCTATTTTACGGTTCGTTTTGGGGTATCCACTAAAGTACCTCGCTCATAGCAAGCGTAGCCAGCGCCGCGATAAGGTCACAGCGTCCCCTATAGTGACATTTTAAAGCCCCAAACCCATAAGCCGCCGGTGCCCGAGGCCTTAGGACCTAGGCCTTGCACTTTGGAGCACCTGCAGGTGTTCCGCTCGTTGGCCTCCTTGCTGCCCCCCGAAAAGGCACCGCGCCTGGTTCAGGGTGTAATACACCAACACTGAGTGTTGGCACACCCTGCACGATGTGGCCCAGTGAACCCTGCTCGTATTTGTCATTATAGACTATAGACAAGATCCCGATACCGCCAATCTGGGGTCGTAGATCCTGAGACTAAACACTGAACCTGAAACCGTACTGCGGGTGGAAATACTGTCTTTTACTCCTGTAACAGATCCTCAAGACCTCAACCGTAAGCACCCGAAACCCCAAACCCTGCACCCCAAGATCGATTTCAAAACCTTGAGCTCTTTGTCTACAAGCGTTTACGTATCAACGCCTGAGGGGAAGGTCTACATTTTTTTCTGGCGTGCGCTCTTTCGAAAACCGTTTTGTGCTACGCGTTGGATCTTCGTAAAACTCATCAAGCCCTCATGCGACGTTGTCAGCCCTAAATCTTGCGGTGAACAGAACCCCTCTTCAACCCTTATGGAGCGCTTGATATTAAACCTTTTTCCATTCGATACCTCGATTGAAGGTCTAGCGGGTGAGATGACGTTGCATTCCTATATCTTCACCTTAAACCTAAACCGTCATCCCCAAATATTTTCCAAACCGCTACAACCCAAACCCCTAGTTTCACGCTTCAGCCCTAAAAACCCGTACCTAAATCCCGAAACCAAGCCCCTGATGAAGCCCCTCCTCCCTGAACCTTGAGGTGCAGGTCTGCGGCGGGTGCTTTTTTGCTAATAAGGAATGAAAAGCCAAAAGTCAGCTCTCAACATTATACCCGGAATGAAGCCCTCAATCTGCGCATGTTCAGACCTAGACTTACTTTAAGTATAATTCTTAAACCCGAGGGCCTAAAGATCAGGTACATGTTACTAAACTAAACCCTAAACCCCCAAACCCTGAACCTTAACCCTAAACCCTAAACCCCCCGAACCCTGAGGTGAAGGTCTACGGCGGGTGCGGGGAGAGGCATCCCTGCGGCCGCTCTGTGTTTCAGAACACGGATTGCCTCGCTGAGCACCTCGATCTTACAGATTGGTTTTCTTGGAAAAAGAAGAAAACATAACAATGATAGTAAGAATAAGGATAATAATCCTAGTACTAATAACAATAACAATAAGAATAATGATAACAATAATGAAAATGAAAATGAAAATGATACTGATGAGAAGAACAACCACGTAGTCCATAATGGCTTTATAATTCGGGATTTTGGATTGGTTTTGTGCAGTTTGATAGAGCTTCATCGGGTTTTGTAAGGAAATGGACGGTGCAAGGATTTCGCAGGGGCCTGTTCGTAGCTTGGGGTTCCTGGCTTCTGGCGGTCGGAGGTACCCTCAACCCAGAATCTGTACGAAAGGTTCAGGGTTGAGGGTTTATGAGTGGCAGTAGGAGCCACCAAGCCCCTGAACCCAAAACTTCCTAAACACAACCCTAAACCTCTGCAGAGGAGAAGGTGCCTAAAAAACACAACCCTAAACCCTTAGCATTGCATTATGGGCCTTGCAGTTTTCTAGAGCAATCTCAGAACCCTTTTCTAATTCTTGCTTCGCAAGAGTTTTGGGAAGCCCAATGAAACCCCAAACCCTGAACCCAAGCCTAATATAGAGGCCGAAATAGTTACCAATTTTGTTGTTGGGGTTCCTTACTATAGTTATGACATAAAGGAGCCCAAAACCCTAGTCTATTTATGAAGGCCCCTACAGTAGACCCTGAGGGGTCCAAGCATTCGAAAAGTTTTCGCGGAGGACTTCCCTCCCGTCAGCTTTCGAGAGCCCTGAAAGACAGAATAAGGCTTCGCACAAACACACGCTTTAAAGGGGGGTTTATAGGCTTCGCTGTAGGGGGATTGATGCGTAGAAGAGGGTTTCAGCGTACATTCTAGTAGAACCACTTACCCAAAACAGAGACTAGAAGGTGGTATTCAGTCAATGTATGCAGACCTCCGTATTATACTATTCAGAGCCATCTTTAGAGCTATCCTCAGGTAAAATCCTAAACCCTAGAAGCTGCCCGCACCCTGTAATAGTGGTATAATAGGAATATAATAGGGCCCTACTATAATCCTTATAGTCACTATTACAGGGTGGGGGCAGCTTCTAACCTAAACTAAAATCCCCAAATTTTGACTTCGGTCTTCGCTATCGCAAGTACTGCCAGGAGTAGTCTTGGTATCGCCTTTCTTCGCAATTGTCATTGTCTGGTATGACGGTCCGTGCAAGGAAGCCCTAAACCCCAAACCTAGACAAGAAGCTTTAAAAGACCAAGCCCAAACTGAAAACCCTAATCCCCCAAACCCCCCAAACCCTCGAATCCCACGTCCTGAACCCAGCCTTCAAAGACAGCCTTCAGTCCAAGCCCTTCTGACAGGGCCTAGGGTTTAGGGTTTGGCTGGTACGGTATGGTAAGATGAAGAGGAAGATCCCTTAATGAGTGTTCCTATAAAGTATCCTTAGTAGTATAGGGCCGCAAATGAGGGTGTCTACTTTCTAGATCCTCCCGGGGGTCTGGGTAATCGCGACCCAAAGCATGTCAG
The DNA here is from genome assembly GCA_905221615.1 of Symbiodinium sp. CCMP2592. NCBI lineage: Eukaryota > Dinophyceae > Suessiales > Symbiodiniaceae > Symbiodinium > Symbiodinium sp. CCMP2592. Next base: position 793,936 of record CAJNDT010000213.1, on the reverse strand, counting down.
GGTTGCCCAGCCGTACAAGTTCTATGCCTCCTTTGAGAACAACCGCTGTGACGGCGTCTTGCCATTCCGAGCTTGTCTGTTTCTCCCAAAGTCGTAAGGTCTACGCCGCATTGTCTTCGGGTTTAGGATAATTTGGTTGAGGGTCAAGGGCCTGCTTTGTTGTTTGGGTTCTCCGGCTTAGACAGCTGGCACCTAGACGCTCTGTCTGGCTAAGACAGTCGAGTTTAACTCATATGAAGGATCCTTCTCTATAATCTGTGAAGTTATAATGCTCAATAAAGCAGTACAGTATAGTTTCCATCATCTGAAGGATTGAGGGCTTAGCGTCCTGATTTATCACCAACGAAAACCTGCTATCTATAGTACAATATTGATCGACCTCATTATATTCCATAATTAAGGAAAACTCCGTAAATCATACTAGGGGTCCTGCTATAATTTAAAGGGATGTTCCTGAATTACGGGATATTGGAGTCTCTGGGTAGTAGGATCCCGGAGCGGTCCCACATCAGTCTCACCGAATGGTAAGGGCCATTTTCGTTGATCGACGGTCTAGGGTTTTGGGTTTAGGGTTTGATCTTGAGGATGCAAAATATTGTTGCAGATACCTTGAATTCCTCATGCTGGGGAGCCTATGAAGCTGTCAGAAGATGTGTCATCAAGCCACTGCAAAGCAACCCTGTAAAAAGCTTATGAAACACCCCCCTCCTGGAACCTTTGCAAGGCCGAGTCAGGCCAAAATACAGCGTCAGCCCTAATCTCCAGAAGCTAAATAAATATTAAACCCGCCCTATACCGTAAACCCGGCAGGTTAAACCAGAAAAGCAGAAACCCCATAACACCGCAATTAAACTCAAAAGCAAAGCAAGCCTACACCCTAAACCCTAAACCCTAAACCCTAAGCCCTAAACCCAAGAGCCCTAAACCCTGAACCCTAAACCCTCCGGACCCTGCCCTGAATCCTAAAAGCCTCAACCCTAAGCCCTAAAACCTAAAACCTTGACTTCTAAAACCCTGAACGTTATAAACCTTGAAAAGGCACCACCATAAATCAGAAAAAGGAAACCCTCTATCTAACTTAAAGAAGGAAACCCAGTAAACCCTAAACCCCAAACCCTATAAGCCCTAAACCCCAAACTCCCGCACCCTATAAACCTTAAACCCTGAACCCTAAACCCTTAAACCCTAATCTGAAAACCGTAAACCCTAAACCCCGAACCCGATAAACCACATAATGAGAGCCCCAAACTCCCAAACCCTACAACTCCTAAGCCCCAAGCCCAAAACCCTATAAACAAACCCTAAACCCCAAGCCCTCTAAACCTTACAGACAGCCTCTCTAAAACCCTGAACCCTATAAACCCTATAAACCCTATAAACCCTATAAACCCTATAAACCCTATAAACCCTATAAACCCTATAAACCCTATAAACCCTAAACCCCAAGCTCTCTATACCTTAAAGACAGACTCTACCCTAAACCCTAAGCCCTAAGCCCTAAACCCTAAGCCCTAAGCCCTAAACCCTAAGCCCTAAGCCCTAAACCCTAAGCCCTAAGCCCTAAACCCTAAGCCCTAAACCCTAAACCCTAAACCCTAAACCCTAAACCCTAAGCCCCGAGCCCTCTAAACCTTAAAGCAAAGGATACATCACGGAGAAGCTGTGGACCGCCATGCGCTACGGGATGGTGCCCATCGCCTGGGGCCTAGCTTTAAGGAGCCCTAAACCCCTGTAGATCCCTTAAAGGAACCCTTACATAGTACCCTATAGATCCCTTTAAGGGACCCTTATATAGTACCCTTATAGATCCCTTAAAGGAACCCTTAAAGGAACCTAAAGCCCATCGCCTGGGGCCTAGGGGCGGTTTTTTTGGAGTTTGGGGCCTCGGGGTCTGGGAGTTGAGGGTTTAGGGTCTAGGAGTTGCGGGTTTAGGGTCTATAGGGGTTCAGGGTTTAGGGTCTAGGAGTTGAGGGTTTTGGGTCTAGGGGTTTGGAGTTTAGGGTTCAGGGTCTAGGAGTTTAGAGTTCAGGGCTTTGGGTTCAGAAGTTAGCTCAAACTGGGGCTTAGGGCTTCGGGTTTAGGAGTTTAGAGTGTAAGGTGTAGCAGTACTTATAGGCCCTCGTCAGCGTTTAGGGTCGGTCCTGTCGGTCCCTTTAATACTGCTTTATAGCGTGTCAACAGTTTCAATGAGGGTCTTACAGCGGCTTTCTATACATTGCGATACAGGGCTTCATACCCTTACCAGTAGATCGGACAACCCGTTCAGAACCTAAAAACCTGCCCCCAGGAAGGAGTCGCTGAAAGGAATTCCTTCATCAACGGAACCATGGGAGCCCCTTCAGGGAGCCCTTAAAGGAACCCTTCAAGGAACCTTCCCAGAGACTCCAATATCCCTTAATTAAGGAATATTCCTTAAATCATATCAGGGATCCTACTATAATTTAAGGAATATTCCTTAATTAAGGAATATTGGAGTCTCTGGGTTGAAAGAAGCCCTGAAAGGATTGAAAGAGGCCTAGACCCTAAACCCTCAACGGAGCCTGTTGGGTGTCAACGGAGAACGGAGGTCTGGGGTGGTCGCAGCCGGGAGGATTACGAGAAGCTGATACCGAAGGGCTGCCGAGCTACTACAGGGCCTATAGGGGCTTAGGATTTATTGTGGGTTTGGGGTTTCGATGCAGGGATCATTTTATAGGGGTTTAGGGTTCAGGGTTTATTGTGGGTTTGGGGTTTCGATGCAGGGATCATTTTATAGGGGTTTGGTGTTCAGGGTTTATTGTGGGTTTGGGGTTTCGATGCAGGGATCATTTTATAGGGGTTTAGGGTTCAGGGTTTATTGTGGGTTTGGGGTTTCGATGCAGGGGTCATTCTATACGGGTTTAGGGTATAGCTGCTAGTGGCTCTGGAGTTTGGGTTGAGAGTCTCCCAGCAGAGCCCTGTTCGCTTCTGAATGTGAAGGGCTCCCTGCAGCAGTCAACTTTGTTGTGTTTAGGTTTCATAAGGTGCCTGTAGGTTTCAGGATTATCAATGAACGGGCTCGCGCTGTTATTGCATTTCAAAGAGTGCAAATGAAGAGTGTACCTGTATCATGGAACATGGTATTGCGGAGCAAGGGTTGTAGTGACTTTCGTGTATTGCAGGCCTGAAATCTGTAGGGGGTATCAAAGCCCGAAACCCTGAATCCTAAATGTCTCTGTGTGCTAGGATGCCCAGTAGAACCCTTATTCCCTTTTTGTAGTCCTAGGTTCCTCATAAAGTTACCCAATACCAAAAAGAGAGGCCTTTTTATTCTTAGGTTACTTGGTATCCTAGTGTGTGTGTGTGTGTGTGTGTGTGTGTCCAACTCTGTTTCCAAGAGATGTGAGTGAGTGAAGCAGCAGGGGGGCAGTGAGCCTTCTATCATCCACTGCCCAACGAAGACGGTGATAGAAGTGCTGTGAAGCAATCTGGGACGCCAGATTGTGTACCTGCATTGAAATGGCACGGGGGCCAAGCCACAAACCCCTTTCCGAGCTGTGTTTGAGTGAGGGCTTGCATTGGTCAGTTTCTTGCTCAGTTCCTGTTCAAGAGTTTGCCTGTGAATGCGACAGTCATGAGTGAGGGTCTGCACATGTCAGTCTTACATGAGTGATTCGTGTTTGTCCTATGGTAGTACTTCAGATTGCATGTTCTGACTTTCTCGTGCAGCCTCTGACTTTCCCTGACAGCTGCTGACTTTCCCTGACAGTATGCACCGACAGATCAGACCTGCGACACGATGTGTCAAGTGTGCTTCACAACGGCATTCCCTATGGGCGCCGTGTCTCCCAGAGGTAGCTCTGGCGCTGACTTTCCCGATTGACTGTATAAGCATTGGATGACTTTCCCTGATTCTATATCCGTGCTTGCAAGCTGACTTTCTCAGTGAGTCTTTACCAAATGCCTTTACCGAAACCTGAATGCTGACTTTCCCACTGACTTTCTATGATCTGATTGACTTTCCCGAATCTGACTTCACCGCTGACTTGTCGCAGGTCTTCGGCTACAAGTTGAGTACATGAGCTGTACTTTTGGGTAGTTGCTGATCAGTTTGCCATGGATGCCTCAGGAAAGAGACGCGGTACCCGCACATCAATTCCCCCCCCTCCTCCCCCACCTCTCCCTCCACCCTCCTCCTCCCCCCTTCCCCTTTGCCCCCCCCTCCCCTCCCCACTTCTGCCCCTCCCCCCTCCCGTGGCACCACGCCGAAGTGGATTCCACCCCCCCCTCCCCTTCCCCCTCCCGCCTTCCCTCCCCCACCCCCCACTCCTGCAGTTTGCCCGACGCCTGCTCCATCTTCTTCTTTGCCGATCCCTTCTGCATCCAATGTTGGTTTGGGAACAGCAGATGTAGCTCCTACCTTGATTGCTGCACGTGCTGTAAATGATCGGCCTGTTCCACAGCAAGAGGTTCCACCAGCAATCACTCTTCATGCAGATGGCGCAGGTTTCCGTTTGTCGTTTCGTTCGGTGGCCGATTTTGCTGAATACTCAGCAATCATGTCGGCAAACTTGACACATGTCCGAGGCCACAGAGATGTGTATGCTGGCCTTAACAATTTGCTCGACATTCAGCAGACTGTTGTTTCTCAACAGAATCGGTCAACAGCATCTGGTCAGAGCCAGCAGTCAGCCCTCACATATCAAACGGATGACTCATCCCAGCCCTCAAAGCGACTTCGGCAAGTCCATGGAAGCGGAGTTTCTCTTGTCGCAGATCCTAACAGCATTCGACTTCGTGCAATTTGTGATCAGATTCCTGGTAGTCATGCAGATCGTGTAGGGTGGCAGCTCAGTGCGGACCAGACTTACGTCTTTCGAGTTAAACCCTTGCAAGATTCGTACGAGCATTTTGAGAATCGATCTCTTCTCAAAGGGCATGTGGAAGTTGAGTGGGAGCAAGATTCAAACTTCTTCGTGATTCCTGAACTTCGTGGGTTGGAGGTGCGTGATGAAGAAGCGAAGCTGATACAAGTGTACTCAGCCAGCTTCAATTGGGTCGCATTATACCCCATGTTTACTGCTCTACGTCACTTGATCAGTTCCAGCCCTGGCCGTATGAAATCGGCATGTGAGATTTCGAGAAAGATACAGGCCAATCTTGAGTTGCAGGTCCCCAGCTCTTTGATGCAAAGCACTGCGGACTATCTGATGAGCCTGTTAGGTCTTCCTTCCCAGTCTGTCAACTCGACGGCATTGAAGTATGTCTCTCAGGCAATTGCTGCAGCCGACCAAGCTGCAAACATTCACTCTGTTGAGCTTCGTTCTTTGTCGAGTTCGTGCAAGTGCTTGAGCATCCACTTCACCCACTTTGAGAGGACCATGGTCAGGTCGCATACTTCTGCAGCAGGGATTGCTCGTTCGCCTGTTGCACACAACACAACAGTGGCCGGGGCTGCCTCTATCCTCCTTGAAGGAACGATTCGACCATCGTATTGGGATGCTCGTGACAGCATGTGGTCCCCACCAGTTTCCTTCTATGCTAGGGCTCATACTTCAGATGCAGAACAAGCACAAGAGGCAGCGTCCAAGTACGGTGGCATTCTGAGTGAGCGTCCGGTGTGCATTTTCGGATCTGCATTTAATCGTCAAGGGTCCCTCACGCCTCCCCATTCAAGGATCCCCATGGGAGGAGTTGAGGGTGACCATTCCTGCAGTTACATTCGTGACGTTGCCCGTGCCAAAGATGGCAGATGGGTCTTTCGCTCCTCATGTTTCATCCCGGAAGCGCTTCTTGTCTTTTGGAAGGTCTGAGTGCAGTATGCTGCTTTGACCAGCCACGTTCTCAAGTCTCTTCCGTTGTCAATTGCTATGTACGCATACACGTGTCGAAAACATGCCAGTTACGGTTGTGAGATGTGCCAGCAAGAGATATGCAAGTGTGCTGCAAGTGAAGTGTCAGCGGTAGTGCAAGGGTGTGCGTCAGAGGTGCAAGAGAGGAGCAAGTGTGGTGCAAGAGCTGTGCAAGCGATGTGCAAGTGCTGCAGTTTGAGAACAACTTGAGCAGGTTTGTTCAACTACGGAGCTCTTTGATTCGAAGTGTCCTTAGCGATCCCGTGGACTTAGCGTTGTCGCTAGTTCTGAAACCATGGCATGGAATGGACAGTGGGACACCAACACAGGGTACGGGAGATCCCAACAATCGTGGGGTCAGCATCGCTATCAGCCGTATAGCTCGGGAAGTTGGAATGATCCCAACCTCTCCAATTCTGCTCCTGCTAGTCAGCCACCTCCCCTACCTCCGCCTCCACTTTCTTCGGCACCTTCATCATCGCCGTCTACTCCCACGCCACTTCATCAAGGTCCTGGTCTTGCTCCTGCACTACCGAATGGATGGGCGTCAGATCGTGATCATTATGACTCAACGGTGCTTCATGGGTTGTCTTTTCGTAAGTACATCGAAGCCACCCCGTGGTCGCGAAAGAAAGGGATCGCAGGAAAAGATCCACTCAGCATTCCTGTTCAGGAATTCCTGTTCCATGGAGTTTCAGATTGGCGTCTTCGAGCATTAAGTCATGGCAAGTTTTTCAGTGTTGTGCCAGTTGCTACAGTTGCTGAAGCAGTGTTCATGTCGCAAGTGACGAAGAACCTTCGGGATTGCAAAGTTGACATCGATGCAGTTGCTACGCAACTTTTTCAGGCCGCTAATCCATCTACAATCATTCCCAACAAGAACACAGATTGTGCAGTCCTGTTTCAGCCGCTGGTTGACAAGATCGTTCAGCTCATGTTTGACAACATGCCGGTGCCCACAGGCGTTGACCAATCTCAGAAGTTCCTTCAAGTTTCGGAAGAGCTCAATCGCCGTCGTGAACAGTTGCAAGCCGCAGGACTTCCTGTTACCCCTACGAAATCCGCTTCGAAAACACAGCTCCCGGTTGCTTCGCAATCTAGTGCTCCTTGTCTACAATCTGGGACACCACCGAAGACTTGGGAGAGTGACCTCAAGAGTAAGATCGACAGTGTTCCTGCTGAAGCCTTGAACGATCACAAAGCCCGACTAAAGGGATCAGGAGAGGGGGACGTCGACAAGTGGATCCAGAGTTTCAAACGACCCCTAGGCAAGCGTTTTGCAGAATTTCAAGAGCACATTGCGTCTGTCTCCAAGCTTGTGCAGATCAACTATGGAGGCAAGGAGAAAGCCAAACTGCAAGAACTTGCAGTCAAATTCGGGATCTCGGCGACCTTTGCATCTAGGATGGGCATCAAGAGTCTTTCTACGTGCATTGCAGCGGCAGCTTTTCAAGTTGTCTGAATTGCGCACAGCCTTGCTTCCAAACAATTCTCCGCAAAGGAGATTCGGTCAGCACATGTTCTTATTACAGAGATTGGCAAGTTCATGTCGTTTGTGCTTCAATTCATTCCGCATGTGGACAAAGTGATGGCCATTTGGTTGCAAGGTTTTTGTCATCTGATTCTACTGTGCCATTACTCCAGGGGTACTTCGCCAGAGCAACGGCTGCTTGAAAAATTGCACAAAGCTGGAGTTACGCCGTCTGAGTACACGTTCACACGGTTTCAGAGTCCTTGTGCAGTTTATTTGAAAGCTCCCGTGTCTTGGAGTACGCGTTCATCGTTCAAGCAAAGAGACCGATGGATGTATGTGGGAAGTACCTCAATTACTATTTCGAAGCGCGAATTCAACCGTCAGTCCAAACTCAAGCAAGTTCTCCGTGAGCAATATGTTCAAGTTGAACCGGCCATTCGTATTTGGGCTTCGCTGGGCAGTTATTTCGACTTTTCTACACTTTGTCTGTCGGTTCATGATGACTACAAACAAGCTTGGGTGCAAGAGCATGTCCTCATTGATCGGTGGCAGCCCAGATTCAATTCACCGTTCATTGACCGCTTCTTCATTAAGTCAGCATTGGGATTCAAGAGACTCAGGCCACGTCCATCTCTTAAGAATGTATCATTGTTTTCCAGACTTTGGGCAAAAGTTCGAAGACGTGCTGCTTCAACAAGTACTCCGACTCGATGTTTGATGGACAAAAGCCAAGCATGGTCGCTTCTGTACGATTTGGCGTCGCTGACCTCGGCATCTTTCTCTGCTGCAAAAATTGTCAGATCTGCCAAAGTCTCGACGTTAGAGTTGTACGCGATGTTCAGGATGGCCAAGATCATGGAGCAACCTTTCAGATCTAGAGTGGTACAGTTGCTCAAATCTGCGTTGCAGTTTTGGAACTGCTCTGTACCCCGACACAACAAGTCAGTCACTTTACCGTTTCTGTCTCATCCTTCTTTTGCTGCCCATGTCTCCTCGTTTCTGTCTCATACCATTCAGCAGTTCAAAGGCATTTGCATCCCGTTTCACCTCCCCTCTAAGACGCCGAGAGAGTCTGCTCCCCAATCGCTGGGCTCTATTCTTCATAATCACTTTGAGTGGGAGAAGAAGCTTGCTGAGACAACAGTTGATCAACTCCCATGCAGATGCCAACAATTTCAGCAGCAGCACCCCAATGTGGACTTGGTGGATGGACATGTGGCTACTGGACTTGAGACGTTGTCATTTCGCCAACCTGTTCTCAGAGAACTTGCTCAGGCCAACTCAAAATCCCTTATCTTTCCATCAAAAGTCAAGTACATCAAGGAGGCGACCTCCGCGTACAAGGGTTGGTGCAAGACACATTTTATTCCTTTGCATACTCTACCCATGTGGCAGCAGTTCATTCATTCTGAGTGGCATCTTCACCTCCGCCATATGTGCTTATGCCCGAAATTCCAGGAAGGTCATGCGCTGCAGCTCAAAGACATTGTTTGTACAGATTGGGTGATTCACCTTGCTGATCACGAATCAACTCATCTTATGGTCTTTTGCCCTAGATTCTACTTTCAATCCTGCCATCGTGTATGGTCAGATGTCAAGGTGTTCAGTCCTATGCCGATGTCCGTATCGTCAGCAAAGCTGTTTCTGTGTGCGCACATCCCGTCTTCACTGGTTCGCAAGTACCCTTGGGGATTCAAGTTGGATGCCAATCTGCCTGTGGGACAGATCTTTCTCAAACGCAAAAAGGCCTTCAAATCAGGACGAACCATCATCAGCTACAAGAATACAGCCTTGGGCCCTATTCTTAGGGCAGCAGCGATCTGCATTGACCAAATGGTCAACACAGTATGGCCTGGTTCGTTGTCACGCAGTGTCCCACAGATTTGGCATCATATTCATCAGGTGTTCAGGCAGTGTTCGTTGGAAGTTGAACTCGAACTGCTCAATGACGATCTGGTCGGGTTCTTTAACTCAGTGCCTCAAAGTCGTATTCTGGAAGCAGTGGAGATGTTGGTTCGTATGTTCACTGCAAGACACCCTGATGTCAAATTGTCGGTGTGCATTAATGAGAAGAGCAAACATTTTCGTTCCATTCATGGGAAGATTTCCAATATACGTCGGCACTTCGATTGGAAGACCATTGATCCATACGACTTGGTCACCATTGTTCGTCTCAGCTTCGAATGCGGCTTGTTTGTGGCGTTGAATCGAGTGTGGAAGCAAGTTGATGGCACGTCCATAGGTAACCAAATCAGCCCTGTCCTCTCTTCCCTTCCAGTGGTGATGACTGAGCTCGGTTGGGCAGCAACGTTCCCGCAGATCTCGAGTTTCCCTTCTACTTTTCTTGCAAGATATGTGGACAATAGACTGGTGATTGCACCCACCGAAGTGCATAAAACAGTGCCTTTTCAAGTCTTCAGCCAAGAAACCTTTTATGGTTCTCCGATTGTTCTTGAAGCTGTCGGTGATGGTCACTTTTTGGGATTTGATATCGATGTCCGAAACCGAACGATTTACTATCTCCAGCCCAAGTTCCTTTGGCAAGTTCGACATCCCATGAGTGCAGGTAGCGATCGATTGCTGGTGTCAGGTGCGAAGTCGAGAATTTCTCTCATCCGTAAGTACACTTGGCCAACGTGCCAAGCGGAAGTAGCTGTCCATACTTTTGTACGGTGGTTAGCGAACCTTGGTTATCCATTTCGCTTGTGTGAAGCTTTGATGAAACGGTAAAAGTGGTCTGTTATCAGTTGACAGTTGACAGCGGACGTGCATGCAACATGTCTTGATCTGAGTTTTGCCATGTGTGAGAGACTTGCAAATGTCAGCATCGCAGTGTTTTTGGCTAAGAGACGAGATCATCTGTGCAAGCAAGCATGCCGACGGTGCCACCTTCGGATCCTAGCATCGATGAGTTCTTGAGAATGCTCACTCATTCAGCGCGTGTGAGATTGCTCAACTTTGTATCACGACCTCAACTTCGTCAAGCCCTTGTACTTCAATTGACAGCTTTTGTGCGTGACGGGACAGAAAGAATGCTGCAGCAAGAGTTGCGTCGTTTGGATGAGAGGGATAGAGCAAACTTACGTGAAGAACGTCCTAGCAGTAGTGGAGCTTCAGGATCACGTTCGTCCAGTGGCAATTGCAGATCCCATCCCTATGCACCTCCACCCCCTCTGCCCAGCAATGAGGAGTGCGCCGAGTGCAGGGAGCGACAACCCATCTTCCAGTTCCACACCTCCCCCCCTACCTCCCCCTGGCCCTCCCCCTCTCCCCCCCCCTCCCCTCCCTCCTCCACTTCCCCCTCCCAATTTCCCCCCGCCCAGTGCCAGTGCTCCCGTCTTTCCACCCCCGGCACCACCAGGAAGCTTGGGGCATCGTGTGTCTGAACCTCCTTTGGTGTCGAGTACCGCTTCGTCGTCGGCTGCACCTACATCTTCAGCTACGTCAGGTACTCCGATCAGATCCAAACCCATGCCTACCAGAAGGCGTGAATCACGCCGATTTCGACGCAGTCAATCGTCTGATCTCAGCTGAGTATGTCCGAAGTGACAGGGTTTCGCTTGTATCTGTGACGCATGTGAGTGCTGAAGTGAGGAAAGAATGTGCATTGGATGCAAGTGCTGTGAGTACTGTTTCATTCATGTTGTATTGCATACCAGAACAGTGTTGCAGCATCCTGCTCAAGTGTCGTCCCATTGCCCTAATGTCGAGCAACTCAGCGTGCGACCCGTTGGCACCTCTTCAACGCTGGATTTCCTACACACAACAGGAGCTGATCACAATCAGAGGTGAATTCCGTCACTTTCGCGAAGAAGCTTTCTCCGTCCAAAAGATCCAACAAGCCCAACTCGACGTGCTCACCACACAAATCAGGGACACGGAGACTCAGGTGGCAGAAGTCATGTCTGCCATCACAGAACTGTTTCAGAAACTTCAGAAGACCAACGAAGTGGTGGGCAACTTGCTGACGGATTTGCATTCTCTTCAATCTGTGACTTCCCATTGTGTTAATTCTCTTCAACTACAAGAAACAACAGAGTTGCCCCCAACGCTCCCAGCAGAGATTGAAGTCTCAGAGTGAAACGTGAGCAGTTGTAAACAAGCGTCTGTGCGCCAGTGTCACTGCAAGGGTGTTGCAAGGGATGTGCAAGGGACGTGCAAGTGATGTGCAAGTGATGTGCAAGGGTGATACAAGCGATCTGCCGGCACCATGTGTTGTGAGCGTTTGCAGACATTGTCTTGCCTCATGTCCTCAAGGTTCTCTGCAGTGCAAGACAGATTCGGAACGTACAAGTAGCTTTCCATCATGTCGGTGTCCAGTTTCGAGAGCGATGTTGCCTCTGTATCGGACGTGCACTCTTCCGACTTCTCGTCAGACCTTGCAGTATCGGACCAAGAACGTGATCGACGTGCAGATGTGGCATCAGGTGTTCCTTTGGCCAGCGATCCGGATTCGGCTGATTTTGCTCTTGATCATGAGAGTATTAATGCGTCTTCATCCATTGACCGACAGTCTACGTCTTCGTCCTCTGGTCGATTAGTTCATGTCCCAAAGCCGAAGCAGTCCGCTGCAGAGCACACCAACATGTTGCAGACGGACCCACCGCGGAAACGCAAACTTCGTATGATTGATGAAGGGCCTGATGGTGTGCGCATCAAGATTCGTCCTGCACCCAGCACCCAATTTCGCCGCAGAATGGAAGGCACGAGAGTGCTTGGTGACGATTTCTTCATTCACAACAGAGCTCAGTTCATTCTCGATTTATTGAGACAGCATGGAGAACGCATTGCCAAAGAAAAGCAAGGCCCTAGGAAGCGTTTTTCGTCCACTTTGAAACTTGTGCAGTACGTTCTTGACCGAAAGTGAGAGATTGCACAAAGAAAGTGAAAGAAACTAAAGAGTGCGCGTTTGCCGTGCTGTGCATTATCAGCTTTCTGCATGAACCGTCTTGAGTTGCAGCATTTGGCATCCAGTGAAACTGTGTAGGTTGCCCAACATGAAGCGCAAGGCCCGTGAAGCCAATCTGCCTTGGAGTACGAGCCGCGACTACATTTTTCGGATGTGGGTTCGTGTATGCAGTCGGGCAACCGGACACGAGACTATTACTCTCCACATCCAGTTATCAATCAACGATTCCATCAACGTTGCCAAATACCTCGTCGCGATGCAGCTCTGGGAGAAGTTCGGCTGGTGGCCTAGGTTACACACCTTTCAGCTTGTACAAAACTTTCGCCATCTTCGGTTTACTGAACCTGTAACGACTGCTCAAACCCTTGAACCAGTCGATTTCGTTGTGACGGTATAAAAAGAGACCACCTCTGTGTCATGTCAAGAGAAGTGACGAGCAAGGGATGTGCAAGCGGATTGCAAGTGATGTGCAAGGGATGTGCGAGGTTCGTGCAAGTGCAGTGCAAGAAATGTGCAGAGTAACATGTCAGAGATGTGCAAGTGCTGCGGTGTTGTGAGCTGCTTTCATCAGACATGCAACAGAGTTTTGTTTCAAGCACTCTGAAAATTGTGTAGATCCCGAACAACATGGATTGGGCCGCTTCTGACGTGCTCGAGAACATCTTGATGTACGTGTTGCCGATCAGAGCCAGAATCACATTCATTACTCGCCTCGATCGAAATGATGACCCAGAAGAGGCACAACCCATAACCGACACCATGGTGGCGTACACGTTCCTGCGACGTGGGATACAGGAATTTCGGCTGTCCTCCTCGGTTGAGTTGACCATGGGCTTTCAGTCTTTGCATACCACCATCCGTTTTGTCCAAATCAATGCCGTGGCTTGCACCATGTTGAGCAGCCCGTCAAAAAGGTGGATGAGAGCTGTGGTAGAGCTAGTACAGGAGCATTTGCGAGTGAGTATCGTGTCATTGGCCAATGCTGCGTACCAAACTGCAACTCAGTGTTGCATGTACTTCGATGCTGATGCGGAAGAAGCCGAAGTCGAATTGCACTTAGTGCACAGACTGCGTTTCCTGAAGTTTCGTAGCCCACTTTCCTAGGTCTCTTGAGCATAAGACTTTCCCATGAAAAATCGGTGAGATAAAACAGCGCGCAACGACTGTCAACATTGCAAGGAGCCCCTCGGGGCTTGTGTGTGTCCAACTCTGTTTCCAAGAGATGTGAGTG